>BSQZ01000025.1:4342500-4900000 GCA_033239005.1 Lamellibrachia satsuma
TACAGTCGAAGCGGTTATGCCCTCCCACACACACACCCGTGGTGTACTGCCCTGTGGCCGTTTACGTGCGCCGTACAACATTCCAATTTAATGTAGATTTAATGTAGCCGAGGCAGGAGTTGATACGTAGGCAGCAATACACACCCCACAGGGGTGTATGTTGGGATTACCTCCCGTCCCTAGAGACATTCTGCTCACCACAATATCTACTTCCCGGTCTTCGTGGAAAACATGGATTGTACGTGTTTACCTGGTCTCCCAATCAGTATTCCATGAAATTGTCCACTCCTTCGTCAGAGTAACGTCTCCAGCCAGCAAAGCCCTAACGTAATGAAACATTTTTGACAAACGATCAAACGTTTCAAAATACAGTTTTAGAAATTACGCTGTATTTGTTGGTTTTTACGATGTTTTAATTAGGACTATGTAACCCAGACTGCTGGATAGAGTCCTTTTTTATATGTATTTAACAAACGTAACCTATGGCTAATTTGATCGGAACATAGAGTTGTGAGAAGTGATTTATCCTTACACGCCTAATTCCGGCTGGGTAAAAGTGGTGAATTCTCAGGAGCATTAAATGTTCCTTGGAACTCACCAAATTTTATTCCTCGGGACAGTCTAACTGACGCAGTGCCTGCCAGCGCCCGTCTATGTAGTCATGGTGATTCATGGCTCGGGTATTTCTGGGTCTTACTGTCGTATCGGGTTTGACTTATAAACACTGTGTGGCCCAGCGAACCCGGGTGTCTGTTTACAGTACAAAGTGGGTTTCCTATGGACGCAAAGTGCGATTGTGACTGAGTCAGCAACGTTCTCTCGGGCGAAGTGCAGTAAGAGTTGAGTCATTCGTCTTCCAGACAGACTAGACGTGTGCACTACCGAACAACCGCTACAGATTTAGCAAAATACACGGCATATGAGTTGTTTACATTTCTGTATACATGTCAACATAATTATGTCTCTCAAGATAAGTCGGGTTAATTAGTATTCTCTGCGATGTGTGTCGTCCACTCGTGGTGGTGACCGGAGTGTTCACCCGTTGCTGACGATGCTGTTTAAGACGAGACAGTTGGGGCAGTGGCTCTGCGGTTAGAACGACGGACTCTCAATCAAGATGACGGGGTTGGAATCCTCTTGCTACCGTTTCGAAGCTTGAACAATATCGTTCACTCCCCGTTGCCTCAGTTAACTCGGCGTTGCCTCAGTTCACCCCTCGTTGCCTCAGTTAATTCCTCGTTGCCTCAGTTCACTCCTCGTTGCTTCAGTTCACTCTTCCTTGCCTCAGTGCACTCCTCGTTGCCTCAGTTAACTCCTCGTTGCCTCAGTTCACTCCTCGTTGCTTCAGTTAACTCTTCGTTGCCTCAGTTCACTCCTCGTTGCATCAGTTCACTCCTCGTTGCCTCAGTTCACTCCTCGTTGCCTCAGTTCACTCCTCGGTGCCTCAGTTCACTCATCGTTGCTTCAGTTCACTCCTCGTTGCTTCAGTTCACTCCGCGTTGCCTCAGTTCACTCCTCGTTGCCTCAGTTAACTCCGAGTTGCCTCAGTTAACTCCTCGTTGCCTCAGTTCACTCCTCGTTGCCTCAGTTAACTCCGCGTTGCCTCAGTTCACTCCTCGTTGCCTCATTTCACTCCTCGTTGCCTCAGTTAACTCCTCGTTGCCTCAGTTCACTCCTCGGTGCCTCCTTTAACTCCCCGTTGCCTCAGTTAACTCTTCGTTGCCTCAGTTCACTCCTCGTTGCATCAGTTCACTCCTCGTTGCACCAGTTCACTCCTCGTTGCACCAGTTCACTCCTCGTTGCATCAGTTCACTCCTCGTTGCATCAGTTCACTCCTCGTTGCCTCAGTTCACTCCTCGTTGCATCAGTTCACTCCTCGTTGCCTCAGTTCACTCCTCGTTGCCTCAGTTCACTCCTCGTTGCATCAGTTCACTCCTCGTTGCCTCAGTTCACTCCTCGTTGCATCAGTTCACTCCTCGTTGCTTCAGTTCACTCCTCGTTGCATCAGTTCACTCCGTTTCCAGAGAAGTCGAGATGGCGTTGGAATGACCAGGTCTGCCAGAGGGTGGTGTGTAAAGCGCGTTGAGCTGTCACAAGGAGTGGATACCGCGCTATGTGAGAACTTAGATTTACATTTAACACGTGCCTCGATAGAGTGACTAAGGTCTTCAACTAATGTCGACTTTCGCTGGTGACGATACTCTCCGAGTCGACTCTCGCCATGTGAACACAACGGCTCCCCGTCGACTGACTCTGATTAGCGGGTTGGCGGATAGTAAACCTTTTCCATTCTTGTTATATTGGCGTAAAGTATCATCGTAAAGTATCATCGCAACAGTTCGTCCAGGTGATAGTTTTATGGACCTCAAAGTGTCGCCAAGACGTCCCGCTGCGTCGTGCATAATCGTACGGGGCGCGTTAAGGAGCAGTGTCATGTATCGTATTTCAAAGTGGTGACGGTGTCCACCGAGACATTCGTCACCCAGTGCGACGTATCTGGTGTTCGCCGTGTCCTGCCTAGTGGAAATACTCCTAATGGAATGAACTCCTAATGGAAACACCCAAACATTTCGGATTTGGTTTTGGGACTCGCAGGCTTTTGAAGGCTGGTGTTGAAGCCACCGTTTTGTCGTCATAGTTGTTGCAGATGCACATGAATGAGTAGCTGTTTTGCAGTAACTGCGACATGGCTTAACGCTTCCCACAGAAATCGAGTTGGTGTTAGAATGAACTGAACAGGTCTGTCAGAGGTTAAATGTCAAGGAACAGGTCCGTCAGGGGTGAAGTGTAAAGGAACAGGTCTGTCAGAGGATACAGCGCTATATGAGAACGTACCGTCTCTTACTCCGAGTGGTCCAAACAGAAAGTAAGGTACCACAAACTGAGTTAGGCTGCATAGAATGTGTACACATAATTCATCGTATGGTTATCATGGTCACGCTTACAACTGACAGCTCCTATCTGAGAGGTCAGACACAGAATCTATGCAGCTGAACACTCGTACACAAGATTCCTTTTCGAGGCCAACGTAAACATTCGTCGGATACATTATAGCCGGAGAGGCTTATCAGGCGGTGGTAACATGCAATTACACGTGCTAATCGATCTGACGACTGCACGCGTTAAGCGATGAGGTCGATGAGGTCATGCCGGACACAATAGCCAGCATGAGCTGTCATCCCCGAGCTGCAGCGTCACCTAGTGGCGACATGTTCCCTTCGATCGTCATTGCCCTGCTAGTATGTTGTTGTTGTTGCTGTTGTTGTTGTTGTTGTTGTTATTGTTGTTGTTGTTGTGTTTAAGATACGCTCTTTGCCAGAAACAACTCAATGACAACATTATGTTAGCTGAAGCATAAACGAACGCGTTGATCCAAGATGGAGTATGTATCATCTATTTGGATGACAGCCTCTAAGCCATCGCTATATAGGCAGACTAGATGCCATCCAAAGGCGAGCTGTCAAAATTATAGCTTCCCTGAGCAGGAATGCCATCCAACCACTAGCTGAAAGAAGACAAGCTGGCGCACTCATCTTGTTCCGCCAAACATACCATGGAGATCCACCAAAACCCCCTCCTCCAGTAGCGCGAAGAGCCGCCAGGGCACCAACATCCTACCATACAGCTGTTGTGGTGGTTCCACCTTCTGAAATAGTTGCAATCAGGGAGAACATTTCAAGAAAGAAGTTAACACCTTCCTTGGTGCCTTGTGTCAGCGCCCGCTCCCGGAGTGGAGAGGGACAGCTACTCAGCCAAGGAAGAAGTCAACACCTTCCTTGGTGCCTTGTGTCAGCGCCCGCTCCCGGAGTGGAGAGGGACAGCTACTCAGCCAAGGAAGAAGTCAACACCTTCCTTGGTGCCTTGTGTCAGCGCCCGCTCCCGGAGTGGAGAGGGACAGCTACTCAGCCAAGGAAGAAGTCAACACCTTCCTTGGTGCCTTGTGTCAGCGCCCGCTCCCGGAGTGGAGAGGGACAGCTACTCAGCCAAGGAAGAAGTCAACACCTTCCTTGGTGCCTTGTGTCAGCGCCCACTCCCGGAGTGGAGAGGGACAGCTACTCAGCCAAGGAAGAAGTCAACACCTTCCTTGGTGCCTTGTGTCAGCGCCCGCTCCCAGAGTGGAGAGGGACAGCTACTCAGCCAAGGAAGAAGTCAACACCTTCCTTGGTGCCTTGTGTCAGCGCCCGCTCCCAGAGTGGAGAGGGACAGCTACTCAGCCAAGGAAGAAGCCCACAGAGAAAGCACAACTAACGTCCTGTGTGAAACTCGTTAAAAATTGCATGCATAGTTTTCAGAAAAAACCCCAAACCGCTCAATATCGACCCAGCCCGGAGACTTATTGTGGTATGTTGGTGCATTCGGCATTGCACGTTGTCCATCTTAATCTATGTACTGTAGTCACACGCTGGACAGAGGTAATTGACGCCAACGAAGAGTGGTTCATTGCTTTTGCAGTCCAGTCGGTCGTCAGGAAGTGGACTGACCACCAGCAGCGCGGCGGTTCAATTACGTATACACAGCCTGGTCAACACTGTCGACGTATTAACAAAGGAGCGCTGAGTGCACGGGGAAGGATCGCGCACACGCACGCACTGACGCACGTAATGCGCCCGCAAAGTAGCGAATAATGTTGACGATGTGTATCGACGTCGGGGCAACAAATAACCGGGTAAATCGATCGGTCGCACAAACAATTGATCGCCGCCATTTGTTTCCAATGGCAACTAGTGTCGTAGTCGGCCAGACTTCACCGTTGTTTCCAATGGAAACTAGTGTCGTGATCGGCCAAACGTCAGTGCGCTCGTCCCGACGTCACCTTGGCAGATTTACTGAACATGTCAATCACGTATCTTTCATTAGCCGAAGCAAGCGATTTGTTCACTACTGCCCCGTGTCAAGAATTCGGCACTATACTCATGCTGGGCGACGGCCGATTTACCACCGGACATTTTGAAAATTTTACATATATTTGGACGACACATTTTATAATCAAGAAAATTATATTTAGACAAAGACCACTCGTGCATAAGGTGCCAATATAAGATTTTGGCAAACACCTTGATACGGAAATATCAATAACAATGCGGTAAATCACTTTCTGATATTAACACGTTGTACATCATAGACGCCCACTGTGAGAATGACTGTAATTAGGTAAAGCCACTGAGGCAAAGCCGACCATGGATCTACAATAACAGTACATGTAATTAGCTTAAATCTCAAACTAATTTGATATCGTGGAATAATATTAGCCAGTCGTCGTCAACAACAATGACAACAACATCATCGTCAACGTTGCTAATTGTTGCATCAAATAAACCACCCGTGCGCGCGGGGGCCTGCACGCGGGGGCCTGCAAGCGGGGGCCTGCACGCGGGGGCCTGCACGCACGAACAGTCAGTGCCACTCTTTAAACGATTATGGTACCATAGCTATTTTACATTATGAAGCGCTATTTTCAATAAAAACGTGTTGTCAAATTTCCACGTGTTTACACGACCACAATTAACACCCCGTATATAGGTGTTTAGCACACACGACGTATAGGGTAGGGCGAGGTAATATTGATGTCAGTGTAAAACTAATCACAATGCTAACCCACGTGCATATAAGCTTATCTCAAAGACGATGACGTTTGTGGGATAGTTAAATATTGCGTTAAGATACATTTAGTTATTATAGAAATAACACATTATTAATGACAATTCCAGTCAGCGACAACACAGGACATTGATATGCGTTACTACATTCTGCAACATTCACGTTGTCACAGACCTCTGTCCTACGTGACCAACATTCTGGTTGTCACAGACGCCCGTCCTACGTGACCAACATTATGGTTGTCACAGACGCCCGTCCCACGTGACCAACATTCTGGTTGTCACAGACGTCCGTCCTACGTGACCAACATTCTGGTTGCCACAGACGTCCGTCCTATACGTGACCAACATTCTGGTTGTCACAGATGTCCTTCCTACATGACCAATGTTGTTTCGCAGAACACACATCAGCTGTCGTCTTAAATGATAAGGAAATTAAATGCACGCAGGTAGGCACGCACGCACGCACACACGCGCGCACGCACGCACGCACATATTGAATACCACATTGTGATCTTACTGATATAGCTATATCAGTAATGCTGTCTTATCATAACAGACACACGCATACGTGTTTTGACAATGTACTATCGAAAGTCACTTTGTTTCGAAAACAAATCATTCACGCGTGTCGACCAATCACGCGGTCAACCACCCGTTACGAGGACAGTGCAGGAGTCTAATGGCACGTCACGAGGACAGTGCGGGAGTCTAATGGCACGTCACGAGGACAGTGCGGGAGTCTAATGGCACTCTTAATTAACCGAACCACCAGTTTGCTGTGATAAACTGAGCTTTGTGACAAACGGTGTTGTTTGTCACGGCCGAAGCTCACACAGTCCCAAGTGGCAGATGTCGCGACCAGAGCTGTAGTGGACAATACTGACCAAAGACACGGATAATGACCAGTTAGTTTAACAGTGACAGGTATCTCTGTCCAGTGACAGGTATCTCTGTCCAGTTCTCCGGTACAGGTGTTTGGACGACAGTTGGCACAATTGGTAAAGCACTCACTTCTCACACAGTAACATCCGTTGTTCCACTGTGACGTCAGTGGTCACGTGGAATACTACACAAGGAATTCTCTGTCACATATTTGCGCCACCTCGACAATTGCACAACTTTCTTAAAACGAAACAAAAGTCATGGTTGTCGGCCTATGCACCTATAAGAATCACTAAAGCTTAACCATTTGGAGCTACAATTAAGAATATGACGCCAACTGTCTACTATAGAAAACCTTGTTGGCCGCGCCACTATGTCCTGTCCATGTCGTCCTCCTCCACAACCTCTGTCACATCCATGTCTCTCCTCACCACGTCTCTCATCCTCAACCTTTGCCGTCCTCTCTACAATTTATGTCACATCCGTGTCTCTCCTCACAACGCCTCTCATTCTTAACCTTTGTCGTCCCCTGTTGGTCTTTTTTATGGCATGGTGGTCATCTCTACGTACAACATGTCCGAAACAGTTCAGTCCGATCTTTCACATATAGTTCATCAGTTATGCATAACACTCCCATCTCATTTCGTTGGACTTAATTACGTCTTCTTGTCATAGAAGTCATTTTAGTGTTGTCATATGATTGTCACATAATTATCGTACAACTGGATATGTTGTCTAACAATAATTGTATACAAAATGCTGTATATCCGCTATAACTGCATTATATAATTATCATACAACTGCATCGGATGTGATACAAATGAATATACGTATGTACGCGACTACCCTTCTGATCTTGCATATGGAACGTAGTTGCCTCGCAGTCAGCAGGCGAATGAAAACTAATTCTAAAAACAAATGCTCCCCGGTTGTACGACACCATCAGATATAGGCCTACACGTCGGTTCCAACGTAAAGCACAGCAACATACCATAGAACTGGTCTACCATCTGGTAGAGCAGTTCAACCCGTTATCTGGTAGTTCCGAGTGCACCAAGACGTTCTCAGAATCTGGGAACAACTTGCCGACTCACATATAGCACATGGCGTATGATAAGAACGTTTGGCATCGAGACAGACCATAGCCTAGGAAAATGTAGGGTTATCATTACTACAACCGGCCCGCTTGGGAAAAGGGGAGCACGTAGCCGGGAATAAAAAGGAACAGTGGAGGCCGTCCAATACCGTTCTTAATCTACCTGGTGCGTAGCTTACTTGGAAAAGTGGAGGCCGTCCTATACCGTTCTTAATCTACCTGGTGCGTAGCTTACTTGAAACAGTGGAGGACGTCCTATACCGTTCTTAATCTACCTGGTGCATAGCTTACTTGGAACAGTGGAGGCCGTCCTATACCGTTCTTAATCTACCTGGTGCGTAGCTTACTTGGAACAGTGGAGGACGTCCTATACCATTCTTAATCTACCTGGTGCATAGCTTACTTGGAACAGTGGAGGCCGTCCTATACCGTTCTTAATCTACCTGGTGCGTAGCTAACTTGTGCGCATCTTTGCAGACACAGAGGAAAACGAAGTTAAATGTGTACTCCGTGAGATTTGGCCGGAGGTCTGTGGCAACTGACAAACGCGACGACGATGTTGGTAAATGCGCATGGCGCAGAGGACATCGTCAGAGCAGCGGTGAGACAAAACACACCTCGCGCGAACTAAGCTAGGGGCCACCCTGTCGCGATGGTCGCTTTCCGACCACTCTCTCCAAGAGTAATCAACCTGTAGAACAACAACAATACACAACTGACCTGTCAGTCGGATTATTGGGCCTTGTTCTCGGACCCTGTCAGCAGACCCGAAAACGCTGTCGATCCAAGCGAATCACGAGGACGGCGGTTGGAATCTCACTGTCCACACGTGTCGGCGGACGCGTATGGCGTGCGCCGGTTCGTTCTATCTTATTTACCCGTTCCGGTTGACTGACTTCGTCACGTGCTGTTGCACACACTCTTGAAGAGTCGTTGATCATTCCCAGCGACCAATCTCTTTCTACCGACCAACAATCCGTATTCGCTGTCAGCAGAATACAAGTGACGACCCAACTTCACTGTTCTCTCAACACTGACCACAAGCTCCGGCCACAAACAGCGTGCCGCGAAGGGTCACGGCTAGCCAAATGTTTACATAGGCGAACGGCCAATAGAAAGACACACGTACCGGGAAATGTTAGCGGCTCCACGACGTTTCACACCAATAACCTCTTCGCCATATTGCACTACTGTGGTGCCATCTGTTGCACGAATATATACATACATTCTTCGCAACACTTTATCTTCTTCTGCAATTGTCTAAAAGGACGTTTTTTAAACCTCATATTGTAGTTGTCGATCGACTCTGCATAAACAACTGTCAGTATTTAGCGTCACTTCCAGGAGCCACACACGTGGCCCTAGAGTCATGTCCACTGCAGCCCCGAACTATCGATAAGCTACGTCTGCTCTGTACGCACGCACACGATCACAGTAAACCATTCCCCGTGTGCACGGCCCCAGTGCTGGGCAAAAAGGAAGTACATCCCTTTTCAGTATGTTTCTTTCGAAGGTTTTTGCATTGTTCTGTTGCTCGTCAGTTTGATGTTGTGTGGTTGTTACTTGAGAGATAAAACAAAACATTTCATAAAAAATTGTGTTTTGTCTTATTTATTTTTTCCCCAATGCTCTCAAAATGGCGTCTGAACTGAGGACACATGTTTCTTGGTTCACTTCACAGTGCTTTCTCAAACATTACTGAACATAAATAAAGCAAATGCTCCTCCAAAAATCATACCACTGATAATAAACTGATGATTGGTATATGTATCCATTAAGCGCTGAAAAGGTGTGTTAATCATTAAACAAAAAGTACCTTTAGTAAGTTACATTTCGAGTCCTGTCTTGCATGTTCCGTTTACATTCAACTGAATAATCAAACATATCAATAAACTTTCTCACGAATATTGTGAACTCTGCCACATGCATGTATGTTTATTCGTTAGAAGTGTTAAATCTACAAAATAAAAGCAACTACGTGCAGAGCCAGACGAATGTTTGCTTTCGTTTTCGTGTCAGTTTGTAACTAACGAAATTGCAGTAATTTCGTCAGCGGTAGACATTCCCCCGTTCTTCTTTTTGTTCGACAAAAAGAAGAACGTGTTAACTTTGTTCACAAACCGAAACGTGTCTGGTGTCCTCGTCCGGTGTGAAACGCAATAAATTGCCTGGGTGTTTAACACTGAAAACGTTACGATGAAAAGTTATCTTTTAATCTCGTAGTTGGTTGAGACTAAGTCCTAAATTTGCTAGGAAATAATTTTTTTATTTTTGCGCACGTTTAGTACCAAACCAACGCTTGTGGTAAATAGAAAAACTAATCGAATCGTGACGCGAAGAATTATAGCTTTTGTTGAGTAATGTTAGTTCTTCGCCGACGTTGCCCCTTTGAATTAAATTGCCAATAAAACATTGTTATTTTTCCCGGTTACAAATATAACTAATACATGAAGCTTGTCTCTGGATAAAACTGACAATTAACAGTGTTATTTCAATCGCAGATGTCCCTGTTACCAAGACATTGTTGTTATGGAGCACGCATGTTGACATTCCCAATATGTCCCTGTTACCAAAGACATTGTTGTTATGGAGCACGCATGTTGACATTCCCAATATGTCCCTGTTACCAAAGACATTGTTGTTATGGAGCACGCATGTTGACATTCCCAATATGTCCCTGTTACCAAAGACATTGTTGTTATGGAGCACGCATGTTGACATTCCCAATATGTCCCTGTTACCAAGACATTGTTGTTATGGAGCACGCATGTTGACATTCCCAATATGCAATTAATATTTTAATCGTCTAGAAAACATATATTTAAAAACATATTTGCAGCAATTTATATGCACACCATATAAATGACTGATGGGAGAATAATCTCTTAATGGGAATTTGACTCATAAAGTCCAGTGCTTATAAGTTTACGTGCTTTCTACTTGCGTACTCGTCGCTTTAACGAGCATGTCTTTTAATTTTGCTTTCGGGTTGGCTTTTCTCAGCCTGCAGCTCCAGCCATCAATATAATTATTCATGCCTGCGATCGCTAGAAGTCGTACCATCGACAGATTTCTGTCCACCAACCCCCAGTGGCCATCACGGGCACTATTTGTATTCTCGGCGGCAAAAGAAACTTACCACTTTTATTTTATGCCTATATCTGTGATAGCAATATGTGGTGGGTTTTGGCATGCATTTGTATGTTCCCGGGCAACCAGTTCATCAGTTGTGCGTGACCATAACACGCTTCAGTTGGTTTGCTGATGGCCAGGTGTTAATCACCTCATTTTGGCAATAGTTAAAGACTGTGCGGCGATTCCAAGGAGTGGTGAGTGTAGCCTTGATAAAGCCAATAAAGAGGCCTCCCTCGGACTTTATCTAAGAATCGAAATGCTGCTCCCATCAAGAGATGAACGCAACCGCGCTCTCGGCTCTCGTCACCGTGGCTGCTCTCATCGAACAATATCGAGTTTAGCCGGCCGGTACTACGACATGAGGTGAGCCAATGACAGGCGACAATCTCGGCGACCACCAGTAAACACACATCAACAAGACCGACTCGTCCTCATAAGTCATCTGCGGGACAGGTTCCTTGCCGCGAGCCACGCAGCTGCTGTAACACGTGGTCGCAGCAACCAGCGAATCAGCAACTCAACTGTTAGGAGGCTTCATAATAGTGACCTCTCTTGAAGAAGACCATGCGGTGCTCAGTTCATAGCCGAAACAGATTAGTGCGATGCCAGCACCATCTTCCGTGGACCCTCCAGCGCTGTCGGGTGCCTTATTCACCATTGTGGATGCCTCATTCACCTCAGCCCGATTGAACTTCAGAGGCGCGTGTGTCGAAGGGGTCAGAGACCAACTAACAGACAGGAACTCATCCAGGTACTGCTAGACGAGCGGGACGGAATCCCTCAGCAGACCACACGGCGCGTGGTGCAAAGCACGCGACACAGATGCGTTGTCCGTATCGAAGCTAAAGATGGCCGCACACGTTATTGACGTGTGGATTTACAAAATCACCTTGCGAGACTTATGGTTGTCATGCGCAGTAATCGATGCTCTTAATGTAGTCTGATTTATGCAATGTCCGATTTCTGTAAATAATGTATCAGTCTTTCCATATCAATGCTATTGTTTTTATTATTTTTGTAACACAGCACTGTTTTCCAATGTCATATTAGTGGTATGTTTCTTTAGTTTTGACGCTGGGTATGTTTTAAGTAACTGACCAGCATAGCCGTTTACACAACCGAATGCGATACAAATGGATTCGAGCCGTGTACGAAATGAACTATGTTTCGTCGGTGTGCACGAGCTACAAGGTGTATATGTAAAAAAAGAATCATTGATATCAGTGTTTCAATTAACTACATACATTCCGTGCATATAGGATTCGAAACATCGAAGCGAGCTTTACCGAATGTAGCCGAGATGATTCGTAGCAACGCAATCCCACCGGAAACTGGGACAAAGTTCAATGCATTCCATTGGTTGATGGGGTAACTGGAACAGTGTTAAACGCATCCCACTGGTTGATGCGGCAACTAGGACAAAATCCAACGCATCCCACTGGTTGATACGTCAACTGGGATAAGTTCAACCCCACGTTTGCTAAGCTAGATCTTCCAAGGGTGATACTGATATAATTTAACGGCATGGCCAATATAATGTATTGATCCCAACTTTCAAACTATGTGTAGGATGCCAGGGCGCGTTTCCGCTCCATATATTGGTCAGACATGCCGTTTTGTTGGGTTGAAATTAATATTTTTCATTTAAAATCTTGGGTAAATCTATACACAATTTTCAATGGTTAATCTGCCTATGACATTCCGGTTCAGATCGTGTTGCCGCCTACCAAGCTACGGAATCAACCTACAAGCCATAACAAACGAAATCAACTAAATTAATTCGGAAATCTACCTAGCTATATGCTTACTTCCGATGCAGATCGCGTAGCGCCATCTACCAAGCTACAACCTATACATACATCAAACGAAATCCGCTACGTTTCGCCGGAAACATCCCGAGATATTTCCGTTAATTTGAATTAAATCCGTATAAAATACACGATACAGCTGAATTGAATGTACAAAACGGCACATATGTATGTGTCCACGCGATAACGCACCTCTGGCGTACGAGACATAAAAGCACTGCGGGAAACCTACTATATTGGCCGCCTAGTTATGATCTGGCATCATCACCTCTAAAACCTAGTCACTAGTGGCGCCGCCTGGGGAATGGTAGTATATTTTCAATTATGGTCAGTAAAGTTTCAAGAGAAACAACTAAAACATATCATGCACATACGAGTTACTAAAACATAACCATTTACAAGTACACACCTGTACAATCAAGAATATAACGCTAGTGGCTTAGTAGGAGTTGCGGCTCGCTCGCACATTGTCAAGGGCCTAGGAGTGGCCTCTGCGCTATATAAGAAACGCCAAGCGCAAGTTAGAGAGGCAGTAAGAAGCGACGCAGACGAAGGTACGGCCTTTAGTGTCGAATGTTTAAACTGACTCAACTGACGTTGGTTGCTACGTTTCTGCAACTGGTGACGTGATACCGGGCTTAATTTCATGGGCTTGTAATCAATATTCGCTCATCTACTCACCAATATGAAATGGTCACACCGTTTGCGTCTAAATTCAACTTACGCAACATATTTTGGCTCGACATGTTCTGACTTAGCAGCTCGTTCAATTGAGTTTGCGCTGCTTTGGTGTATACCCATCACCCCTTAGATAGAAAGCACTTAACGCGTCATAACGGACATCTAGCTGCATCGAATTCCTAGAATTGCGAGGCGATTACTGATCGTCCTGGTCAACATTTCAGTCGCTGAGGATATTTTACAAGAATCTCACACTTCTAGAACAAATTCTGAGTAAACCACGGGCATATATTGATTGTAGTTACAAATGGTAAGTTTTTAGGTGCGTAGCACCAAAACCATGACTTTTATCTCGCTTTAAGGTGCAACATATCTTTACAGGTACTGGAGACGCCGTAATTGTATTAATGTAAGTCCAAATTCCTTATGTGCATCTCTTTCTGCGCACAAGACCGAACAATAATCACATCGTATCCCACAACTCACTGTACGTCAATTTTCACAGGAATTTGTGTGATCGCGAAATACACGGCAATGCACGACTGACTGGTCTGGCGAGTGTGCATACATAACAATCTAAGAAATATAGGGAAAGACTATCTTTTTGAATTCCCATATACAGCAACCAAATAAATTAGCATTCACTTAGGAAAAGACGGAACACTAGCAACTACCCGGTACTGTACTTTTTCGAGAGCCAATACACTGAAACACGAGGAAGTAGTCGCGGTTTGTAATAAAATACAAAATTCCATATTTATTTCGAGACACCAGCAGGAAGCCATCACCTGTCGTTTGTTGAAGCCACACAGGCCGCGTACACCAACTAAAAACCGCTGCAACGTCAACAAAATAATAGTTGATCGTCACCAGTACGGCCGACTTAAGACAACCACAATGGTATACTTTACCAGAAATTTAAGTCAGTTAAGCTATTTTCCCAAATAAATGTTCCCATAATTCACCGGTTGCCAACATATCATTACACAGGACGACACACCACTTAATGCACTGCACAATGACAACAGAGGCAATTGTTACGTACCCGTATTCAAATCGGACTCTTTCATGTTAATTATCGCGATGGAGTTTCGTCTCGCAAATTTCGATACATGCCTATAAATCAAAAGCTTGAGGTTTCAGACCTTCGTTCAAGCACGCATCAATGCCAAGTATTGTGACCCGAAAAGACCGCAAGCTCTGCCTACAGACAATAAACACCAACATACCGAGTTATATCCCATCCCCCAGTCCCAAGTAAAATGGACGTGCCTTCGTGCGACTTCAGGTATCACCCATCATTGCGCAATACACTATGACGACAAACTCAAGAGTACCACACCCGATACACCCCCCCACGAACAACACGCAGGACGGCCCGACCTCGGGCCACCCTTCCATCATTGCGACACATCAACACGGACACTTCTGCTCAACCAGAACAACACAATTTACTTACGAATGGTTGTTCTCGGCGAATGAGTTGAATACAATTATGTCAAAGGAGTGTTCCCGCATGTTATCAATATACTTTATTCGTACACTAAGAAACGAAATGAGAACGACACCAGCAAACCGATGCCAAACGCACTAACAAAAACGGCGTAATTCATCTTTCGCAAAGAAACACCAATAAACAAGACCATATGTTACTAGTTACTGTCTCTTTTTATTTGTTGCATATTTTTGTAGTTTTTCTTTTTTCGGACATCACTGTCCAGTTTTATAATCTCTTCGCCTCGTTAATGGAACTTACCTCCTGCGTCGACGTCTTAGATTCTGTCGTACGACACGCACAGTTCGTGCAATAACAACACCTCGACGCCACGCAGCGTTCGTTCTATTCACACACAAAAGAATAACTGTTGCGACCCAAAAACAACGAGCCAAGGGCTGCAACCCCACCCCACCCCACCCCAAGAGCAACGTCTTCACTGGGAACACAAACACAAGGGAGACACAAATGTGCGAATCGCAGCAGACAGAACAGAAGAATGAACTCGTCTCCAGAAACCTCAGTTACTGGACAACTCAAAGAACAACTTTAATCAGCGAAACGACCATCTAGGGGAGATGACGTCACTAGGGTGGTGGGGGAGGTGGCGGCGGTGGAGGTTGGTCGGATGGAAGGGGTGGAGGTGGGGGTGGCGGAAGACGGTCACCGGGGTGGTGTTGCGTCATCTGCAAGTTGGCCTCGGACTGCTGGATGAGCTGCCCCAGCTGTTGGATCGCGTCGAGCATCTGTTTGTCGGGCGTCACGGCCGGCTTGCCGCCGTCGCCATGGTTACCGTTCGTGTCGCGCGCCGCGTTGTCGTGGAAACGATGGTCGACGGCGCCGTGAGCATGACGCGCCGCCTTGACCGGGGTGTGGGGCGCCACCGCTGAGGTAGCGTTAGTCTGCGGCTTGTGTGGCCCGCCTGACGCAGCCGTCGGACTGTGCGGTCGCTTACGGGACGAGTGTTTCTTGCCGTCGCTGCCATGGCGGTGATGTCGTCGGTGCCGGTGACCGTGCCACTCGCCCGAGTGCTTGTGTTTGTGCCGCTCCGAGCTGTACTGGCCTGACGTGCGGTCCTTGCTGAGAACGAGCTTGATGGGCGTGGCGACCGGCGACACGATCTGCCCCTCTTCCTCCTCCTCGTCCTCCACCGGGGCCGTCGTCGTCGCTTCCAGCCGCATCTTCAGCTTGAGCTTTAGCTCCGGCTTATCGGACACGGGCGTCGAACCATCACTCGATTTTATTATCTTCATTTTGAGTTCCTTCCGACGCTCAGAGGACTTCTTGATCGGACTTGCCGTCTTGACGTCCTTCAGATCCAGTCTGATCTTGAGTGTGTCGCGCTCCGGGGTGCTGAAACTCGTCACCCCTTGAACAGCAGTCAGGGGACTGTCCACGGCGGCCGTCTCCAGCACGCTGGCCGGGGCGGCAGGTGGCGCCACTGGCTCAGTCCGACTGGCGACAGGATGTTCTTTGGTTTGGGTCGCTGTCACAGGATGGCTGTCGGTGTTAACCTTGACGTCAAGGCCTGCCACACTGCCCTCTATGACTGGGGCCACAACAGGTGCTCTGTTTCTCCTTGGATGCTCTATTTGTGCCTTGTCGGCCCTCGCAGCTATATGCTTCTCGTCCAGGGGCGCCCCCTGCTGGGCAGCACTGTCAACTCGATCGTGATGGGAATGTTTCATGGTATTGTCTGCTCTTGACTGTGCCGCATTGGGTATAGCCAGGTGGCCCTTGCTGCCCATAACTCGTTCCTTGCCATGCACCGTTTGAACACCACCGCTGACACCAGGGTGTACCTTTGATAAGTCATGTGACCCTGATGTCCGATGGTGTCGTTCGCCACGTTGACTCTTACCAGATTTCTCAGTGGGCTGCAAATTGCTGAAGATGTCCGAGTGATGTCGTTCAGCAGGTCGAGATGAGTGCATGCCGTCACCATCAGGGGGCGCTGCGACCGGCCGCGTTGCCATGGCAGTCGGTGCGGGACTGTGGAAGTGAGCGCTGCCTACCTGACTGACTCGCCCGTGTTCCCGTGCCAGTTTCTCTCGTTCACGCTCAATCCTGATTTTTTCTTTCCGCTCCAACTCTTTTCGCTCTAGGTATTCCTTCGGAGTGAGGTTCGGTTCCGTGCGCACCCGTCGAATCGTGCTGCTCCCTGGCTGTGAAGGACCTGCTGCGCTGCCACCTGGTGGCATTTTCCGGTCGTGATTTGTGAATGTGTGACTGGCATGAGAGCTGGAGGACGCGACCTGTTTCTGACAGGTTGCCAAGGAAACGGAGGCGCCATGTTCTGCCTTCTGACGCTTGTGCGACACGTCATCGGTAACGCGACAGCCAGCCTGCAAGCACATGACACTATGATAGCCATACACTCTTGGTCTAGTTGCAAGGTAACCTGCTCCAACATGTCTTTTTATTTATTTCTTCAATCTCAGCCATGGTTTTTTGGTCGCCTAAACAACTGTAATTTCTTTGATTATGTCTCAAGTCTGTACACTTATATCTGTTTATTATACATTGGTCAACACAATCCTGCAGACATACATTTATTGTCCTGAGGGATATTATCCAAGATGAGACCACATTTAGACAACTACAACACACCTTGTATGTGAGAATCTTCCTCTTCAGTTTGCTAGGACACTTGTCCAGGATCTCCAGGAATTCCTGCGTAAGTTCTGCAACAATTAACCCGGATCACATGACATGGACACAGGATGCAAAAGTTAAATGGTTGGTTCTTATATAATTATGGTCTTATCCTGCATCTAAATCTATTACACTTGACCTATGGCAGACCTGTTTGCTTGAACAGATACTGTAGTTACTGGCATCGGCAAAGAGGATGTTATATTTTCCCACCCAGCAGTGTTGATATGTTAACCAAGGTGATGAGAACAACAAAATACGACAAGATATAAATCAAGTCAGTTGGAATAGTCCACTTTGGTTACAGCAGGATAGGAAAGTTTGTTCAGCAGCACTACAATTATTGGATGATATCATGGCATTTATAAAAACAACACAAATAACATGCTTCTCAGAAACATTAGTGATTACTCATCAATTTGTCTGCAGCACTAATTTTGATGTGCAACATCCTTACCAGTAACACACAGACATTGCACTCTGGTGCCTATTTAGTTGCTTCCTTTACCTTTACCCTACTACCATAATACCCCATACCTTCGAGCAACTCGAGGGTGACAGACTGGTCGGTGTAGTAGAACCATTCCTTGCCTTCACTTGACCGTGGGATCTGCCAATGGTAATACAGTCATACATTTCACCAAACATCCCTCAAGACTTCCTCTTCACGTACACTTATCCCTATTGCCATACACATACTTCCAAAAACAATAAATCTCAATTTAGGGATGAACTGTTTCACTGATCTACATGAGCTGTAGTTTGATGCATGGGCTTGCATCCTTTGCCAAAAGAAACACATCTGGGTCCCACAGATAGGCCAACTAATCTCATATTTGTTAAACTACTTTCAGATTTCCCCTGAGTACTTGAGTAAAGTATTCATATACTTTCTAAAAGGAAATATCACGGTCAGCAGAAGGTAACAGGAGAGAAGGAAAAAGCCACGAAGGAACATTTAGCAAGGGTAAGTGTTGGTACCAAATAAGAGGGTAGTCCATGACATGGTCCCACTATGAAGACAAGGGAAGGCCCCAATACATAAGGGAGAAAGAGGTAGAAGGCCCTACAACACAGGGAAACAAAGGATAGAAGGCCCTGCTACACAGGGCAGACAACCTGCAGACAAGGGATAGAATGCCCCACCACAAAAGGCAGACAAGGGATAGAATGCCCCACTACACAAGGCAAACAAGGAATAGAATGCCCCACTACACAAGGCAAACAAGGGATATAATGCCCCACTACACAAGGCAAACAAGGGATAGAATGCCCTACTACACAAGGCAAACAAGGGATAGAATGCCCCACTACACTAGGCAAACAAGGGATAGAATGCCCTACTACACAAGGCAAACAAGGGATAGAATGCCCCACTACACATGGCAAACAAGGGATAGAATGCCCCACTACACAAGGCAAACAAGGGATAGAATGCCCCACTACACAAGGCAAACAAAGGGATAGAATGCCCTACTACACAAGGCAAACAAAGGGATAGAATGCCCTACTACACAAGGCAAACAAGGGATAGAATGCCCTACTACACAAGGCAGACAAGGAATAGAATGCCCCACTACACAAGGCAGACAAGGGATAGAATGCCCTACTACACAAGGCAGACAAGGGATAGAATGCCCCACTACACAAGGCAGACAAGGGATAGAATGCCCCACTACACAAGGCAGACAAGGGGTAGAATGCCCTACTACACAAGGCAGACAAGGAATAGAATGCCCCACTACACAAGGCAGACAAGGGATAGAATGCCCCACTACACAAGGCAAACAAGGGATAGAATGCCCCACTACACAAGGCAAACAAGGAATAGAATGCCCCACTACACAAGGGATAGAATGCCCCACTACACAAGGCAGACAAGGGATAGAATGCCCTACTACACAAGGCAAACAAGGGATAGAATGCCCTACTACACAAGGCAGACAAGGAATAGAATGCCCCACTACACAAGGCAGACAAGGGATAGAATGCCCTACTACACAAGGCAGACAAGGGATAGAATGCCCCACTACACAAGGCAGACAAGGGATAGAATGCCCCACTACACAAGGCAGACAAGGGGTATAATGCCCTACTACACAAGGCAGACAAGGAATAGAATGCCCCACTACACAAGGCAGACAAGGGATAGAATGCCCCACTACACAAGGCAAACAAGGGATAGAATGCCCTACTACACAAGGCAAACAAGGAATAGAATGCCCCACTACACAAGGCAGACAAGGGATAGAATGCCCCACTACACAAGGCAAACAAGGGATAGAATGCCCTACTACACAAGGCAAACAAGGAATAGAATGCCCCACTACACAAGGGATAGAATGCCCCACTACACAAGGCAGACAAGGGATAGAATGCCCCACTACATAAGGCAGACAAGGGGTAGAATGCCCTACTACACAAGGCAGACGAGGAATAGAATGCCCCACTACACAAGGCAAACAAGGAATAGAATGCCCCACTACACAAGGCAAACAAGGGATAGAATGCCCCACTACACAAGGCAAACAAAGGGATAGAATGCCCTACTACACAAGGCAAACAAGGGATAGAATGCCCTATTACACAAGGCAAACAAGGGATAGAATGCCCCATTACACAAGGCAAACAAGGAATAGAATGCCCTACTACACAAGGCAGACAAGGGATAGAATGGCCCACTACACAAGGCAAACAAGGGATAGAATGCCCTACTACACAAGGCAGACAAGGAATAGAATGCCCCACTACACAAGGCAGACAAGGGATAGAATGCCCTACTACACAAGGCAGACAAGGGATAGAATGCCCCACTACACAAGGGATAGAATGCCCCACTACACAAGGCAGACAAGGGATAGAATGCCCCACTACACAAGGCAGACAAGGGGTAGAATGCCCTACTACACAAGGCAGACAAGGAATAGAATGCCCCACTACACAAGGCAGACAAGGGATAGAATGCCCCACTACACAAGGCAGACAAGGAATAGAATGCCCCACTACACAAGGCAAACAAGGAATAGAATGCCCCACTACACAAGGCAAACAAGGAATAGAATGCCCCACTACACAAGGCAGACAAGGGATAGAATGCCCCACTACACAAGGCAAACAAGGGATAGAATGCCCTACTACACAAGGCAGACAAGGCATAGAATGCCCCACTACACAAGGCAAACAAGGGATAGAATGCCCCACTACACAAGGCAAACAAGGGATAGAATGCCCTACTACACAAGGCAAACAAGGGATAGAATGCCCCACTACACAAGGCAAACAAGGAATAGAATGCCCCACTACACAAGGCAAACAAGGGATAGAATGCCCCACTACACAAGGCAAACAAGGGATAGAATGTCCCACTACACAAGGCAAACAAGGGATAGAATGCCCCACAACACAAGGCAAACAAAGGGATAGAATGCCCCACTACACAAGGCAGACAAGGGATAGAATGCCCCACTACACAAGGCAGACAAGGGGTAGAATGCCCTACTACACAAGGCAGACAAGGAATAGAATGCCCCACTACACAAGGCAAACAAGGAATAGAATGCCCCACTACACAAGGCAAACAAGGAATAGAATGCCCCACAACACAAGGCAAACAAGGGATAGAATGCCCCACTACACAAGGCAGACAAGGGATAGAATGCCCCACTACACAAGGCAGACAAGGGATAGAATGCCCTATTACACAAGGCAAACAAGGAATAGAATGCCCCACTACACAAGGCAAACAAGGGATAGAATGCCCCACTACACAAGGCAAACAAGGGATAGAATGCCCCACTACACAAGGCAAACAAAGGGATAGAATGCCCTACTACACAAGGCAAACAAGGGATAGAATGCCCTATTACACAAGGCAAACAAGGGATAGAATGCCCCACTACACAAGGCAAACAAGGAATAGAATGCCCTACTACACAAGGCAGACAAGGAATAGAATGCCCCACTACACAAGGCAGACAAGGGATAGAATGCCCCACTACACAAGGCAGACAAGGGATAGAATGCCCTACTACACAAGGCAGACAAGGGATAGAATGCCCCACTACACAAGGGATAGAATGCCCCACTACACAAGGCAGACAAGGGATAGAATGCCCCACTACACAAGGCAGACAAGGGATAGAATGCCCTACTACACAAGGCAGACAAGGAATAGAATGCCCCACTACACAAGGCAGACAAGGGATAGAATGCCCTACTACAAAGGGCAGACAAGGGATAGAAGGTTTATCTCTCAACATGACCTGAGTAGGGCAGCTGCTGTGCGAGGGTGAAACAAATATTTACCTCAAGGCCAGACCACTTGCAGGCGAGGTGGATGCAGACACAGGCTACGACCGTGGGCGTGTACTTGAGACACATAGTGGCCAGGTGTAGACTGAAACAACACAGACATATGTCACACGTCACTCGTCTTACTACTCTCTTGACGGAGCCAACTGGTAGTAGTCACTCTGGCAGTAGTAACAAAGAAACATGTTTTTTGTCTGCTCCAAAATTTGCACTTGTTCATTTAGAAATCACTGTTAAGCTGGGTTTACATGAGACAATGTTGTCGCTGCAACGAGGCGGTTATATATGATGACTGATGTACCAATCATCTCACTGTGGCAACGATATCGCCTCGTGTAAACCCAGCTTCAGTTTCAAGTTGTAAACCACAATAGTGAAGTGCTTCGTTAGAATCACATTTGCCCAACCATACATCTACATTTTGCCCCGTTATTTGGTACACGAGACGGGTGGAAGGTAGAAAGCGCCACCTGTTGGTCGCGAGGAAGTACGACGTCTGTGCCAGGTCCTTGCTCGCTGTAGCAGATGTGTCAAACGTCCCACCAGGTGGCGTGGCATGACACAGCCGACGATGGGGAGAAAACACAACGCATTAGCAATCGTCGCCGACAACAAGCGTCACACAAACAAACTTGACACAACACTGAACCAGCCAGGTAAGGCCACAGTATCAAGTAAAATCAAATAGCAGTCAGACTTAGCAATTCTATCCAATCTATGCAATACTTTCCTGAAATGGTGACTAAACAAAAGTATCTCCAGACAAACACATTAGATCACGCATTAGTGAAAGAAATTTAATAGTTTGTTAACTGCGTTGTACAATTCTTTTATTTGATCAAAACCATAGTGAAGTCATGTATAACAATGTTAAATACCTTATGCTATATCTGGCTGATAACCAAAATTTACATTTCAACAAATATAAGGTTGAAGGTGATATTACTCTTCTAATCTTTTACTACTCCCCAAATTCCAATAAACTTGTTCTACGATGCCAAGAGACACTGACCTTTAACCAGTTGACACGTCCGCACAATGTGAGTGTGTGGGTGATCAACAGTAATCTCAAAACCTGTAGGAAAGAACCAGAAGTGAACAAATGTGTCTAATCATCAACAGAGTATTTATTTTAGTTTCAAGTGCAACATCAAATTACCAAACCACCATGAATGCTGACAAAAAGTCATAAATATATCTTCCAGCAACATTGATTAACAAACAAATTAGATTCCTTATTAACATCAACGGCAGCCCAAATCTGTTATTCAAATAATGAATTATATTTTAATTATTCTTTATAGGCCACTGTTTTTTTTTTTACCTGTCTTCAGTTGTTGAAAAAAGTGGCTTGCCATGTTGACTATTGATGGTGTAACTAGCCAAGAAATAAAGACTCCAGGTCCAACGTGGGGGGGGGCACAACAGAAGCTTAGGACCTAATAGAATAGCAGTAGACCTCTGTGTATGTAACAATGTCGGACAAGTAAATAGGCATATTTGCCATATAAAGGGGTTATGGTAAAGTGGCAGTGTTCGAAATGAAGGCAATTTTATCGACAGCCACCAATTCAAAATGCTTCCCACCAATTCAGTTAGCAAAAATGCGCAAGTTATCAGCCCCACCTCGCCGATTCATCCCAACAGCCACAGCTGCGTCGGACTGTATTAGTGATGCACATTACAATGCTTACTAATCTAAGCAAATTCGAAAAAAAATACAGTTGTGACAAACTACTTCTTACTTGCCATTGACAGATCGCTGCCAAGGCGAAGTCTGCATATGCAAGGGAAACCCTTGGCATTTGTAACATGAAGGCCCATTGGATGATTCACATTTAATGACATCAGTATCATAGGGAATACCAGGGAAACACCAAAGCAAAGATGGTAAAGTTGCGAGAATCGTAGCGTACACATTTTTTTTAAGGATATTACGCCAATTTACTTCATACTGGTGATACTAAGGAGGCAGACAATCCGACAGACAATCCGACAGACAATATAATGTGCTAAGACATTCTGATTAATGTGATATTAGGCTGCGAAAGTGAGCTTTGTAGGCTTCGGTTAGAGTAATTGGCCTCTTTTTGCCGGTGCCAGACCCGGGGCAGCGGCTGTGCGCACAAAATGTTGTCATCAACATATTACTTCCAACAATTTTAACTGTTTTGCAAATAAAGTTCACATAACAATGTTTATTAAATTCATTACTTTATATTTTATTGGTCTGCTAGTTAGAAGACACAAACAACAATATTTGTCATGGCTTCTATTTATTAAATTATTATTTATTCTAATTTAAAGCAATGTCTGTTCTACTTTTACGCACAAAAACTTTGTTTTATTACGTATACTTATAATGTATAAATTTTTGCACTCACCAAGCGTCTGCAGAAGAATGTTCTCGTTGATGACGAGTTCCTGGGCCTGCTCCAAGTATGCCTGCAGACACAGTGACACAGTCATGAAAAAAGTGAGTCATGACACAGTCATGAACAAAGTGAGTCATGACACAGTGACACAGTTACGAGTGATACAGTGACACACACAGAACATAAACTGTCACTCTAAGAAACCACAGAGCACCGACATAGCAATGTACAGCAGGTCCTTTGTCATGGACCCATCTGCTCCTCAACAAGATGGGCAAATGTCTGATGAAGATGGGTAAAATAAAATACCAATAATGGCTGTCAAAGACACGAAGCCGTTCGTGTGCTTAATGCTACACTTTTTAGAAAGTTCAAGACAGACAAAAAAAATTATTTGTAGCTAAGGGCCTGACGTACCAACTTATAAGTAGCAGAAAATTAATCAGTGATGAAATAGTCACCACTGTGACCATCATACAATCAAGAAAGCTCTGAGGTTGTGTGAAGTTAAAGGGCTCAGTCATTTGCTGATTCTAGGTCTAATGTAACTGACAACAACTATTTCGCTGGTCGGAAGGCTCTGATTGCACAAAGGTATGGATCTCACAAACAAACATATGCCCACAGACAGAGCTATGCCACAGTCAGAGCTATGAATAACCACAGAAAGTGCAAATAGCTTGAGACTTTTAAGGTAAAAAGGTAACCGAGTGATGTAGTATTGAGATCTTACCTCACTCTTGGTATCAAAGGGGGTCTGTTGGTCTCGGTGTACACACACATGTAGTATCTTGAGGACGTGTTCCAGCTTGCGAGGCTGCTCCTCCACCTTTGCCGCAAGGAACAGACATGCCGACGCCATACTCTGAAACACAAACAAACTGCAGTAGACTTCACTTATGACTCTGAATGTTATTTCAGAAACAACTTTAGTCTTTAAAATATTTGATATCAAGTCAAATGTTTATTTCCAATAGACTGCTTGTGCCACTCGCACATCTATCAGTACATGCAGTTGCACACGGAAAAAAGCAATAAATTTGTCTTAATAGGAGTCACTCACTCCTTTTTGTTTTATTATAATAATTAATTTATTCTAAATAATAGTAGAAAGTAGAGCATTACTCATCTCTACCCAAATAGGTGTACGTACACAATGTCTGGAGTCCGAGTTGCTGAAGTTACAGCATGTTTACAGTTACAGCAGTTTTGTCAACATTAATAAGCAACGCCTGTCAATGAATTAGGATTAGGGCACGATAATTCAGCCTAAATCATAAAGCTGCGATAATGCCATAACTTTATTCACAAGCTTTTCAAATTGAAAAGTGGCAAACGCCATAACGATTTTGTGCGCTGAGTTTTTCCACAAACCGCGTTTGCACTGGCTTCTACTTTGTCAACATTTCACTAAAAACAACTTTTCCAAAAATTTTTTTTTATTTAATCAACAAAATAATCAGTTAGTTATTTACAATATTGATCCCTTGTGCAAGATTCGTCAGATTTTTGTAAAATTACAAAACAGCATTAAAGACATCGAATTTTGCTGCAGCCAGTACGTACCTTCAATCGAGCTAACTTTTGATTGCCACTGCGACCATTGGGGCCCAATTTTTTTATTATCCAATAACAACTCATGCCTGATATTACAATCGCCATCAGCTATTGGCATGGCGATGATCAATCATAAATCAAACTTATAACAAAACTATTTAAAAATAAACAGCATGTGCACTGATGGATGTCTCACAGGCCATCAGAGAAAGAGCTAATTTTATTGGGTCGTGTGCACATGTGGCGATTGTGGTTGAACTATTTTTTTTATTAAATATAGCTTATCAGCAGTCTTCTGCAGGAAATTCTTGATGGCAAATTAAAAACTTAAAATAATTTAAGCATTTACCACAAACATTCAATCATTGATAGTTAGATGTTTTCAAGAACGTTCAAGAACACTGCCATAAATTCAAGAATACTGAAGGGTACTTGAGTCACAAAGTCAAATTCAAGAACATTCAAGGATCTTTATAACTCCCGCTTATGAAGTTATACTCCAAAACAGTCATGTCTTTACTTTGTATAGGATCTTCTCTGGCATAGACGTCAGGTAGAAGGGACCAATGGCTTGTGTTTCTTCCAGGAGACACAGGCAAAGTGGGGTGAATGAAATAGCCCAAGTTTTGAAATAGCAGCAAGTGGACACGACCCCTGGTCCTCTCTATGGACAGTCCACACTCTTAACTGCCGATGGCTAATCAACGTTATGTTGCTGAAACCTATGTCCACAAGGCCATCATCCTTTAAATATCTACTGGAAGAACCTTAGTTCCAATCATTGTGTAAAACCAATAAAAATCGGTTAGCTAGGACAGTAAGGATACACTGGTCTTTTATTTAAAATGGGACATAATAAATCAATAACTCGTAAATGTGATCTTCAACAAGTGTATAAATTGATACAAAAAAAAAACAACAAATAAATATCCTCACAATGCCCAGAAAAACTATGGCATACTTCAAACAAGATATTATTTCAGCTATGGTGATTGCTATGTCATCTATTGGCTGCAGATAACTTACGTATAACATGATGGAACAAAACTTCAAACAAGATTCACTGAACTTCAAATAATATATGTACTTACATGACGGTGGAACTTTGTGAAGGAGTGGAACATGTAGAATCGATGCATGTACACAATGGCGGTATATATGCATAGCTGTGTACTGATTCACCAGTTAAGACAAGCAACACCGCATAATGAAAACATTTTAAGCAGAACATTTCTCACATGACACTTTTGACACTCCCATAAAAGCATGTGAAGAGAGCAACCATAAACATACTCAATGCCAAAAAAATAACATCTATTTTAGAGCAGCTTTATTTAATTTCTGCATATTATGGTACGTAATGGTGAAAAATGTTAATATACACAACATTATATAGCTTATATTTGAACTAAAGTTAAATGGTGTAATTAAAACAGTAACTGAAAATGTTGATAACATATTCACCAATAAAAAACCACAAATTCCGGAATTGGCATTTAAATTCTCATGTACAATGTAATTGACCCCAAGTCTGTAGGCAACTGTGATTACATATCTAATGATACCTTCAATTAAACATTTATTTGCATGACATATCATAATGTAGTGCCAGGCCAAGACAATGAATTTCTTCATGACAAGTTCTCATACTTGGCTTTCTGCATCCTCAGTACTTTGAGGCGCACAAGAGAAGATTAAAGGCATGGCATGCAAGTGTATTGGCAGCGTTGTGTAACCGTCCAATCTCGGAGGTAGTAACGCTGGCAACAAGACAAGTTGCATCACTAGAGACACTAACGAAAAAGAATGGCTCTCGTAAACATAAACCGGATAACCGGAAATACGACGATGTTTGATGCTTAACGTACATGTACGTCTTCTGCAATGTCTACATGAACAGAAAACTGCAACAGGATATAAGGTTTCGACATAAAATACCAACTATTTTACGACGCAAATCAGCTAAATTTTGAAAGCGTTTCGCATCGCAGACACACGAGGTAAGCGTGACCTCGGGTTGTCAGCTAGGAGCCAACGTCGCAGTAGGATACACCTGAAGCCTCTGTCCCATGTCCTGAATTAAGTTTGCGGCCTGCTGCCTATAATTTAGCTCTTTGTCGGCGCCTATATCGCATTTTCGGCTGGGGGTGTTCACGAGTTGTTCTGGAGTAAAAATCCATCGATCCCCCGCCATTTAATCCAGCGCCGAGACAAACGGACAGACACGCTACTACGCATGCGCAGACGAAATAATGCTGCACAAAATAACATATTTCTTTGTCATTTAACTAAAATGTAGATGTTTTATATGACTAATAAAAATTCCTTAAATGTATTTCATTTCTGTAGGTGTAGTTACAATAAGAAAAATACTTTGACTCCACTGGACTCAAACAATTATTATATGCATGGAAAAAAAATACGAGGTTTATTTCTGGTTTCACGAGCGAACTAGAAGTAGGTCACAATCCAGCTTGTGCTGGGTCAGTGTTCAGGCGAGTGGTTTGGTGAGTGCATTTTTCGGATATAATTATCACAATTTCAGGATATGTTATTTTATTTTTAGTAGAGAAGCACCATCTATGATATACGTGATGCATGCGATGAAGGTATATTTGATGCGAAACGTTTTAACCGTTTCCTTGACAGATTCACTGACACTGTCGTTCATCCGTCTCTGCTTTGCCTTTGGTCTATTATTAGCCAAGGCTTGGCCGCGCTCAACTCAAGTGAGTCCGCGCCAAATAATTAAAAGAAGTTTGCCGGCTGATTGTGTCTCTGGGGGGTGGGGGACGGCGGCCGGATGGGAGGGGTAACATATGCCGTGTCATATAGTTTTAGAAGTGTTTATGTCACCGATAACTTTGTCACATATAATCATAGACATAGTATTATTAATTATAAATATAGGCAGTTACAAGTAATGTTAATACAAATTAATGCACTTGGTTATAGTTAGCTTAGTATAATATCGAACTTGTTTTTTGGCACAAATAAAATATTATAATTCTTACAAAACACAATATCATTAAACAACGCAAAGCAATTTACACTATTAATTAATAGTAACACTAAGTAATGTATGAACTGAATATCTATGAATAAGAAATATGTATTTATTTAAGTGATTAATATAGAGCACTAGCTAGGAAAGTATATGAAACACTTAAGTTAAATAAAGCATACAATACTTGTATCACAAGTGGAGCGCAATTAAAAAGGATGATAAGAAACTATATTATAAAAAATATGCCATTTATGTATATTCACTGAGTATAGTAAGTTTTAAAATATTAATAAGTTATTATTACTAAGTCTGTTTAACAAAAAAAGAAACAATAAACATCCATCAAACAAAACCTGTCTGAGCTCCTCTAGTCCTTATCCAGCTTGTGTCACATGATCTGTGTCATGTGACATGCCAAGTAAGTTGTGGTCAAAATATTCGGAATGATTACCAACAGTTTTTTGAGAGGTAAACAGTATGAACTGTCACATTCCGAGGAACTGGAAGGTCAGTCCATTAAAAAATACAGATTTTTCTTGTTTGCAGCAATGTCACTGAAATCATCAAAGCCGCAGCTCCTGCAGCGCCCACGACCGCCAGTAGAGGGCGTGTTCTGCTGCTACTCACACCGGACATGTATGCAGAATCGACTGGAAGGCTACAGTTACTGTGCACGCCACATACTCGAGGATAAGAATGCGCCTTTCAAGCAGTGCAGTTATGTGTCGACCAAGAGTGGCAAGCGCTGTCCGAATGCGGCACACAAGATGGATAAGCGGGAGGGGTGAGGAGGAGGACAGTGTCTGTTACTTAAGAGCAGCCAGTGAAATGGGATTTCTTGTAGAGCTCAATATTTGCTGCCAAATTTAAAGTACTGAAACATCTGGACTGCCCAAATGTGTTTTAATGAAAAGTTCCTACGCCAAATGAATAGTTGTTGGACATGGGCAGTGTACTGCTTTACCAGGTACAGGCAGCAGATAGCCTGTATGTAGACAATGATTTTTTTTAATGAAAATTGCCCTTTTAAGAATGAGGGGTACAGTTAAAACTTAACATTTTGCCCTGTTTGGAACATTGTTTTTGTCATGAGAAATGGT
This sequence comes from Lamellibrachia satsuma, assembly GCA_033239005.1. Classification (NCBI taxonomy): domain Eukaryota; kingdom Metazoa; phylum Annelida; class Polychaeta; order Sabellida; family Siboglinidae; genus Lamellibrachia; species Lamellibrachia satsuma. Next base: position 4,372,203 of record BSQZ01000025.1, read on the forward strand.
TTTTGAACACAGAAACAATACTTGGAATGATATTGACAGTGTGCACCTTCACAGCAGATTTAGACGAGTGATAATGAATGGTGGTCTTCCCACAGCTACTGCCCGAGTCACGCCCGCAAGGCGGCTCTCCTCCGTCAGCAGGCCGGACGCAAGAGACGGCCGCGGGACACCCCCGAAACGCTGCTGTCTCGACTGGAATGTCACGTTGCCAAGGCGACGCCAGGGGAGCATGGTCGGCCTGAGGCAAAGCGGGCGCGCACGCATGAGAGTGTCGCCAGCCAAGTGTTAGGTGAGTAAATGCATGTGTGTGTGTTCTTGGGGCATGTTGCGGGAAATGTGTTGTTTCAAACATGTCATAGACACAGGCACCAATAAAAACTGAGAAAATCAGTCTTTGATGGCAGTTCCACGTTCTGCCAACGTTGCAAATTCCTCTTTATTTCTTCTGTGTACCAGAGGCACAACATCTTCAACAAGTACATGAATCTCTTCAACTCCTACCCTATGGGCATATACAGCAAGTCTCAAATATACGCTCTCATACATCACATAGATTTGGACATAACCTTTCTTAGATGAATATTTGTAGTTTATGCGACAACGTCCGATACTTGCTCTCCATGCATGTTTTTAATTAACTACAGTTTAATATAACTGTAGGAGAGAACAATGTTTATATATGCTAATGTCGTAGATGGTTCCTATAACATATTCTAGTAAAAAAGTTGTTACCTTTTATTGCAGCATGCACTGTACGTGTAAAATGTACGACCAACATTTTGCCATGAGCTTTTGCTCTAATGATTATGTCCATTGTCATAGTGAAGGCATTCTGTACCTGACTTAAATGAGGCACACGATTTGATTATTAGTTGATTTTGATGGCGATTGAAATTGTTATCATTGTTTTTCTTTGAAAATGCCACCTAGTTGCACCCTAATTGATCCAGCTTCTTCTAGCCAAAGACCAACCAAGGACAAAGCTATTGGTCCACGTGATGTTCTAAACAGGGCTGGGTCCAATTATGTAATTGTAATTGATTACAGCAAAATTGTGTAATTGTAATTGATTATGGTTTCAAAATGTTGCTGTAATTGTAATTGTTATATTTTGTATAATTGAAATTTTTGTTTCAATTACAATCAATTACAGTATGTTTCATATCACAAACTACCTGAACGAATTGTCAATAAAAATATAATTTAAGTCTCACATGAGTTGAAAATCAAGACTAATAATAACACCTGCTTATATATTTACATTTAAGTCTCAGTATTCACTGTCCGGTGGGTACTGGTCAGTGGTGCTAGTGGTGGGTAGCCTTAGCAATTAGCCTTTTCAGTAAGTTGGTAACAGCCAGGAAGCAATAAACAATGCACAGACATTCAGTGAAATGTTGCAGAGTTAGCAAGCCAATTACACCCCTTGTGTTGTGGTGGGTTGGAGACAGGTCAGGTGACAAGGACCATTTATATGACCTCTCTTCCCATTCCCAACTCACACAAAGCAAAGGGCAAACCAATTAAGAATGTCAGCTTAGAGCAGTAGCTACAACCTCAAAGTAAACACATCAAACCCTATTATTAGTATTTTCCAAAGAAAAATTTTAGAAATGCGCACGGATAAATGTCTGCATTGGAATATGTCCTGTAGGATTATGTCTGGATATTGCATTGTATTTTTATATAATAAAAATATGTTTTAAACAGCTATCTTTTTATTTAGTATAATTCAAAGTCACAATTCAACAAAATGTACAAACAATTCCGTTATATTTGTTTATCAATTGTGTACAAAATATTGAAATTCAGCAAAACGCGCAAAAATACATAATTAACAAATGCTGAATATATTTGGTTCCGCGTAATTGTAATTGAAATTGAAACCGTGTAATTGTAATTGATTTGGAAAATTATGACTGTAATTGTAATTGTAATTGAAATAAAAAATTTAATGCAATTGTAATTGTAATTGATATAATTTTGTGTAATTGGACCCAGCCCTGGTTCCAAAGAAAGTGGTATTGCCCCAACAGTGGGGAGTTAGATGTTACACTGTCTCAATCAGTAGTAAGGTATCTTTAGGGGTGGGTCTAATTCATTATGAGTCTACAAACACACCTCCTGGAAAGAACGATGACCAACACTTGTCCCTCGTACCTGCAGATTATGCCAGCTCCAGTGACTCGGACGCAGGCATGACGGTGGTCGACCAAGCGTGGCGTGGTGACGCTGACAGTGATGCAGAGAGCATCGACAGTGAACAGGAGGACCCTCTCAAGTAAGAACAGTTTGTCTATACAGACCGGTCTCATTCTGGGTATCACAAGTTGTTCTGCATATGGGTAGTAAATATTTACTGCATCTGCTATGTCATTAAAATGCCACATATAGGTATGATTGAGGCATGCATAGTTTATTTAAAACAATTCTCTTGCAGACTGACCCTTGACCCAAGCGTCTACCACATAACACTTTTTTGTTACGACTAAGTTCAGACTGCGCATGCTTTCTCTGTAGCTGTGCCCAAATCGAACAAACCCATCACCTCAAAATCATCTGAAACTATAGCTACCTTCGGCACAAATCTCAAAACACAGTTTATCCAAATTACATCTCCACCCTAAATCCTTCGCTCTAATGAAGACTTGGATGTCCCTGTTCATAATATTATACTTAATGATTCTCAGGTTTTTTTCGTTCTATGTGGGATTCTTCCTTGGCTGAGCAGCTGTACCTCTTCACTCTAATAATAATAATTGACTTCTATGGCGCCTATATCCTCAGGAACCTGAGCTCAGAGGCGCAACTCTGAGGGCGGGTGCTGACTCAAGGCATCAGTGAAGGTGTTGACTTCTTCCTTGGCTGAGCAGCTGTCCCTCTTCACTCTGGGGGTGGGCGCTGACTCAAGGTACCATGGAAGGTGTTGACTTCTTCCTTGGCTGAGCACCTGTCCCTCTCCACTCTGGGGACGGGTGCTGACACAAGGCACCAGGGAAGGTGTTGACTTCTGCCTTGGCTGAGCACCTGTCCCTCTCCACTCTGGGGACGGGTGCTGACACAAGGTACCATGGAAGGTGTTGACTTCTTCCTTGGCTGAGCACCTGTCCCTCTCCACTCTGGTGGTGGGAGCTGACACAATGCTCCAAGGAAGGTATTGACTTCATTCTTTAAGTGGCCTCTCTCCCTGATTGCAACAATATAAGAAAGAGAGGGAGAGAGAGAGAGACAATTTCAGGAAACAAGTCAACACATGTTGTGCATCTAAGCTTGGGTCCCTGAAGAAGTAATTAAAATAATTTAATAATTAAGGTAATGTTATGCTGTGATTTTGCTGCATTTTCAGACATGCTGGAGTGTACACTGCAGAGGAGGTGGCGCTGATCACAAGAGACAAACTCATTCGCCTCCAGTCTCTGTACATCGATCAGTTCAAACGGATGCAACATGTCATGCGAGAACGCCGACGGCGCTACCTACAAACTGTCAAGATAGAGAAACAAGCGCTAGGTGAGTGGTCCTGTAGAGACGCAAGCACTAGGTGGGTGGTCCAGTAGAGAAGCAAGCGCTAGGTGAGTGGTCCTGTAGAGAAGCAAGCGCTAGGTGGGTGGTCCTGTAGAGACACAAGCGCTAGGTGGGTGGTCCTGTAGAGACACAAGTGCTAGGTGAGTGGTCCAGTAGAGAAGCAAGCGCTAGGTGGGTGGTCCAGTAGAGAAGCAAGCACTAGGTTGGTGGTCCAGTAGAGAAGCAAGCACTAGGTGGGTGGTCCAGTAGAGAAGCAAGCGCTAGGTGGGTGGGTAGTACTTCAGGAGTAACTGGCACTAGTGTCCAGTTTTGTATTATACTAAATTCTTAAGCATTCCAATCCCAATTGTATTTAGTTTTTAGGGAGCATTCATTGTTACTGTCTTATTCGTTTAGGGAGCGTTCATCGTTGCCGTGATGACCCAGAGCAGCGAGAGAAGTATGAGAAATTGATGGCAATGAAGCGTCACCATCGCAGATATGGCAAGGTGGGAATCTTGGCAGGCACATATGTGGTCAAGTGTCCACAGCTCTGACCTGTTGACCACTAGATGTAGTGCTGTAAATCTAGTAAGCTGGTTAACTTCATCAAGTGTTTGGCAGTTTAATAGTTATGTATAATTCCTGGATGCTTGATTTACATCCGACAATGAGTATGTAATCTGGTTGGTCATGGTGAAAGTGTTCTAAATGTTGCTTTGGGTTCTTGGAACAGATTAGGGGCTTTTCTTCAAGCTGGAGAAAAACTTTTAAAATGTATTAATTTTTGGGGGATAATCTAAGTGGACCATTGACCTATATGCATATTTTTTAGATTATTGAATTTATTATATTCCCCTTATTGTGTGCACAGGAAGCACTCATGTATCGGCAGTCGAAGGAGCGGAGGATTGCCACGTCAGAGGGCAGCAACTACAAGGCTCCTGCGTATCCCAAATGCACCCACACAGTTGACGGGAGTCGCTGCTCAGAGAGGACTGTGCCTCTGTCCAAGTTCTGTCCCGAGCGTATCCTTGTCACATCAAACCAATGTTTTCTGGAAAACTGTTTGCACTGTTTGAAGATTTATTCTTGAGACCCGACAATGAACATTTTGTCTTAGTATATATTCACATGGGGGAAAATTAACATAGTGGTTTAAGATTAGAACATGTGAATTAAAATAAAACAAACAGTGAAGTCGTATAACAACATTTGACTTATATTTCATTGTGAATGTTTTCCGAGTTAACCTAAATAAAAAAAAAATATTTAACAGATTTATTATTTGAAAATAACATTTTGCTGATAAAAGTTGATATTTTATAAGGTATACATTCGTTATAAAATGAAAATGCATACCGGTAGTCCAAATATCTCCTTCCTGAGTGAGTAAACATAATCTACAGTAGCTAGAATGCTTAGGGCCTGAACAGTCAAACATTGCTGCCAACGGGGAGGTCTCTGTTCCTTTACTCAGCTGCAACAGATGTAATGAATGATCCCCACCAAGTGCTCTTCCAGACGTGTTGCTACGGAGACAGGACATGTGTCTGTCCAGTGCCAATGACCTCAGATGACCCCCGTTGTGTGTTGCACGTCACCCTGGCCGACCTCGAGTACCACCTTCCCCTGAAGAGGGAGCCAGTGAAGGTTCAGGTGAGAGACAAACAGATTTAATTATCTGGGATGATCACAGGAGTAATAAAACCTCCCTAATTTAATTGGGGTTCACTACATTGCATACAATATTGAGATAGTCACCTGAGCATTCTATTAGCATTGGCAAGAAAAATAATGGCATCCCTACATTCTTTTAAACGTTTCACATGTTGAAATGAGCTTCAAGACGGTTAAAAAAAATCAATTTTTTTATATGGTTTATAGTCATTTATATAGATGTTTATGTTTATAAACTCTTTCAAACGTGTTCTATTCAACAGAGTGTTTTGGAAAGGAAAGCATGCTGTGTGTCTGTGGTTGTAGCAGTGATGATTATTGTTTGCTGAAAGGGTGGATTAGCACCTGTCCAGGGCTCTGTGTACTCTAAGGGTTTCCAACCAGACTGCAAACTAATACAGTATAAAACAATTGTAGCCCAGACTGTCCCACTTGAGTCAACATACTGAATTGGTAACAACTAGCACAAGCTCTAAGTGGACTTTAACTCAGGGCTTCTGACTTGAAAAGATACCTCCTCTTGAAGCCAACTTTGTGTGGCTTCACAGCATTCAAAAATACACAATGTCAAAATACATACACAATGTCATAAAATATTTGACAGGCTATCTGATGACAATACAACTACACAAGTGTGCGCACATTGTGCTTTTGTATTAAAAAAACATACAACACTTTGTTGATCTCGATGCTTGTAAACAATTATTTGTGTTAAATTCATATGCAGGCTCAGATTAATTTATTTTGACCAAGTAAATGTAACACAATCAACATATAAACAAAAGTAAAAAAATAAATGGTCACAGAGACTCCCATTAAGACACTGAGTATGTCACTATCATGGGAGCCACCATATAAATAAGCGATAAAAAATCGGAAATAAAAAATAATAAATCAATGATTTTTTTGGTCAGGATTTAAATCAATGATTTAAATCGAACAACCCTGCTTCAAGATGATAATTAACACATTTTCTATCAGGTTTGAGTTTACAGGCCATCTACCAATCTTCAGGGTGATAAATTTATTTAATGCAATAACAACTTGGATTTTATGCTGGCAGTGGCAAATTGTATTCACTCCACATTGCCACAGTTCACTGAGTTGTATAAATGAGTACCTAGCTACAGGTAGCGATGGATATAAATGAGTACCTAGTTACAGATAGCAATGGATGATGAGTATCTGGTTACAGGTAGCGGTGGATATAAATGAGTACCTGGTTACAGGTAAGGATAGATATAAATGAGTACCTGGTTACAGGTAGCGGTGTATATAAATGAGTACCTGGTTACAGGTAACGATGGATATAAATAAATGAGTACCTGGTTACAGATAGCGATGGATATAAATGGGTACTTGGTTGTTGGTGTTTGAACGAATAGTTTGCCGGGGGTGAAGTGTTTGATGACAATGTTTGATATTTATTCTTTTATATAGCACCAAATCTATACAATAATATTCTTTGGTGCTGCACAAAAAAAACTCAGATTATTATATAGTAGAATTATGTAAAGCACTATGACAAATTCCTACTATAATTCCAAATTCCACTATATATGAACTTGCCTTTAATGGAAGTAATCACCTCACCATGCGTCTCATTGCAGCCGGTAGAAGAGTGCAAGGAAGAGCCCCCCATAGACGTGGTCGGAGACAATGACATCAAGCAGGAGCCAGATCTGCCTGAGGTAAAATTCTCCCTGACAGGAGAGGCGGAGTCTGCACTGGACAGGACTGACGATACATGACGGGTGGAGAGGGTATGTTTGTCACATTATCATTCCCAGTCCCCTTCCAAGTTCAACATGTGGAAATCTGAATTAAACAGTCGCCCTTTCTAGCAAATTGTTTTTAGTGTTTGAGCTAAAATTTCAGCTTGGTAAATACAATTCGAAACTACAGGTCAAGCATCTGAATGGATCAAAGTAAATGTTCAACATGGCTTGGTTTGTAGCGATACTTCTTGTGCTGATTTTAGTTGGCGGTCTCACATACTAAGTAACACAGTCAGCCATTTATTGCAACATTGTTGCCAAGACACCGTGAATAAACATTAATTGACTTCAGCGTGTTAGTTGGTTCTGTATTCTGTTACATTCGTATTGAATATAAGTTAGTTACCTGTCAAAATACTGGGAGTGGTCTATGGAGCTTTCTGAACTTTCGCGATTAGAATGCGCTGGTGTCGTGTCCTTGATGTTGATTGTCACATGACAGCAGTTCCATGAAGTTCTGGACAACAGTGCATACAAACACTGATGAAGGAACTGCAAAGGTTATGAAAGCTATGAATTACGATCTTCTTCAACCACAAATATTTTGATTACTTACTCAACGTTTCAACTGCCATCGGCAGCCTTCATCAGGAATTCTGGGACAGCAAGTTCTTCCTCTGCTCGCCAGTTGTCTTGGTAAGCAGGCCTCCCATATGTGACTCGATCTATATCCCCCCTCGTCTCGATACCGAACATTAACAGGAAAGAGAGACAAGCACTAGCAGAGCTGAAAACATAAAAAAGTATAATGATTCTGCCTCCAGACAATGGAAAAGCAACAGTGATTATGGACACTGACGAGTATGATCAGAAAGTCACCACCATGTTATCAGACGATAAAACATGAGAAGCTGAAGAAAGACCCTACGCAAAAATACAAGAAACAGTTAGTGTCCATCATAAGAAAATTGAAGGAAAATGACAAAATCACAGAAGAACAGTGTACGTACTTATACCCAACAGCTGAGAATGTACCGAGGATGTATTGCACTCTGAAAATTCATAAGCGAGACAACCATCTCAGACCTATTGTGGATTATACAGGATTAATTGGGTACACTGTACCTAGATCACTGGCAGACCTACTAGCTCTGATTGTGAGTAAGACATCACACCACATAAAGAACTTGAAACGCTTAGCCAATGAAATGGCTGCTGAAGTTCATCGTCACAACTACATATTTTAGTTTAAGGGGCACCATTTATCAGCAGAAGTTTGGCACAGCAATGGGAGGTCCGGCATCACCTGTAATTGCAAATCTCTTCATGGAATGTCTGGAACAGCAAGCTATTCTCACAGCACCAATAACTTGCAAACTGAAACACGTGGATGATGTGATGGAAGTAGTGAGGAAGGGATGTGAACAAGAACTGACAGAGCATCTCAACAGCGTAGACACCACATGCAGCATTAAGTTCACATATGAAGATAAAAACAATAACTCCCTGCCTTTCCTGTACACACTTATGAAATGAAAGGACGATGGAGCAGTGAAACTCCTGGTCTAATGAAAGAAGACACAAACAGACCATTATCTGAACTTCACGTCTCACCATCCATTACACCAGAAACTAGGGTCATCAAAACGTTACTGGATAGATGCAACAACATCGTATCAGAGCCAGAAGACAGAGAGAAAGAGGTGGAGCACATCACCTAGGCACTAGAAAGATGTGGGTGCCCAAGTTGGATCATAAAGAAGGTGAAAGAACAGCAATCTCAGAAGGAAAAACCAAAGAAAAGAAAGAAAAGAACGCAAAGAAATCCAAAGGTATGGTCACACTCCCGTATGTCAAAGGAGAGTAACTACATCTGTTAGACCTCATCAAAACATCAGGAGGATACTAGTGCATGCAAAGGACAAAGTGGAAGATAAAAAAAGACAGATTATGTATACCAGATCCCTTGGAAGAGCTGTAACCATACATATATAGGTAAAACAGGGAGAACATTTGGAACTAGAAGAACACAAGGAGGTTGAAAACATCACAACCAGGTGATTTACCTGGGAACAGGCGAGAGTGTCAACGGTGATAGAGCATAAATCTACAATAACAAACCATGCAGACAGAAACGATTGCATCATAGACTGGGAGGAGGCAAAAGTGATTGACAGAGAGTGCAACAAAAACGCAAGATGGTTCAAAGAGGCCATATGGATCTGAAAGACAACTCCTGTCATGAATCGAGACGAGGGGGGATATAGATTGAGTCACGTATGGGATGACTTGCTTACCAAGACAACTGGCGAGGAAAGGAAGAACTTGCCGTCCCAGAATTCCTGATGAAGGCTGCCGATGGCAATCGAAATGTTGAGTAAGTAATCAAAATAGTTGTGGTTGAAGAAAATTGTAATTCATATATATATATATATATATATATATATATATATATATATATATATACCAACTTAATGAACATTTTCACAAGTTACGAAAGCTCCATAGAGCACTACCAGTTTTTTGACGGGTAAACTAATTTATTTTCAATAACTGAATTAAGTAATTTAGATGTTTCACAGAAATTTTAGATGTTTCACAGAAATTTTATATATCATCCTTTTTCGTGTTTTGGGTGTGTTTATATGTTCTTCCTAGATTACTTGTCTTCTCTCAGCAACTCTCTTCATTCTTCATCCACCTCCATCTTGATCGCTTCCATCTTCACACAGGCCTCTCATCGTAAGTAATCATGGTCTGCCTCTTCTTCCACCTTTCACATGTTTGTGTGTTACAATGTTATTCCAACATTGTTGACTGTTTCATTGTGTATCTTTTGCAGGACACATTTGACAGTTGTGCCTGACCAGGACTGCTCTCTGGAGACAGATTGGGTCAAGGCATATCTCATACTAAAGCTACTTGAATGCTGAAACGTGTCAAATTGCTGATGTGATCAGCCAGTGGACGTTTCAGGAGGTTGCAGTAATTGGAGTGTAAAATGTGTCGTCTGTCCACAGATTGGCTGTTCTCGTAATGGTACATTGTTAAGAATTACTGTTAAACATTCCAGGATTGACGTAAAATTTACCTGTGACAACACATTTGTTAAGAACGTAGCATGCGTACTCTATGCGTTCTGCTGTCAACTACAATAACATCATATTAACCCGGTGTGTCGTCTTGTGACATTCATCATTTTTATAGGTGAGTAGTTGCACTTTCCACATGCCTTAAGAATTACTACTGTAGTAGTGAATAAAGATTTGTGTGCTACGTTGTTGTTGTTCCTGTATAATTGTATGGTTTACAAAAGACATTGCCACCAAATGTCTGCTAAATTTTGACCAGTTCCATTTCCACCAGCACAATCGTAAGTTCATAACCACAAATTGACCTCGCGAATTTGTTTCACAACGGTGTTTTCACAGCTGATTCTTGCTGCAATACCGTGAAATGCGAGCCCAAAATTTCACAATTAATTGCTTTTATAAGCCGGCCTTGAAGTTTACCTCTTGCATTTGAAGTATATTGCAGAAACCAGTAGAATATTGCTTCTTTGTGTAAAATACAATAAGAACATTGAAACCATTAACATATACGTCTATTATGGCTCGCTTTTCATTTGGAGTTTCGGCCACAGACCATCTGATCTGACAACTAATGCTTAGCAAATATTTGATCATCAATTATTTATTCTAAATGCACAGAATATGTTGTCTATTAAAAATTTAAAACCATGTTTCGTATCCCTGACATTGTGACCAAATTTACCAGGCTTCAACTCATGAATGTTGACAAAATGTATGACAAAACAACTGGCATAAGTCATGACGCATACTTCTCTGGCTAGCAGTTTAAAGTACAAATATTTCTTGAGATATCCACCGGTAATGCCACATTGGTCGGACACAAATTTAAAGGCAAACTTGCAGTATTATACAGTTTATGCTACAGTCAAGCCTGTTCAAGCGACCACCTGTAACTAACGATCACAGTCAACTCGTTTCGAAGTGCATGTATTAAGTGACCACCTATATCAAGAGACTTGACCATTAATTGAGTGGTCGCTTAAGACAGGTTTGTGTGTTGTTGGGTGCACTTAAGACAGGTTTGTGTGTTGTTGGGTGCACTTAAGACAGGTTTGTGTGTTGTTGGGTGCACTTAAGACAGGTTTGTGTGTTGTTGGGTGCACTTAAGACAGGTTTGTGTGTTGTTGGGTGCACTTAAGACAGGTTTGTGTGTTGTTGGGTGCACTTAAGACAGGTTTGTGTGTTGTTGGGTCGCTTAAGACAGGTTTGTGTGTTGTTGGGTGCACTTAAGACAGGTTTGTGTGTTGTTGGGTTGCTTAAGACAGGTTTGTTGTTGGGTGCACTTAAGACAGGTTTGTGTGTTGTTGGGTGCACTTAAGACAAGTTTGTGTGTTGTTGGGTCGCTTAAGACAGGTTTGTTGTTGGGTGCACTTTCTGAGAAAGGATTCCATCTGGTTCACTGTCATGCTCAAGTGGTTCTCATGGATCAGCAATGAAATATTATGTTCACCCCTGTTGGATCTATCTACATGATCAAAGACAAGGCCAAACCCACCTTCATAGTTTGATAGATGTTGTATTCCACAAGTTTTTTATTGGCACTGCATGAAATCTGTTATTACTAACACCATATTTGATGAGGAGGGAGATAACGGTTTCCAGACTTCACTTCAGTATGTTTACTCTAAATTGCCTCGTCTTGTCTTGTACTAATACTGGCCAACACTCCTATGGAGTAAAATGGTCAGAGTTGGATACGCATGCTATTTAGTCATGTTTGTTTGGGACTAAGTGTGAGAGCTTGCTTAAATTCTAACATAGGAGGCGCTAAATTCGATTAAATTCAATAATTTCGCTCTCAATTCAAATTAAAACAAAGAGCAATAAGGAGCATATTTCTGGAAAGACAACTGAGCATTCGACTTTTTAAGCCTAAAAATAAATTAATCCTTACACAGACTACTCACCCCAGCGACCACGTCTCCATCTAGGAGATGATTTTGCATATATTCGTTTTAGTGTCGCCATCTGTCTGTTTATACCGAGGCGGTTTACTTTCATTGCCGTAAATGCATCGCTTCTGCACAACACTTTGACAATGAAGATGTTTGTTATATAAATATCTTGAACGTCCACACATCACAGTAACTCGTGTATAATGTTTGTAATCTACAAAAATGACACGTTCTAACTAACTTGGTTTGTTTGTCGAAATAGCGGAAATAATTATCGCGCATGCGCCTGCTGTTATGATGGCCTATGTACGCAGACTTCGTGAAGTTGTGCGAAATGTGGCCGTAGTTTTATTTTATTACTAAGCAAGATATTGATGTATCGTGTGCTGTAAAATAATTTACGACTACAGAAATGCCACCCAAACTGAGAAGAATCGCTATCATGGGTTTCCGGAGTGTCGGTAAGCGTTTGTTAATAACGAATATGCGACGTTTTGTACTAGCTCTGCCTGGCAGTGACAGCCCATCGTGGCATGGAGTGACCATTTACAATAGGCCAACGATCATGACACAGTGACCTCGATTTGTGGAATGTAAACACGACGGCGTGTGTGTAGATGTTGTTGAACTTATGCACTAGAACGCAAGGCGCCGTTGCGGATCACGTTTGTTTAATCGAATGGTCGAAAATGACGAATTATATTAGTTAATGAAATGAGTGCTTCGCCGCATGTAGTGATGGACCATGTCCATGGCCATGCCATTGTCATTGCCAGCATAGTCTGAACCAAGCCATTTCGCCCATCTGAAAGTTCGTAAACGCAGTTACTCAGGGTTCATCCTACTGTTACATTTCCAATTGGTGACCATGTTTTGCACGATTATACAAGAAAACAGACCATCAAAAATTCGGAAACTTCTTACCTGCAGTTGACATCATCTCATTGTCTCATGCTGGTCGAGTTTAGTCAAAATCACATATTTCTAACTCATTTAAAATGCCTGAACGTGCCATATCCATCAATGTTTACCAATTTCTGCATAAATTACTATGCACATGCGTGTTGTGGCGAAAAACATTGCCAAAAATCCTTCTGCTTATTGAAATCATCCAAAAATCCACAGTTACACTGCCAACATCTTCTACAGGCAAACTTGCCGATGTGTCTGCTCAAATGCAGTCATGTCAGATGATATGATTTTTTTAATTACACATATCTAAAATTACTGTGCCCTACATTCATGTGTAACACACCAGGGTGTCTAACTGAGGCATAATCCTGAATAGGACAGCCTTTTTTGACAAAGGGTCCAAAGTTACAGCACAATGTGTATGTAAACCCATTATGGGACACTCCTGCTTGTCACGTCATTATTGTTTGTTTCACAGCCAAATCAAACCAATACCCTGCCCATAATATTAGTTGAAAACCAGGCACATAATTTAACTATAGGTCATTGTTGACACTTGATAAATGATAGACCATGTACACTAGGTTTCTAGAGCATTGTGAACCAATTAAACCTACTTACTGTCTCTTTAAATATACCAACTACTTATTTTCAAATTAATATTTATATAATTGCTTGATTTTTAACCAAATATGGCGCAACTTTGTCAGAAAAGTGACAATTTGTCACATTTAATAAGATTTTGAGTGAATCCCAATGTTTCAGAGTTTTTAAATTGTATTGTTTATGTAATTGCTTTCATGCTTCTACTTGATAGGGTACATGGCGTACTGCTTGATTTGGATACGCCACCATAAAGGGGTATCACGTGACCAGACACCCGTTGCAGCCACATTTGAAAATGCTGATATACACAATGCCTCCAGTGGCTGTGACACAACCAACATACGACTATTCTATTTGTTACACAATATTACCAAAGCACTGAGCCACAATAAATATCACCAATGACTATTCTGGTGCAAAATAACTTCCCCCTCACAAACTAATGCCATACCCCCTAATTTTGACGAAATTTCCATTCTGGCATCCGGTCTGTACTATGCTTTTCGTGGTTGTTACTGCTCTCTGCTTTTTTCAAACAAACTGTTCACTTTTCCTATGAACCTGTGTCTATGGGAATGGTTATATCTTCTGTAAACCACTTCAGGGTTAGGGTTAGCTAGGGATGGGGTTAGTTACGGTTAGGTTTGCATACCTTCATCTCTTTGTGTCCGTACACCTACAGAGAACTGCACTCAACACGAAATGTGTACTGAGACGTGGTGAATAGACATTTATGAAAATTAACGTTGATTTCCCATACAAAAATGTGTGTATTTTAAGGTTTTAGCCTACCATAAGCTGTTTCAGGCAATTTTAACACATGAAAAATACCTTATTAACCATCAAATAGCGTAACATATCAGCTGATGCACATCAAACGCACAACATTAAAATGTACATTTATTTGACATTTTTTATATATAGTAGATCAGTTAAAGGAGACAGTTACAAAGTTTACATAATAGCGTCGCTTAACAAGTAATGTTGACTAGATGGAATCAGTAAAATATATATAATAATATACCATTAATTAGTCTGACATAGACAATGTTCTAAGTCATACGCAACACGAGACAAGTTAGCAGTTGTTTTGATGTATTCGTGTGATTCTATGTTGGAGCATGTAACTGAGCCTATACACTGTCACTTCATGACTATAGCCACACCTGAGTCAGCAATTAATAACTCCATATTTAACAATTCTTCCTTTTGTGCAGCCTGTCCACAGTACACACTCATTGTTTGGTAACACACACACATTTTCATGCATTTTATCAGTATGTTTTTGATAAAAAAACACTCCTCCTTGACTGTTAGATGGCTACCGCATTTCCGTTGCCAGGGTACCTACTGTTACATTTCCCATTGGCGATCATGTTAACGTTTTACACGATTATAAAAAACGAGACCATCCAAAATTCTGAAACTTCTGACCTGCTGTTGTCATGATCTCATTGACGTGCTGGTCGAGTTTAGTCAAAATCACGTATTTCTAACTCTTAAAATGCCTGAACGTGCCATACCCATCAATCTTTACCAATTTCTGCATAATTACTATGCACATGCGCCTGGAGGCGAACAAATTTACAAAAATTCTTCCGCTTATTGAAATCATAAAAAATCCACAGTTACACTGCCAACATCTACCAGTAAACTTGCCAATGCAGTTATGTCAACTGCAGTTATGTCTAACTGAGGCATGATCCCATCAGCCTAACTGCTTCAATCACAGTGATTTTATACCTTCTGAATTCTGATCTAAATAAAATGGCGACATTTAGCCGTTCAATTTCCCCTGCATATCTACAGTACAGAAACATAATTTTTATTTAAATACAAAATATTTAAATACAATTTACATGTACAGATAAACTAAATAGCATAAACTGTTATGGACACCACTTATAATATGGCACTAATAATGTTTTAATATGGATTATGAAAACTGCTCTTGCATTATGGAAATAAAATTATTTGACTATCAAAAATTACACGTTTGAAAATAAATAACCCCAATCCTTCCATTAAAAACAAATGGTCATGTGGCCTGTATAAACCTCACTGTTGTACAACATTTCATATGACAGAGAATAGAATGAGTTTTTATCCAAAAAAAGAATCATCAAATAAAGCAAAAATATATTGTTGCATTTGTTGACAGAACAGGACCCAACAGGTGACAGAACATTTGTTGACAGGACAGGACCCAACAGGTGACAGAACATTTGTTGACAGAACAGGACCCAACAGGTGACAGAACATTTGTTGACAGAACAGGGCCCAACAGGTGACAGAACATTTGTTGACAGAACAGGACCCAACAGGTGACAGAACATTTGTTGACAGAACAGGACCCAACAGGTGACAGAACATTTGTTGAAAGAACAGGACCCAACAGGTGTTTCCTGCACTAGCTGATTGTTAATTTAGATGCTGGGCAGTTCCAACGTTACATGTGTTACAGTCAGACAACAATTTTCATCTTTAAAACTCTGCAGATCCATGTTAATTTATTGCTGACTGTTTATCATAGCATTGTTCTACTTGTTGTTTAATAGGTAGGGTAAGCAAAATTTATTTTTCATCAATAGTGGATTTCTTTTTAATATTACATGAAGTGTTACTTGTGTGACGCAGAGAAATCAAAACATTTTCTTAGTCGATAATGACAGTTTACATAACAATATGGCATTTTTAGTTCATGCTACAACTGTATAATAACACAACATAACGAGGAAAGTTAACTGATAAAACAAACAGTTATGTAACAAATTTATTTAGTATGCCCTGGGTAATATAAACAATAAGATCTGATCCATTTCATCTTATCTTTATTCATCAAACCCACACATAAAAACATAATAATAAAAAAAGTGTATCTAGAGTGCTAAACCTCACTATAGAACTTATTATCACACATGTAGTTTGCAAACAGTGTCAATTATACTGACCCATAGCTGTGTGTCAATATGTCACCATTTCAAAACTGATTAAATATGAACTCTGGAGCCTTTTTTATTATCTCTGTTCATATTTTATAAAAAAATATGAACAGCTTGGGACATGTGTTTCTTAATTGTACTGTGAAATTACATTCCGCCTTCTTATATGGGCATTAGGTGTCACACATGTAATGTAGCATTACATGTCAAACCTGGGCCTGAGTACATTTTCATTAGTATTAGTATTAGTATATTAGTACATTGATGATGGAGTACAAGTACATTGTTAAAAGCTGAGTACGAGTACTAGTACATTCTCACTAGTACGAGTACATGTTTTATACATATTAAATAATAACGTATTTTAAGCTCAAAATTATTAATTAATCTAATTTATATAACTCAGCAACAAGTGAATATGCAATGGCAGTTAATCAGATTGTTTTATGAGGAAAACTGTAAAAAACCTCTTTATTTAATCAACAATAACATTCACTTCAATTAAAACAAAGCAACCAACAGGAGGATTTGTTACCTTACAACACACTGGCTACATTTCTTTGTTTAGCATTTCTTTTATCTCTGCTACCTCAGTCCCTGCTCTCTCTCAGACTCAGGCTAGCATGTCTGATTGCTTCATGAGACATGCTGGGTCAGTTAGGAGTCCTCCAGATCTGGAGTCCTCAGTTGTTACCTACATAGTCTCAGGACTCTGGACCACATGCTTGGACAGTGGATATGGTCTAATCAATTAATTAAATAAGGATCATCTTAACTTAATCACTGTCACAGATTTTGTTGTATTTTTTCTTTTAGGAAAATATTTTCAATAGCTGTAACATACTTTCTACAGTAGGCAGGTTCTCCATAGACCCATACAGTATAATTATTGTTTACCGCAATGTATATAATATATTATTTCTACTTGAAGATAAATGAATGCCTACCCTTACAAACAAATGGGAACCCCAAACATACGTTTACCTTTTACAAACTTCTCCATTTTACAATCATACACTGATACAGACATGGTATGACTCATAAAATCAGTTTTTGTTTGGAGTCCCTTCTTAACTGCAGTTAACAATTCATAAACCACTCGTTTTTATATAGTAATACCCATTAAACCAGTATCTTTGCAGTTAGTCTACCATTGACTAAACATTACATGCTTATACATCAGTTCAGTTTGACTACTTCTGGTGCAAAAAGGCAGTGTTGTAATTTGCAATCTGTTTATATTAGAAGTTTGCAATTTATATTTTCTGACCGTAGACTACTGGTTATTGAGAGGCAGACATGGGTTCAGTTCCATTCCAGAATTGGAATTGACCCTCAATGCTAATTCCAGAATTGGAATTGATTTTCAAAAGTTATTTGGAATTGGAATATATTTTTCAAAAGTCTGTTGGAATTGCTTTTGTTGGAATTATTGACTTGATACTGTTAATCTTGACCCCTTAAATTTACTATTAAAATCATATTTGTCTGCTATTAGTATGTCACCCTGAATCTGATAACAACCAGGAAGCTATCAACATTATAGCATATATAATGCCTACTCTGTTACTGAAACATTGTGAACAAGATCAACACAATCACGCATTTACATCAAATACAAATAAGTTACTGTACCAGACAGTAAAACCCAAGTGAGACCATTTAGGCCTTATCTCGTTTTCTTTCTCAGTGGACAAGGTTTATTTCCCCATGGAGAATACATGTTGGTGATTAGGATGTTGGAAACCCAGTTTACAGTAAATTTGATGAAATATCTAGTATGTTCAAAACTCAGATTAACTGTCCAGGTCTGTCCAGTGCTGTCCAAAATGTCTGGTTAGCAAAAATCCAGGAGAGGTGTCGCAACAGACAGTACATCAAATGGCTGAATGTCCTTTGTAAAGTTTTTTATAGCAAACCTGATATATATATATATTAGATGCATTGAATGAACAGTAGTTCATTTGTTAATCATATATGATTGTGCACAAATGATTTCAAGTACAAATAAAACGAGTTGGATTTGAATTGTTCCTTAGCCTAGGATTTAAAAAATTGGAATTGATTTTTGCAAGGCAGAATTGGAATTGATTTTTATGGAATTGGCCCCAAGTCTGTTGAGACGGTTAGCACATACAGGCTCAAAATCCCCTTTGTAATTCTTAGCCAAACTGCTAGCACCAGATTATACTGGTGTAGGAGGCAGTCTGACTTGAGTCACCTTACTTCCACAGAGGAAGACTCATCTGGCAGTTCTTAGCAGTTAGCAATGTCAGCCAGTGCCATGTGGCATAGTCTCCTGACTGCATCAAAGGCATTTCATTGCTAACTGATGGGTTAACTGTTGAATAGCCCTTTATGGACATCCTGGTGGCAAACAGATTATGGCCTGAACTGGCAGCCTACAATTATTTGCTGAACGGTGTTTCTGACTGGGAAAAGATGCTGCCTGTTTTTTTTGGTATCCTAGTCATGGTTATTTGAGAATGGGGGTGTATTATGTGTATGGATGGTAAGGGGGTAATCAATCAGGCAGGGCTGGGTCCAATTACACAAAATGATATCAATTACAATTACATTGCATTTTTTTATTACAATTACAGTCATAATTTTCCAAATCAATTACAATTACACTGTTTCAATTACAATTACATTATGCGGAACCAAATATGTTCAGCAGTTGTTAATTATGTATTTTTGCGCGTTTTGCTGAATTTCAATATTTTGTACACAATTGATAAACATATAACGGTAATGGTTGTACATTTTGTTGAATTGTGACTGAATTATACTAAATAAAAAGAACCGTATAAAACATATTTTATTATATAAAAATACAATGCAATATCCAAACATAATCCTACAGGACATATTCCAATGCTGACATTTATCAGTGCGCATTTCTTAAATTTTTTTTTGGAAAATACCAATAATAGGGTTTGATGTGTTTACTTTGAGGTTGTAGCTCCTGCTCTAAACTGACATTCTTAATTGGTCTGCCCTTTGCTTTGTGTAAGTTGGGAATGGGAAGAGAGGTCATATAAAATTTAATGGTCCTTGCCACCTGACCTGTCTCCAACCCACCACAACACAAGGGGTGTAATTGGCTTGCTAACTCTGCAATGTTTCACTGAGCTGATATTTTCTGAAGCAGGTCTTTCCATGTTGTTTGAATACCAGCGTAGCCTTTGTCTGACAATGTCTGTGCATTGTTTATTGCTTCCTGGCTGTTACCAACTTACTGAAAAGGCTAATTGCTAAGGCTACCCACCAATACCACCACTGACCAGTACCCACCAGACAGTGAATACTGAGACTTAAATATAAATATATAAGCAGGTATTATTTGATTTTCAACTCATGTGAGACTTAAATTATATTTTTATTGACAATTCGTTCAGGTAGTCTGTGATATGAAACGTACTGTAATTGATTGTAATTGAAATAAATTTTCAATTATACAAAATATAACAATTACAATTATAGCAACATTTTGAAACCATAATCAATTACAATTATACAATTTTGCTGTAATCAATTACAATTACATAATTGGACCCAGCCATGCAATCTTATTGGAGAATGGGGGTGTATTATGTGTAGGGAAGGTAAGGGGGTAATCAATCAGGCATAACAAAGTAAACAAAATAGTTGAACATTCAAATACTTCAGGAATGTTTCATTTTGTTAACTACAATTAATTGAGAAAGTACATAGGTGTACTCATAATGTACACATTGCATGTGTGACACTTGTATATTTATTAGTTAAACATTTTTGCATATCTTGTATTTTGGTATTACATAGGTAGTCATGTGTTGATTTATAAAACATATGGAAATAAAAAATTATTTTGGAAATTTGCGTTATGTGTGTGACATCAAAATTCAACTTTTTAAAAACTATATAACTTCTACAATCTGTACTGTCATGCTTTATTTTTCATGTAATTGTAATATAGTCATATTTAAGTACACATAGTTCATTATTTAAAAATTAACATCAAAATGTGGTTTTGTTTCTATCTTGAAAATGAATATTGCAATAACTGAAATAACGAAATGCATACCTGTATACAATATGGCCATTATTTACCAAGACAAATTTATTAAATAATATGTTTTAACTTGTTTTAAAACAATGAGAAGTAGTAAATGGATACAAAAATGGTCTTCCTAATGCAATTTTAGAAAGTCACCTGTCAGGCTCAATTTGGCTGGAATCGGTTAATGAATGAATAAAGTAAAAGACCAGCTGTCGTAGGCAGGGACGGCTTCCACAGAAGACATTCGTGCACTTAAAGGTACACTTTTTAGACAGGTCAAGACTGGCAAAAATGTATTTCTGGCTAAGGGCCTGTACGACACCATAGTTGGTTAGCCAGTGATGGGGAGTTGACCAGTTTTAGGAGGGGGCATTATGGAAATTGTATTGATGTGCAAAATTATGTCAAATAAAGTGGTAATCCGAATGGAATCCTGTATCAACGGGTCTAGTATGATGTTGCAAAATCTAGGGTGTTTGAGATAACGGATTACTGTTAAAATCAAGATCACAAACCAAACACACTGACTACTCCAACATGGCTTATAATTATATTATATATATATATATATATATATATATATATATATATATATATATATATATATATATATATATATATATATATATATATATATATATATATATATATATATATATATATATATATATATATATATGTTGTAATATTAATATCATATTACTTATATGTATATTAATAATTATTGTTCATTGTTGCAGGTAAATCATCAATAACGATACAGTTTGTGGACAACCAATTTGTAGACTCTTACGATCCGACAATTGAAAACAGTAAGTGTGTGAAATAACTAGATGTTACAACTCACCAATATTAATTTTACTTATAAATATTTATTCATTTTAAAACCACATTGTGTGCTTTCAGTATATATGTTTAACATTATATGATTATTGCATTAAACCAACCTGTAAAATTTTTATGTTATGTCGCAACACAAACCAACAGAAAATAATTATATTATTATGATATCACTCTGTTTGTCAATTGCAGCCTTCACAAAAACTGTAAAACTGCGAGGGCAAGAGTACCAGCTGAAGTTGATTGACACGGCCGGACAGGTACTACACAGGAGACTTTAGCAGCTACATTGCCTAATTCTTCTCCACAGCCTGTTTTATAAAGCTATCCAGTCTCGTCTAGAATCTGGTTTTCGTCATACCTCTACCAGTTTATTTATTATGTTCATAACATTTTCAATATATATATATATATATATATATATATATATATATATATATATATATATATATATATATATATATATATATATATATATATATATATATATATATATAATATGATGACAAGAACAAAATTACAACTGGCTGGTCTCATACATATGTGTACGACTGGGGCTCAGTGGCTCTGTGGTTAGAACATCAGACTATCAATCAAGAGGGCCAGGTTTTGAATATATTTGCTGCCATTTTAAAGCTTGGATAATTTTGTTGCCTCAGTTCATTGAGCTGTATAAATGAGTACCTGGCAGTAGACAGTTCATTCAGCTGTATAAATGAGTACCTGGCAGTAGACAGTTCATTCAGCTGTATAAATGAGTACCTGGCAGTAGACAGTTCATTCAGCTGTATAAATGAGTACCTGGCAGTAGACAGTTCACTCAGCTGTATAAATGAGTACCTGGCAGTAGACAGTTCATTCAGCTGTATAAATGAGTACCTGGCAGTAGACAGTTCATTCAGCTGTATAAATGAGTACCTGGCAGTAGATAGTTCATTCAGCTGTATAAATGAGTACCTGGCAGTAGACAGTTCATTCAGCTGTATAAATGAGTACCTGGCAGTAGATAGTTCATTCAGCTGTATAAATGAGTACCTGGCAGTAGACAGTTCATTCAGCTGTATAAATGAGTACCTGGCAGTAGATAGTTCATTCAGCTGTATAAATGAGTACCTGGCAGTAGACAGTTCATTCAGCTGTATAAATGAGTACCTGGCAGTAGATAGTTCATTCAGCTGTATAAATGAGTACCTGGCAGTAGACAGTTCATTCAGCTGTATAAATGAGTACCTGGCAGTAGATAATTCATTCAGCTGTATAAATGAGTACCTGGCAGTAGAGAGTTCATTCAGCTGTATAAATGAGTACCTGGCAGTAGATAGTTCATTCAGCTGTATAAATGAGTACCTGGCAGTAGACAGTTCATTGAGCTGTATAAATTGGTACCTGGCAGTAGATAATTCATTCAGCTGTATAAATTAGTACCTGGCAGTAGATAATTCATTCAGCTGTATAAATTAGTACCTGGCAGTAGATAGTTCATTCAGCTGTATAAATGAGTACCTGGCAGTAGACAGTTCATTGAGCTGTATAAATGAGTACCTGGCAGTAGATAGTTCATTCAGCTGTATAAATGAGTACCTGGCAGTAGACAGTTCATTGAGCTGTATAAATTAGTACCTGGCAGTAGATAGTTCATTCAGCTGTATAAATGAGTACCTGGCAGTAGATAGTTCATTCAGCTGTATAAATAAGTACCTGGCAGTAGACAGTTCATTGAGCTGTATAAATTAGTACCTGGCAGTAGATAATTCATTCAGCTGTATAAATGAGTACCTGGCAGTAGACAGTTCACTCAGCTGTATAAATGAGTACCTGGCAGTAGACAGTTCATTCAGCTGTATAAATGAGTACCTGGCAGTAGACAGTTCACTCAGCTGTATAAATGAGTACCTGGCAGTAGACAGTTCATTGAGCTGTATAAATGAGTACCTGGCAGTAGACAGTTCATTCAGCTGTATAAATGAGTACCTGGCAGTAGACAGTTCATTCAGCTGTATAAATGAATACCTGGCAGTAGACAGTTCATTGAGCTGTATAAATGAGTACCTGGCAGTAGATAATTCATTCAGCTGTATAAATGAGTACCTGGCAGTAGACAGTTCATTCAGCTGTATAAATGAGTACCTGGCAGTAGACAGTTCATTGAGCTGTATAAATGAGTACCTGGCAGTAGACAGTTCATTCAGCTGTATAAATGAGTACCTGGCAGTAGACAGTTCATTCAGCTGTATAAATGAGTACCTGGCAGTAGACAGTTCATTGAGCTGTATAAATTAGTACCTGGCAGTAGATAATTCATTCAGCTGTATAAATGAGTACCTGGCAGTAGACAGTTCATTCAGCTGTATAAATGAGTACCTGGCAGTAGATAGTTCATTCAGCTGTATAAATGAGTACCTGGCAGTAGACAGTTCATTCAGCTGTATAAATGAGTACCTGGCAGTAGATAGTTCATTCAGCTGTATAAATGAGTACCTGGCAGTAGACAGTTCATTGAGCTGTATAAATGAGTACCTGGCAGTAGATAGTTCATTCAGCTGTATAAATGAGTACCTGGCAGTAGACAGTTCATTCAGCTGTATAAATGAGTACCTGGCAGTAGACAGTTCATTCAGCTGTATAAATGAGTACCTGGCAGTAGATAATTCATTCAGCTGTATAAATGAGTACCTGGCAGTAGAGAGTTCATTCAGCTGTATAAATGAGTACCTGGCAGTAGATAGTTCATTCAGCTGTATAAATGAGTACCTGGCAGTAGACAGTTCATTGAGCTGTATAAATTGGTACCTGGCAGTAGATAATTCATTCAGCTGTATAAATTAGTACCTGGCAGTAGATAATTCATTCAGCTGTATAAATTAGTACCTGGCAGTAGATAGTTCATTCAGCTGTATAAATGAGTACCTGGCAGTAGACAGTTCATTGAGCTGTATAAATGAGTACCTGGCAGTAGATAGTTCATTCAGCTGTATAAATGAGTACCTGGCAGTAGACAGTTCATTGAGCTGTATAAATGAGTACCTGGCAGTAGATAGTTCATTCAGCTGTATAAATGAGTACCTGGCAGTAGACAGTTCATTCAGCTGTATAAATTAGTACCTGGCAGTAGACAGTTCATTCAGCTGTATAAATGAGTACCTGGCAGTAGATAGTTCATTCAGCTGTATAAATGAGTACCTGGCAGTAGACAGTTCATTGAGCTGTATAAATGAGTACCTGGCAGTAGACAGTTCATTCAGCTGTATAAATGAGTACCTGGCAGTAGACAGTTCATTCAGCTGTATAAATGAGTACCTGGCTATGGACAGTGGTGGACAGTTCATTCAGCTGTATAAATGAGTACCTGGCAGTAGACAGTTCATTCAGCTGTATAAATGAGTACCTGGCAGTAGACAGTTCATTGAGCTGTATAAATGAGTACCTGGCAGTAGACAGTTCATTCAGCTGTATAAATGAGTACCTGGCAGTAGACAGTTCATTGAGCTGTATAAATGAGTACCTGGCAGTAGATAGTTCATTCAGCTGTATAAATGAGTACCTGGCAGTAGACAGTTCATTCAGCTGTATAAATGAGTACCTGGCAGTAGATAGTTCATTCAGCTGTATAAATGAGTACCTGGCAGTAGACAGTTCATTCAGCTGTATAAATGAGTACCTGGCAGTAGATAATTCATTCAGCTGTATAAATGAGTACCTGGCAGTAGAGAGTTCATTCAGCTGTATAAATGAGTACCTGGCAGTAGATAGTTCATTCAGCTGTATAAATGAGTACCTGGCAGTAGACAGTTCATTGAGCTGTATAAATGAGTACCTGGCAGTAGATAGTTCATTCAGCTGTATAAATGAGTACCTGGCAGTAGACAGTTCATTCAGCTGTATAAATGAGTACCTGGCAGTAGATAGTTCATTCAGCTGTATAAATGAGTACCTGGCAGTAGACAGTTCATTGAGCTGTATAAATGAGTACCTGGCAGTAGATAGTTCATTCAGCTGTATAAATGAGTACCTGGCAGTAGACAGTTCATTGAGCTGTATAAATTAGTACCTGGCAGTAGATAGTTCATTCAGCTGTATAAATGAGTACCTGGCAGTAGATAGTTCATTCAGCTGTATAAATAAGTACCTGGCAGTAGACAGTTCATTCAGCTGTATAAATGAGTACCTGGCAGTAGACAGTTCATTCAGCTGTATAAATGAGTACCTGGCAGTAGACAGTTCATTCAGCTGTATAAATGAGTACCTGGCAGTAGATAGTTCATTCAGCTGTATAAATGAGTACCTGGCAGTAGACAGTTCACTCAGCTGTATAAATGAGTACCTGGCAGTAGACAGTTCATTCAGCTGTATAAATGAGTACCTGGCAGTAGACAGTTCATTGAGCTGTATAAATGAGTACCTGGCAGTAGATAGTTCATTCAGCTGTATAAATGAGTACCTGGCAGTAGACAGTTCATTCAGCTGTATAAATGAGTACCTGGCAGTAGACAGTTCATTGAGCTGTATAAATGAGTACCTGGCAGTAGATAATTCATTCAGCTGTATAAATGAGTACCTGGCAGTAGACAGTTCATTCAGCTGTATAAATGAGTACCTGGCAGTAGACAGTTCATTGAGCTGTATAAATGAGTACCTGGCAGTAGATAATTCATTCAGCTGTATAAATGAGTACCTGGCAGTAGACAGTTCATTCAGCTGTATAAATGAGTACCTGGCAGTAGACAGTTCATTGAGCTGTATAAATTAGTACCTGGCAGTAGATAATTCATTCAGCTGTATAAATGAGTACCTGGCAGTAGACAGTTCATTCAGCTGTATAAATGAGTACCTGGCAGTAGATAGTTCATTCAGCTGTATAAATGAGTACCTGGCAATAGACAGTTCATTGAGCTGTATAAATGAGTACCTGGCAGTAAATAGTTCATTCAGCTGTATAAATGAGTACCTGGCAGTAGACAGTTCATTGAGCTGTATAAATTAGTACCTGGCAGTAGATAGTTCATTAAGCTGTATAAATGAGTACCTGGCAGTAGACAGTTCATTCAGCTGTATAAATGAGTACCTGGCAGTAGACAGTTCATTAAGCTGTATAAATGAGTACCTGGCAATAGACAGTTCATTCAGCTGTATAAATGAGTACCTGGCAGTAGACAGTTCATTCAGCTGTATAAATGAGTACCTGGCAGTAGACAGTTCATTCAGCTGTATAAATGAGTACCTGGCAGTAGACAGTTCATTGAGCTGTATAAATTAGTACCTGGCAGTAGATAGTTCATTCAGCTGTATAAATGAGTACCTGGCAGTAGACAGTTCATTGAGCTGTATAAATTAGTACCTGGCAGTAGATAGTTCATTCAGCTGTATAAATGAGTACCTGGCAGTAGACAGTTCATTCAGCTGTATAAATGAGTACCTGGCAGTAGATAGTTCATTCAGCTGTATAAATGAGTACCTGGCAGTAGATAGTTCACTCAGCTGTATAAATGAGTACCTGGCAGTAGACAGTTCATTAAGCTGTATAAATGAGTACCTGGCAGTAGACAGTTCATTCAGCTGTATAAATGAGTACCTGGCAGTAGACAGTTCATTCAGCTGTATAAATGAGTACCTGGCAGTAGATAGTTCATTCAGCTGTATAAATGAGTACCTGGCAGTAGATAGTTCATTCAGCTGTATAAATGAGTACCTGGCAGTAGACAGTTCATTCAGCTGTATAAATGAGTACCTGGCAGTAGACAGTTCATTCAGCTGTATAAATGAGTACCTGGCAGTAGACAGTTCATTCAGCTGTATAAATGAGTACCTGGCAGTAGACAGTTCATTCAGCTGTATAAATGAGTACCTGGCAGTAGATAGTTCATTCAGCTGTATAAATGAGTACCTGGCAGTAGATAGTTCATTCAGCTGTATAAATGAGTACCTGGCAGTAGACAGTTCATTCAGCTGTATAAATGAGTACCTGGCAGTAGACAGTTCATTCAGCTGTATAAATGAGTACCTGGCAGTAGATAGTTCATTCAGCTGTATAAATGAGTACCTGGCAGTAGATAGTTCACTCAGCTGTATAAATGAGTACCTGGCAGTAGACAGTTCATTAAGCTGTATAAATGAGTACCTGGCAGTAGACAGTTCATTCAGCTGTATAAATGAGTACCTGGCAGTAGATAGTTCATTCAGCTGTATAAATGAGTACCTGGCAGTAGATAGTTCACTCAGCTGTATAAATGAGTACCTGGCAGTAGACAGTTCATTCAGCTGTATAAATGAGTACCTGGCAGTAGACAGTTCATTCAGCTGTATAAATGAGTACCTGGCAGTAGATAGTTCATTCAGCTGTATAAATGAATACCTGGCAGTAAATAGTTCATTCAGCTGTATAAATGAGTACCTGGCAGTAGACAGTTCATTCAGCTGTATAAATGAGTACCTGGCAGTAGACAGTTCATTCAGCTGTATAAATGAGTACCTGGCAGTAAATAGTGGTTTGTATAAGTGAACGAATAGTCTTCAAGCAGTAATTGCAGCATGGCTGAATGCTTCCCAGAGAAGTTGGTGTTAGAATAAACAGGTCTGCCAGGGGGTGAAGTATGAAGTGTTGTTGTATCTGACCATATCCTCTACTTACTCTCATCTCTGTATTTGCAGGATGAATATTCGATCGTACCAAACTCGTATGCGATGAACATTGACGGATATGTCCTAGTTTACTCTGTGACATCCCGTAAAAGGTAACCACTCGGTCTAGAGTTATGTGTGCAGACACGCACTTCTCAGGGTATTCAGTCATAAGCTGATACTTATTTCATCTCCTGTGTTTTTAATCAATCCTTTTGGTGTTTTAATTATATTTACATTCTCAACATTTTACTAGAGTAAATTGTGCAATGATTATGTTATTATATACAATGGTATCGCATGCAATGCTTGTAAATGTGATCAGCTGTTTGGGTCTGTTTTGCCACCTTACCTGTAAATGTTAGCTACATCAGGCAAAATATTACCTGTCTGTACTTCTTCACAGTAATATTGTTCATTTGGCTTATAATTGCCGCTGTATTTGCTAATAAAATTTAAATATAAAATTGTATTACCTTTGTTACATTTCCAGCTTTGAAGTTGTGAAAGTTATTTACGACAAAATCCTTGACTTGACTGGCAAGAATCAGTGAGTAGACTTGTTGAATCTGAGAAACTGTCATTAGCTGGTTGTGCTGTTGCTAGTATCGTCAGCTGTGGAGATGAATTAGGCCAAATATAACTACTACAGTCTATTGCATAGTATATGTTCAATGAAATAGTGCATACTTTTGTTAAGCCATAAAAATAATTGACTTTGATTGTTAGATTGGGCAACTTATTTGAAAGTGTGAATAGCGCTGTCTTATAGTATGTGGAGCCAAATCACTTTTGGTGAATTTTGACCGAACCCGAGTTTGTAGAAATGAGCTGCCATGTTGTAGTCAATAGGTTAGGTTTTTCGCAAACAAATTCTGAAACAAGACAACGAAAAAATCGAATTGATGAGGGACGTTTAATATGTTTATTACTTTCTGCCTACTTAGTTGCAGTTATATGTTATCTGGTGGTAATGTGCTGCGTGGTTTCAGACTTCCCCTGGTGTTGGTGGGCAACAAGACAGATCTACGAATGGAGAGGTGAGGATAATAGTTTAGTACTCTCAAACCCTGAAGGCTGCCCTTTCCCAGCAACGATAGCCCAGTTTGATAATAGTTTAGTACTCTCAAACCCTGAAGGCTGCCCTTTCCCAGCAACGATAGCCCAGTTTGATAATAGTTTAGTACTCTCAAACCCTGAAGGCTGCCCTTTCCCAGCAAGTATAGCCCAGTTTGATAATAGTTTAGTACTCTCAAACCCTGAAGGCTGCCATTTCCCAGCAACGATAGCCCAGTTTGATAATAGTTTAGTACTCTCAAACCCTGAAGGCTGCCCTTTCCCAGCAAGTTTGATAATTGCAAAATGATAATCAGTTGTAATTTTCAAGTTGATCTGCATTCTTGATAGTTCATTATACAATATCAAAGTGAATGTTCTTGTGACTTGGATCAGTGAAAGTATAATCCAACAAACAGAAAAAAGTACTTTGGCCACAGTACTTCATACCAGACTTGTTAACAAATGCATGTCAGCACATTTAAATGCAAATGCACGTATTTGAATTTATGAAAATGCAAATCAAATGTTTGGAGGTTGCATGCACATACACTGAAAATTTCACAGCTGCATTTGAATGTACATTTAAATGCACATCATCAAATGTGCATTCAGATGCATTTGTTAACAAGTCTGCTTCCTACTGCAGATTTGAGATGACTAGTAAAACTGGTAGGCAGATATTTGTTGCACATTGAAGTGCAGCAGTGAATATCTATACTTGCAATCAGTTGTATGGTTTGGTTGGCTTACAGAGAGATCAGCTTTGAAGATGGCAAGAGGTTATCGGGCCAGTGGAAGTCCATGTTCCTTGAGACGTCTGCCAAGGAGAACCAGGTATGTGGAGTATGTTTGGGAGATGGATACAGCAGTATTTGGGATCTTACTGCAAGTTTTCAGGGCAGGTTCACTTTCATGACGTCGTTACAAAGGTCTGATTGTTTTTGTCATACAGTCATGTGTTATGGTGTCAACTATATTTATCCTAACATCTGTAGTGCCAATCTGTGTTTTAATCCATTAGATCCTACGATTCTTTGGACACAGTTATGTAGGAAAAGTTTACAGTATTGTACAAGTTGTGTTTATTTTGAAGAGTTATTATTTCTCTGTATCCTTATGCACAAAAATAAAATTTTGTCATAAAATATTTACACTTTATCATAATTTATAAAGACAAAATACAAAATGTTTTGTTCTGTTGTAGAAAGTGGCAGACATCTTCCACAGTATCGTGTATGAGACGGAGAAAGCCGAGGGCAACATCAAGGAACCCTCTAGCTGCGTGTTGTCATAAGACAGGGTAGTTGTAGTCTACGACACTGGGCAACGTCTTAGTGACGTCTCTGACGTAATGAGACTGTCAAATCACTAAGTGATCTTGTGTCTGTGTCAGTGATGACCCACATGTTGATATGTTGTGTCACTGATTTGACACTTATGAACATATATTGATGAGTCTTGTACATAAAACAGACGTGACCTGCAAGTCTTGCAGGGAGCCATTCGAGGTGATGTCTTACCTCAAATCCGACCTTGTGTTACCAATGGGACACTCTGTGTGTCCTTAATGAAGGTGTCTTGTTGCTCCATATGCAATCAAATCAGCTGGTCATGAGCATAATCTGTTGACGCCAATTTGTATGTAAACATGTTTGTGGCGTGCCTTCAGATTTGTTTCTAAGAAAACCGAAGATTTTGTGTCTGTTGGCTTGTTGAGTCAGACAAATGGCATCATAATAATATCAGTAACTTGTGCTTCCGTTTGTATCTCGCAGATGACAAGTTTCTGAGTGAAAGTGTTGAACAGTTGCATTGGTTGGTTATGAAAACAAGGTTTAGCCACAAAGTGCCGACAGCCTGTATTAAACGTTTGTGTAGTGTGTACTTCAGGAATGGTAGGATGCCACGGATTATCAGAAATGTGCATTCTCATCACATGATGCCAAGCATAAGTGACTGACAGATCATATCACTGACACATCGAGTTTGTGTCATGAAGCAAGGAGCCTCATGCATCAAGTGTCATTATTAGGAAGTCTTGATGCGAGCACAATTTGATATTCTACATGTATAACTCCAGTGTGATGAGCCAACATTCATCACACTACGCAGTATGCGCTGTTTGACGAGTCTGCATCCAAGGGCCCTGGTATCAGATTATATCTTGTGTATTCAAACTGAAGGTCATGCGGACTGGAACGATATGAGACCCAGGTTCATGGAGGAAATGAACATCTTCCAGCAGAGTCTAGATGTTGTTGGTGTTTACATCTTGTAAACGCCATATCACTGTATTCATTGTGTCATTATAGTTTACACACTGCCAACCCTGAGTGGTGCACATCTGTAAGTCTGCTAACAGAAATCCATAAGATCGCAAATGGAGCCATTAATTACCTCTGCATGAAAGGAGCTCGCCGTGCAAACTAGGATGTTGCGAAGCTTTGGCACAGCTAACTGCCACATATAAAATATTCCTGAGAACCGCTCTTTGATGAATGTTGAACTGGTAATCAGTTATTTGCATTCCATTTGAATCCTGTAATACAAAAACTTGTTCAAAATGCACAAAACCGTAAGGAATGTATCCTACATCCATTAGACCATCAAATGTCAGAAAATCTATTTGGGGGTATACCGGAAGGGTTGCCACTTATGCAGTTCACGTAAGAGCGCATTTGTTTCAGTGGTTTTAGTCATAACCCCAACTTGGGATTTAGCACACGTACAATGTTTCCAGAGTTGAACAAGAATGCTGATACTGCACTCACTGTAATAAGCAACCTTTATCAAAGAGGTAGATGCAAGATGGAAAATGTTTGTTGCTGCGCTGGGATCAGCTTGTTGACCAACAACAAAGTTTCTGAACCTTGGTTTGGGTATTTCTTATATACCAGCAGTTTTTGACTTCTTTCGTGCAGAAATGTCTGCCTGTGAGTTGTTTGTGACTTGGAAGTAGTAACAGTAGACTTGGTCTACAGCCAGAGTAGAGAGTGTGAGAGGGGAATCCCCGGTGTTTACCATAGAACTGTTGACATTGTGCAGGCATAAATTTAATATGAGTGATGTATTACTTAGTTGTAATACCAATGGGAATTAGAATACAATTAAGAACTAATTCATAGCTTTTCAAATCAGATATTTTTTTGTATATATATAAAAAAACATTTGGACAGACACGAACATATTTCTAGAATGCCCAGTCTGCTAGTGTTGGCATTTTCTATGAACGCTCTAGGATCGTTGTGCCTGAAGACGTCTCCAAATTAGAGTGTCAGCACATGGCCTATAACACAACATACGTTCATATTATATAATATGTGCAAAGAATGTACATAATTAGAGCTTGTTTGTGTATTAAACAAAACCATGGGATTATAGTGTACGTGTGTTTTGTATATTTTCTGGAGACTGCTGGCACCAGATTATACTTATACTGGTGTAGGGCTGCAGGCAGTCTAACTTGAGTCGCCTTACTTCTTACAGAGGAAGACTCGGCTGGCAGTTCTTAGCAGTTAGCAATGTCAGCCCAATGGTATGGTCTCCTGACTGCATCAAAGGCATTTCATGGCTAACTGATGGGTTAACTGATGAATGGCACATCCTGTTGGGTTAATTAAACAAACATGGATTATGGCCTGAACTGGTCTACAATAATTGTTTGTTTAACTGGGTGTTTCTGACTGGGAAAAGATGCTGCATGTTGCCTTTTTTGGGTGTCATAGTCATGGGAGAATGCCACCATGGGGGGTGTAGGGATGGTAAGGGGGGCAACCATCTCCGGAGGTACTGGGACTCGGTGGTATCGTAGTCATGGGAGAATGCCACAATGAGGGTGTAGGTATGGTAAGGTAGGTAACCGTCTCCGGAGGTACTGGGACTCGGTGGTATCAGTCGTATTAATCAGAAATAACAAATCACAAAGAAAAACAAAAATAGTTGAACATTCAAATACTTCAGGAAAATTTCATTTTGTTAACTTATATTTAGAAAGTACTTAGATGTACTCTTAAAATCCGAGTACATTGAGTATGAGTACGTGACCCATTAGTTATACGAGTACGAGTACTTCAAAAATGTACTCAAGTACACGAGTACTGAGTACTTCTGCCCCAGGTCTGCTTCAAACCTTGCTGGACAACTTCTGTCAATTCTCATTGTTTCAGTTCACTTGGCTTTATAAATGAGCCCTTCTAGCTAGGAGTGCAATATGCTGGCATTGTAGCACAGCTAAATGTGTATATATATATATATATATATATATATATATATATATATATATATATATATATATCACCAATGACCGCCCCATATTTGGACAGTTTTAACTATGTGGGCACTGTCACCAACACTGTGGAATGTCCTTGTGGCTAAATGATGGAATGACATTTCTGACAAATTAATTATAGAGAAACAAAATGACATAAATCGGATGCAAGAACTATCATAATACTTGGCTTTATTTCTACTTGTAGTGGTCAAAATAAATACACTTGTGCCAACAGTTTCAAATACATCATTCAGACATCAGCCATTTTTATTATTTAAAACAACATACAATATGAAGACGTACTTTTCTGTAACTACAACTCAGAAAGTAGATTATTTATTATGATGAAAAACAAACCTGGTAAAATTAAGAAATTGTTAACTTTAATTGACATTTAAAGATCACAGATATAAAACTTAATCTGAACACAAGTTTATCAATTATTCTGAAAACTCACTAACTTGTTGAGTTATACAACAGTAGTAAACACTTAAGTCTCATTCTCATTATGCAAGTTCCAATAATGCTGCACTGGCAGCTGGAATGATTCCAGTAGAGTACGAAAACATCATGCTCTGTTGACCATAACCCCATCGTGTAAGATAATATCCTATTGGTCAACACTAACAACAATAACAGAAAAAGTACAATAACATTCAAAACCTGCAGAAATATATTTACCTCGGAACAGTTAAGCGCCCATAACAACAAAATGTGCAAAGCTCATAAGTCCGATTTTGTGTACCGCCAATGTAACTCTTGGATGTGTACATTTTAGTTTGCGGAAAATACAGCCTATGAACTGTGCAAGTTATGTGAGACTGGGTGCAATGTGTGTCAGATTCTATTATGCACTGTAATTGATGTCTCGGCCTACATGGCCAAACAATTTCACCGGGAAAATGTCTCCTATATAGCAGAGGCTACTGTGGACTGCTCCACATCGCAGAAGCAAGGAGTAATCTTCTCTTGCAAGGCTTGCAAGGCTTGCAAGGCTTGGTCTTCATTAACTTTGTTGATTCTCATTTGGTCCCCAGTGGTCAAAGTGATGCTGCCAGCTCTATAGCTTGAAACAAAGCACTAAATGCTGGTACAATGGTAGACCAGTTTCTGAATTGCAACGTCTGTCAGCTAAGGGTAAGCAGTATGTGTGACCATTGTAACCTAACTTTCTGCCATATTTGAAACTTCACATTGGCAGTCATAAATTGCCTAAACCAACCTGACGCTACTTCACAGAAACTAGATGACACCTAAAATATCCATACGGTTGGCTGTGGCTACCCACACACCTGCAGTTAAATGCAGACACTACACCGTCTACTGACACTATTCATGGTCTACACAGCTATGCATCGGGGTCCTTATTGGCACAAGTCAACATCAGAAACAATGTTATCATACATTCTGGCTGCCAGACACGAGACATTCTGACTAGCTAAGAAAAAACCAATCTGCGTATAACTATAGTCAACACAACAAGTATAAATTGCAAGTCTATGTACAGTACAAAATGACAAATGTTCTCTCTAGCACACGGCACTTGCCACACTGATATCACAACATGAAACCTGCATATCCCGCAGAAATACTGTAATTTTGTCAATTAACCATACAAGATATATATTACATCAATGTTAATTCTCATCAGCCTGAACGGCCACAAGATAAACTGCCAGCTTCTGAAACTGTGCCAAGTGCACAGAGATATGTACAGATGCCAGGGTAAACATGCTGACAAATACACGTTTGCTTAACTCATCATAATATGTAACAAACAGCAAAGTGCACAAAACCCCAATACTTTGGCCACCTATTGAAATACAATTCCCTGCAGTAAATCTGCAATTTCTACTGACACGTTCTTTCAACAATAACTAGTTCGAGCACAGAACATTTGTGGCACTTCACTTGATGATGCGACCTTTGACCTTGAGCGGGTCATCTTTGGCTTACTCCTCTTTGGATATAGCGTGGCTAGATGACACTGCCGTGCCACGTCTGATGCCACCGAACACTTGCTCGAGTCGGTGCAGAAGTTCAGCGCGCATGCTACTTGTGAACTTTGTGACAAGGCACAAAGTCGCTGCCACAGCAAACACAAGGTTGTACGACAGCACTATGTAGAAGTTGCCCAACCACTCGAGTTGGCCGAAGTTTCCCAGCAGGTCAAAGTTCGTCAGCCCTGCCACAGAAGAGTCAGTGAACGGTTCATGTTGTTTTGCAAACCAGTAAAATCTGTACTATTACCTGTCAGGCACTTTCATCCAAGCAAATGGCATGTATACATTCACTGCTCACTCATGCAAGACAGTCTACACAGCTTCAATCATCTAGCTTTTGTTCCAAGAGAACAAATATTGGTACTCGAGCTTTCTCGGTTTCTGTACCAACTGTATGAAATTTACTTATCTTTTCAACCTTGCCTTCCCTCCTCAGCTCCCTCGGGTGTTCATCCATCTGAAGATTTATCTTTTCAACCTTGCCTTCCCTCCTCAGCTCCCTCGTGTGTTCATCCATCTGAAGACTTATCTTTTCAACCTTGCCTTCCCCCCTCAGCTCCCTCGTGTGTTCATCCATCTGAAGACTTATCTTTTCAACCTTGCCTTCCCTCCTCAGCTCCCTCGTGTGTTCATCCATCTGAAGACTTATCTTTTCAACCTTGCCTTTCCTCCTCAGCTCCCTCGTGTGTTCATCCATCTGAAGACTTATCTTTTCAACCTTGCCTTCCCTCCTCAGCTCCCTCGTGTGTTCATCCATCTGAAGACTTATCTTTTCAACCTTGCCTTCCCTCCTCAGCTCCCTCGTGTGTTCATCCATCTGAAGACTTATCTTTTCAACCTTGCCTTCCCTCCTCAGCTCCCTCGTGTGTTCATCCATCTGAAGACTTATCTTTTCAACCTTGCCTTCCCTCCTCAGCTTCCTCGTGTGTTCATCCATCTGAAGACTTATCTTTTCAACTTTGCCTTCCCCCTCAGCTCCCTCGTGTGTTCATCCATCTGAAGACTTATCTTTTCAACCTTGCCTTCCCCCCTCAGCTCCCTCGTGTGTTCATCCATCTGAAGACTTATCTTTTCAACCTTGCCTTCCCCCCTCAGCTCCCTCGTGTGTTCATCCATCTGAAGACTTATCTTTTCAACCTTGCCTTCCCTCCTCAGCTCCCTCGTGTGTTCATCCATCTGAAGACTTATCTTTTCAACCTTGCCTTCCCTCCTCAGCTCCCTCGTGTGTTCATCCATCTGAAGACTTATCTTTTCAACCTTGCTTTCCCTCCTCAGCTCCCTCGTGTGTTCATCCATCTGAAGACTTATCTTTTCAACCTTGCCTTCCCTCCTCAGCTCCCTCGTGTGTTCATCCATCTGAAGACTTATCTTTTCAACCTTGCCTTCCCTCCTCAGCTCCCTCGTGTGTTCATCCATCTGAAGACTTATCTTTTCAACCTTGCCTTCCCCCTCAGCTCCCTCGTGTGTTCATCCATCTGAAGACTTATCTTTTCAACCTTGCCTTCCCCCCTCAGCTCCCTCGTGTGTTCATCCATCTGAAGACTTATCCTTTCAACCTTGCCTTCCCTCCTCAGCTCCCTCGTGTGTTCATCCATCTGAAGACTTATCCTTTCAACCTTGCCTTCCCTCCTCAGCTCCCTCGTGTGTTCATCCATCTGAAGACTTATCCTTTCAACCTTGCCTTCCCTCCTCAGCTCCCTCGTGTGTTCATCCACCTGAAGACTTATCTTTTCAACCTTGCCTTCCCTCCTCAGCTCCCTCGTGTGTTCATCCACCTGAAGACTTATCTTTTCAACCTTGCCTTCCCTCCTCAGCTCCCTCGTGTGTTCATCCACCTGAAGACTTATCTTTTCAACCTTGCCTTCCCTCCTCAGCTCCCTCGTGTGTTCATCCACCTGAAGACTTATCTTTTCAACCTTGCCTTCCCTCCTCAGCTCCCTCGTGTGTTCATCCACCTGAAGACTTATCTTTTCAACCTTGCCTTCCCTCCTCAGCTCCCTCGTGTGTTCATCCACCTGAAGACTTATCTTTTCAACCTTGCCTTCCCTCCTCAGCTCCCTCGTGTGTTCATCCACCTGAAGACTTATCTTTTCAACCTTGCCTTCCCTCCTCAGCTCCCTCGTGTGTTCATCCACCTGAAGACTTATCTTTTCAACCTTGCCTTCCCTCCTCAGCTCCCTCGTGTGTTCATCCACCTGAAGACTTATCTTTTCAACCTTGCCTTCCCTCCTCAGCTCCCTCGTGTGTTCATCCATCTGAAGACTTATCTTTTCAACCTTGCCTTCCCTCCTCAGCTCCCTCGTGTGTTCATCCATCTGAAGACTTATCTTTTCAACCTTGCCTTCCCTCCTCAGCTCCCTCGTGTGTTCATTCATCTGCTGACAACTTCACCACTGTACACTAGCCCAGTTGTTTTCTTGTGCCTCTGAGCTTGGGTTTGAAGGATTTTGGTGTGATAAAAGTTTGTCGTTTTATTATATCGGGGAATCAGACTATCACCTAGATATTGCCAGCAACTACGCTCATCAAAGTATACGATTCCTTAAAATAATAGCAACTGAAAACAACATCTTCCCATGTCATAGATTAGATAAGACAAGCACGTCTATTTAACAAAACAAAAACCATTCTTAAGGAATTTTCTTATTCCACAAACATTTCTGAACATATCGTTGAAGAAAACAACAATTTAACAGTACATCTCTTTAAGATAACAAGTTGAACCATTGTGAGGCGCGGTAGCGCAGCGGTTAGAACGTCGGGCTCGGAATCAAGAGAACCTGGGTTCGAATCCTTTTGCTGCCGTTTCGAAGCTTTGGCAATTTCGTTCATCCCACGTTGCCACAGTTCACTCAGCTGTATAAATGGGTACCTGGCTACAAACAGGTGGATGTCGGAACGAATAGTCTTCGCGCAGTAATTGCAGCATGGCTGAATGCTTCCCAGAGAAGTCAAAATGGCGTTGGAATGAACAGGTCTGTCAGGGGGTGAAGTGTAAAGCACTTTGAACAGTCCCAAGGATTGGTACCGTGCTATATAAGAACGTACCTTTTAACCACGTAATGACTGACAGCTGTCACAAGTGACTTACCGAGAATGCGAGAGAGTACCGGCAGGGCGGAGCTGAGTATGAGAAGGACTACACAGTTGCCTATTGTCTGTGTCATTGACGTGTCATGAAGACGCGGCTTGAGACGTCGGAAGCCAGGCAGACTGTAGAACCCGACCACACACGCCAGCATCAGGTAGCTGACAGACAGAGAGTTAAGGGACCATACCATCAGAAATATTGAATCTTTTTATATCTTATTTAATTACAAATATTTGAATATGTTTTCCTGCAATATGGGGCTTGAAAAAGTAATGTAAAACATGACATCTTAAAGGTAAATAAATAAGTTGTCATGCTATTCCAAATTTTCAATGTGGGCAAATAGGAACTGGTCTTGGAGGAAGCTACAATAACTTGTGTAGAATGAGCAGACTGCGGCGACTGAGAGGATACAGGATGAGTGAGATCTCCAGGCATGCTCCCACTGGACCCAGGATGGAGAGGGAGGCGATCCCTAGCATCATCTCCTACAAGGCAGGGCACACAAGGGTACATCAGTACATGAACAACTGGGTCTATCTGTTCTTATGTTTCTGTAACCCTTCATTCACAATTGTGTGCATGCGTGCGTGCTTGCATGTGTGTGTATAACTGTGACTCCATGTCTGTGTGTGACTGCATGTCTGCATGTGACTGTGTGTGCGCGCGTGTGCGTGTGTGTGGGGGTGGGTGTATACGTACCTTGGTGCCAACAGGCAGTGTGCGAATCCCAATGAGCAGCTCAAAACTGTTCTGTGTCACCATGATGACACTGATGCCCTGCAACACAAGTCAGGCTTTGAGACGATCCCCACATACACAAGACAGGCTTTGAGACGATCCCACCAATAGAAAACAGGCTTTGAGACGATCCCACCAACACAAAACAGGCTTTGAGATGATCCCACCAACAAAAGAAGGCTTTGAGACAATCCCCACCAAGAAAAGACAGGCTTTGAGACGATCCACACCAAGACAAGACAGGCTTTGAGATGATCCCACCAATACAAGATAGGCTTTGAGATGATCCCAACCAACACAAGGGCGTTGTGATGATCCCACCAACACATGACAGGCTTTGAGATGATCCCCACGGACCCCACCAACACAAGTTATGAGATAACCCTCATCAACACAAGACAAGTGTTGAGACAATCCCGACCAACACAAGACAAGCTTTGAGATGCCCCCTTCTATCAACACAACAGGTGACGTGTCTTATTGTATCACAGCCACTGACGGGAACTTATCACACAGGTGCAACTTGAGAAAATCTCACAATAAAATAACCACATTGTCTCCATGTCCTATGTAATGAGTCAGACATGACTCAAATAAGACATAACTCAAAGTAAGACGTAATTCAAAGTAAGAAATACAGTCTGCTCCACCCAAAAGTCCAGTGGTTCCACAGTTGTTATATGGCCAAGATATTAACATAGATTTATTATGACTATGTCCTAGAAATGTGAGACTTACATGCTGAATGATCATAAACTCACTACACCAGTTAATAAAATGTATACGTAAACACAATGTTAATGGTAACCAATCAACGGATGTCATTTACGACATCTTATAATAATCTAATTTTTATTTCAAATTGAATAACAAGTTCATTTTTTTTCTTATTGTGTAATGTTTCAAATACTGAAATTGCCAAATGTTATATTCTGAACATTTAAATACATCATAGAATTCATAGTCTTGAAATTGTGTTTTACAATGAATACAAACATCATTGCGTTATCTCTGCATGGAAACTAGCAACGTTTATTATATTTATGTTACATATAAGCATAAAATTCTTCTTCTGGTAAAGCCTAATTCTAGCAAGGACAAAGATGTCACATGAACAATTTTAACTGTCACATGAAAAATTTCAATTGTTACATGACCAGTACGAAAATCACATGACAATACCAACTGAGAATATGTAAAGTTAGTAGGCGATGGTGCCCCAGGTGGCAGCACTGACCGTGAGCATGAGCAGTAGCAGCATGACGAGAGGGTAGCCGAGGTTGCGCCTCACAGACCACGTCTTCTGTTGCTTCTCTGCAAGATAGGCAAATTACACAATACCACACACGTAGTTTATTGAACATGTCATTAATAATGTCATATAACTCATTGTTAAGCATTACATCTCAATGATTCTCATATGGCTACAAAGTTGTGGCAGACGCAAATGATGATTCACAAGTTGGATTGCTGTTCTATTCTTTAAGTAATTAAAATTTCTACAATTACTTTTTTCTTACTCAAAGTTGGGACCTATTAAAGGATTTCTTTTCTATTTCTAGTGTTCTTAGTAACATCATACAGAGAAGCCAACTCACCTAACTCAAGCCTCTCTTTCTGCGTTTCGTCCAACATCAGCTTCAGTTCATCTGAAGTCATGTGACCATTCGCGATTCTCTTGTGTGACGTATTCTCCTCCAGGCGGCGACACAAGCTCGCCTCCTCAAAGCGGACCGTCTGAATCTCGTCATCCAAGTTGCGTAGAAACTTTAACAGAGGTCAGCACTAATGCATTAGGGAAAATGAGAGAACAAACAATGATCTTTTTGAGAAGTCATGTTTCAGTAGAAAATAAATATGATTTGGATCAATGCTAGTTTCTGATGCTTACTGATGAAATTGCACAGGAACTATAACTGTTCGGCTAACAGCAACAGAGGAGTATAGGTATGACAGGAGGCACTGTTTTCTTACTTTAATAGGTTACTTAAATGAACAATGTTTAATAAAAACATAGAGTATTGTTTTTATCATAATCTTACGTTATAGTATAAACTATATCTATTCTAACATGTCATAGTATAAACAATACCTATTCTAACATGTAACAGTATACACAATACCTATTCTAACATGTCATAGTATAAACAATAACTATTCTAACATGTCATAGAATAAACTATATCTATCTATTCAAACATGTTATAGCATAAACTGTCTATTCTAACATGTTACAGTATAAACTATATCTATTTTAACATGTCATAACATAAACTATATGTATTCTAACATGTAATAGTATAAACTATACCTATTCTAACATGTCATAGTATAAACTATATCTAGTGTAACATTTCACAGCATAAACTATATGTATTCTAACATGTAATAGTATTAACTATGTATATTTTAACATATATCATAAATTATATATATTCTAACATGCTATAGTATAAACTATATATATTCTAACACATCATAGTATAAACTATATATATATTCTAACATATCACACTATAAACTATGTCTACTCTAACATACCATAGTATAAACTATGTCTACTCTTACATACCATAGTATAAACTATGTCTACTCTAACATACCATAGTATAAACTATGTATATTATAACATACTATAGTATAAACTATATATGTTCTAACATACAATAGTATAAACTATATCTGTTCTAACATGTAATAGTATAAACTATTCTAACCAGACCTGGGGCAGATACATCACCAATGTATCTAGATAAGATACATATACATTGGAAATGTTACAGATATAGAGATGTGAATTTTAAATGTATCTAGATACAGATACATTGAAATGTATCTAGATACAGATGCATTCAAATCTATCTAGATACAGATACATAAATTTTTACTGTATCTAGATACAGATACATTTTCGATACTGCTTTGAACACAGTCAGGCAAAACACGCTGAATGTGTATTTAATATTTTATTCAGGTAATATCATACATAGTATATGGCTTTAAAGTTGCCATCAGTGTTCGCTGGGAGGACATAATGGTCCAGGGTACCCATGGTTAAATCAATTTATCAAGTTAATATCAGAGAAATGGTTTGATCAGTGTCAACTAGTAATACTGACACTGACATGAACAGCTCAGTTTTTATATGATCTGCATGGCAAACATCAAACTAAACTCAATTGCTATGATGTTATTTGATGTTTGACTTGTGTCACTTCATGATCTGCTCAAGATTTCCATATGAATGACTTTGAGTGATCCAAATGGCTTTGCTAATTGCTTTTAAAAACATGACACAAATATAATCACTAATTATGTAATCATCAATGAAGCAATATTCCTTCATCAACATTCTTGAACTACTCCAGACTGTATTTACTGGCTTCTCTATCTAATTGCAATTCACCAATTGAATATTTCCAGCAATTTTTTTATATACATTGTATCTGAAATGTATCTGAAAATTCAGATACATTGCCACTGTATCTACATACAGATACTTTTTATTTTGAACAAAAGTATCTATATACAGATATTTTGAAAAATGTATCTAGATACAAAAGATACAGATGTATCTGCCCCAGGTCTGATTATAACATCATAGTATAATCTGTCTATTCTAACATGTAATAGAATAAACTATATATATTCTAACATGTAATAGTATAAACTATATATATTCTAACATGTAATAGCATAAACTATATATATTCTAACATCATAGTAAACACTATATATATTCTAAAATGTAATAGTATAAACTATATATATTCTAAAATGTAATAGTATAAATATATATATATATATATTCTAACATCTTGATCACACGTGTTCTAGTGACCCATGACCTTGCCGTTCATCATGCAATATAAACTAAATTCGGGGCGAAACGCCAAACTAAACAAATAAGCCTAGATGTGCAACTTTCTGCAAAAACAATGATCTGACCTTTGTTTGACCGCTGACAAAGTAATGAAACGTTGCACTGACAACTGACCAAGTAACTCACCTTTGGCTTGAGAACTAACTCTCCGATGACCGTGAACATCCGCGCAAACCCCAGCGGTGTGCACACTGAGGGGCAGAGGGCAGCACATATACACTTATTGGAGTCTATGTATTTATGTCAACTGCATTACTAATTTTCAACATGACGTTTAGTGTTTTTGTTTACATGGATCATAAAGAAATTACATAATGACAACTCAATCTTCTGACAAAACTATCTTTAATACACACAAGTTTTTTATTTTGCATAGCCTGTCAACAACCCATACAGATCTTTTATGTTCGATTACCCCTTTACAATGTCAACATATGAAACATTTACCAAAAATATCTGTTCCGTTAGATGTCACATCAGAATTATTTCAAAACTGCTTGACCTTTTATAATTACCCGAAAAATTTTTTCTCCCTGATTTCAGGAAGTGAATCAGGGATATACTGTATATGAGACAAGGCAAGCAGATTACTTACACAGCAGCATGATGGCCCCAAGGAGGGAGACGCGTGAGTAGAGATACGGCAAGTAG
Source organism: Lamellibrachia satsuma (assembly GCA_033239005.1). Lineage (NCBI taxonomy): Eukaryota > Metazoa > Annelida > Polychaeta > Sabellida > Siboglinidae > Lamellibrachia > Lamellibrachia satsuma. The sequence goes on from BSQZ01000025.1 coordinate 4,415,750, forward strand.
AATTTCCACACGTCTGAAAAACAACCACACCAACATGACTTAACAAGACAACAAGATTGTCACTCAAAGCAAGATGTTCCAAGCAGACAAGTAAACCGTTGGGTTACCAAGAGTCCAACAAGTTTTCTTCCATGCATAGCCCACCCTTATGAGATAGCTGTACATTTTACCTTTAAACATATTTATTTTGCTAGCATTAATGAATGAAGCTACAACTCATGTCAGCAGTGCTGTGCGCTTGTGAAAATATGGCAACTTGGGCACAAAAGGTACTGAGCTAAAATTTTTTCATAACGTTGCACATACCAATCTTAACATCTGACTTACAATGAACAGTAAGTGACATTATTTGTACATATTATATGTTTACACATTACAGAATAATCTAATTACAATTACCAGTAGATGCAGAGAGTGCAGTAACATAATTCCAACAATAAATCTACAACACAACGTGGCCACTGACTTACCAAACAGTGTGTCGCGACTGAACTGGTCACCGTCGAGCAGTGCGGAGGCCACCCAGGCGAGACCACACACAAGGATGGCCAAGAGGAAGAGGACGACTGCCGTCTCGTAGACCCGGGACATTATACCCTGACATAGACACACCAGGACTCAATGCTGGGTCAACATGCACTGTGCAACGGATGATCTCAGAACACTTGATGTACGGCTGTATATGTTACCGATGTCATTTATCCTTAGATGACCCACCTCTACAAGAAACTGAATCAACCTGTGGCTACCCTAGGAAATGTCCCTGTCACCATCACATACTGTTCATAACACAAAACGATCTACTTGCGTTCAAAGTCAGCACCCGCTTCAACTGTGATCAGAAAATAAATTATGATTTTTAGAAAAATACATCAATGCACAATGCTAAATAAAATAACTGCCAACCCCTCCACTGCAGAAACCACAATTGTGTAGTAGAGAGCATAAATGTTTTGAGAGCAATCAGTCATGTTTGTTGACAGTAGCCACAGTTACTTTTAGAGAACCTGCTCTTTACTTCAAAAGGTTATCATCTATTTATACAAATAAAACATATATAAATTTTTTTTCGACTGTCACTCAGTTACAGTTTATCAATCAACAACTGGTCTCTCAACATCATAACCAACAGAGGGCACAATAACACTGGTTACCATGACATCCAGTTTCGATCAGGGTTCATACAGAAAGCATAAAGTTAAATCCTAATTGCTACAGCTACAGCAATGCTGTAACTTTATCCATGGGCGTTTTGAAATGCAAACGCCATAACGATTTCGTGCGCTGGAGTCTTTCCGCAGTGGTTGCATCTTCTTCTACTTCATATAAATATATATATAAAACTTTTCCAACAATTTGCCTGCATTCAATCGATGAAATAACAAGTTAGTTATTTAGAATATTGATCATGTGTGCAAAGGTTTCTTAAGATTTTTGTGAAATTACAAAACACATTGAAACATCAAATTTTGCCACAATCAGTTCACACTCAGGGTGGCAACTATTAATCATATATCGAGCAACTTGTAGCGAAAACGAAACAAAATAAACAGCATGTGCGCTGGCAGCTGCCTCCCAGACCATCGGAGAAAGAGCTCATCTGATTGGTTTATGTTAGTATGTGGCGACATCTGGTGACTACAGCCGAACAATTTTTTTATTAACCATAGCTCTGCAGCGGTCTTCTCTGGAAAATTCTCTACGGCAAATAAAAAACTTATTACAATCATTGATAGCTGGTACATTCACATAGCAACAAAGAAAAATATGTTTCAAGAACACTGCCATAAATTCAAGAACATTTAAGAGTACTTCAGTCATAAAGTCAAATTCAAGAACATTCGGAGGATCTGTGCAAACTCTGGTTTTGATGCTAAACCTACATCGAGATGTAAGAATGCCCAATAAACAGAGGTTAGCCCTTACCTTCCTTGAGCCTGAGAATCCCTCTGACTCAGTGAACAGATAGGCAAAAGGCATCAACACAAAGAGACAGAGATTGGACGTGAGCGAGATCTGGATCCACAGTCCTGCAGCAACAAGTCGCATGACATGTCACATGATAGATGGTCAGTCCAATAACCATCTGTGTCAATAACACTCATTCCCATGATTCTGCATACAACTTGTCTGATACAGCAACATACCAATTTGATGTACAACAAATTGAATAATACACACTGTATCATAAAAACATAAAATGATGCAGTGGTAGATGTCAGTGATGGCACTGTACTATAATGTTGTAAGGTGACAGAATAACAAGATATACTGGCATGACAATTGAGTGCAACATTTCCTATTCAGTTGTCCTGCCTATAAGTGCTGGGTGTTTGTGAGAATTCACAATTAATGAATTATAGAAATAACATCATTTGTATTTCATGGTGTACCACAGCATTTTTTCTACCAGATCTGATAAGGTAGAAACCAGAGGCATATCCAGTGTAAACAATGTACTGAAATGTCTTGAGACACAATGTCAACTGGTGTTGTGGTTGGAGACACAATATCAACTGCTGTTGTGGTTGGAGACACAATATCAACTGCTGTTGTGGTTGGAGACACAATATCAACTGCTGTTGTGGTTGGAGACACAATATCAACGGGTGTCGTGGTTGGAAACACAATGTCAACGGGTGTCGTGGTTCTAGACATAATTCCAGGTTGTAAAATATTATGTCACAAGGGGTCACAGATCTGTTATATATTATATTGTATGGTCATGAAGGGAACTGTGACCCTTGGGGTCAGTGAGATGGGGTGACATTCCTTACTCCTACCTCACATCATGTATGAGGTAGGAGTGGGGTGACAGCCCTTAGTGTGAACTAGAGAGGAGTGGGATTACAGCCCTTACTGTGTATGAGGGAGGAGTGGTGTGACAACCCTTACCATGTATGAGAGAGGAGTGGGGTGACAACCCTTACCATGTATGGGAGAGGAGTGGGGTGACAACCCTCACCATGTATGAGAGAGGAGTGGGGTGACAACCCTTACCATGTATAAGAGAGGAGTGGGGTGACAACCCTTACCATGTATGAGAGAGGAGTGGGGTGACAACCCTTACCATGTATGAGAGAGGAGTGGGGTTACAACCCTTACCGTGTATGAGAGAGGAGTGGGGTTACAACCCTTACCGTGTATGAGAGAGGAGTGGGGTGACAACCCTTACCGTGTATAAGAGAGGAGTGGGGTGACAACCCTTACCGTGTATGAGGGAGGAGTGGGGTGACAACCCTTACCATGTATGAGAGAGGAGTGGGGTTACAACCCTTACCGTGTATGAGAGAGGAGTGGGGTGACAACCCTTACCGTGTATAAGAGAGGAGTGGGGTGACAACCCTTACCGTGTATGAGGGAGGAGTGGGGTGACAACCCTTACCATGTATGAGAGAGGAGTGGGGTGACAACCCTTACCGTGTATGAGAGAGGAGTGGGGTGACAACCCTTACCGTGTATGAGAGAGGAGTGGGGTGACAACCCTTACCGTGTATGAGGGAGGAGTGGGGTGACAACCCTTACCATGTATGAGAGAGGAGTGGGGTTACAACCCTTACCGTGTATGAGAGAGGAGTGGGGTGACAACCCTTACCATGTATGAGAGAGGAGTGGGGTGACCACCCTTACCGTGTATGAGAGAGGAGTGGGGTGACAACCCTTACCGTGTATGAGAGAGGAGTGGGGTGACAACCCTTACCGTGTATGAGGGAGGAGTGGGGTGACAACCCTTACCGTGTATGAGGGAGGAGTTGACCCACTTCAGGTAGTAGCTGTTGGGGAAGCTGTGGAGGGCTTCGTTGGCGACTATGGACACTGGCAAGAGAAGGACGGCCCCTCCAGACACAGCCAGGGTGAACGTACACAACCACAGACTACAAACACACAACACATTCAATGTCACTTATAATTATAACAACAATATTTTATAAGCTATTGATCAGTCAAAGATCTTTCCTCATTTCGATGGTGTCATTTCAGGAGAAATCAAACTCATCTAGTATCCACTGCAACATGAATCATATGCTGGCTCATTTGTGCAAATGTTTTACTTAGTTTTGATGAAGTCATCGAACGATCTAATAATTTTATTAGTTTGTACTAGACCCAGTAAAAATTCTGTGAAAAAAGGGTAAACGTTGTCCGGCACTACATACCTGGGTACAGCACTACATACCCAGGTACGGCACTACATACCCAGGTACGGCACTATATACACAGATACTATGACATAAGACTGTTCACACTTTCACAAGTTATTCGATCTAACGATCAAAGTCAATACTTTTGATGATTTTAACAAAAGCATTTATCAAACCGACTGTTCGTGTTACTAAAACTATTCATGCACTACATACCTGAAGATCAACGAACAATAGGCTAATGAAATGAGAAAGCCTTAATTGATAAATGTGTTGTTCCAACTAAAACGTGTATTGTGAAATCAATTCAACTCACGATATTCTGTACACGAGTGCGTCTTCCTTGTCTGTCAAACAGGGAATAAATAACAGTGTTACCACAGGTTCAAGAATACTATCATAATAAATCAGTTCAACAGTAGCATAGCAAGGCTGACATCTTTGATTTTCTATACATTGTAACATAGAAAATGTGGGCCACGCAACATATGTCAGGACTCGAAATTCATCAAATGATCTACTTGTGCAATGGACAATACTTTACAAGTTTTTTCTGGAATGGGCAGATGAATCAAACATACAACATGAACAACCCAGAGATGATGAATATCTAATAAAGCATAAAGAGAATGTAGTCATATAGAGTAAATAAAACTGAAATGATAGTATTTTTTCTGAGGTCAAGTATTTTCAAGATTTTGTATATTTCTTCCTGATTGTAGCCATCAGAACTATCATGTTGCTCTTATATTTAAACTATGTAACTGTACATTTAGTGCAAAATATTGCTTCCAGACATCAACATTCTTTAGTTTAAACTATTTTCCAAAATCCCCTCAAAATCTTAATCACTGGAGTCCAACACAATGTTTATAATTACAAAACTACAAAGAAACGCCATTTCTATCCCACCGCACATTAATGCCATCTTTTCAATTAAATAGACCATTCAAAGATTACCATTTAATTGTAGGCTTCGCAAAAGTGTGCATGTTTTTAAAGTTGCCATGTATCGGCCATGTTGCTACCCCGCAGAAAACAATGATCATGTCAAATCTTATTGGATGAAATTATTTTTATTCCGTATGTGACCTAGTCTAAAAGAGGTCCGTCATCCGGTTTATGAGAAATACTTTTGGCTGACAGGTCTACAGCCTTGGTCTCACAATGAAACATGGGAAGAAATAGTATTTGTATTTAAGCCTTTATTGCCCTTTAAGGCATCGGTAGTGACTGCAGCACAGCCAGTGCCCCTCCTGATTGTGGGATGGAGTGAGTTAGTACCTGAGTAGCAGTCCTCCTTGTCTGTACGCCGGCGGTAGGCACACAGAATGACATATGAACTAACGTAGAGCAAGACAAAGAGTAGCAGCCAGATCTGTCAAGTACACAAGATTATCATATCATGACAGATATATGCCAATCACAAGAGATTATCATGTCATGACACTGATGACAGATATATGCCAAGCACATGAAATAATCATATAATCATGAGATTATAAGGCATGTATTATAACAATTACGTAACATTATCACACGATAGATCTGCCAAACACATCTGAAGTGTAAAGAAGTGGTAACATAACGTTGCCGGTGACCTCGGCCTTTCGGTATCTCGGCCTGAGTGATCACGGCCTGTTTTGGTGAATTCGGCCAGTGACCTCGGCCTGTGCGGTAGTGAATTCGGCCGGTACAGTAGTGATCTCGGCCTGTCTTTTATTATGGGCCTTGTTATAGTAATTTAGGCCATATTTATCGATACAAGAAGTTGTATTATGTATTTATTGGTATAATAAACAATGTTCAATGCAATAAAGATGTTTTTTGACGATCGGTCTTGATCGTATTCTTAGCAGATATAGGTGTCGCAATGACGTCACAAACATAATATCCCGTTAATATTTACCATGCAGTAATCAGTTTTAAAATATTATTTGAACGTTAAAAAAGTGGATGTCTTAGTGATGTACTTCCTATTCTTGTTTTGTTTTATTGAGTTGATCTTTTCATGTTGTCTATCTTTGATTTGTGTGCGTTAAGAATGTGTAGAGGCAGGCTGTAGTCATTGCCTTTCTAATCTTGCATTGTTTCATTGAGCAGATCTGTTCGTGTTGTTTGTCTGAACATGGCCTCCTTTTGATGTTGTCGACGAGTAGGCCTACAAAAGTTTCAGTTAAGTCCTACTAATTGCGTGGGAGACCAAATCGACGTAGGCCGAAGTAAGAACGACGTGTTTCATAAAGATGACTGCATGGTCAGAATGGGCTACAATTGGTTAGAGTCGTAGCCACCACCCAGCTTTATAAAGAGGGGAATATCGAGGACCCCAGCTCTGGATTCACTTACAAGCACGAAAGTATGATATTTGAATTGCTTGTGAAAGTACGACTATAAGAGTAGGAGATACTTTATATAAATGCGACTACAAGATTTTAATTGTTTGTGATCGTGATCATGAATCGCGAGCCTTCCGCATGTCTCCATTGTTTACGAATCGTGTGTGAACGTCAAGAGGCTCTTTTGTGCAGCAGGTGCAACTTATGGCAACACAGAGTGTGCGGGACAGGTGTGTTGCATGCGTTATGCAGTCCATTTCACTGTTGATACTATACAGAAATAATGACAACCCGAAAGCTAATTGTTATGTGGCGGGATGGCAAATTTTTTCTAAGAACTGATATATAAAATAAGTATGGGTTCTATTATGTTTCTAAATATTTCATCAGATGTATTGGGTTTCTTGATATTTCATCGTAATTATAGCATACATTTATTCATATGAATTTGCAGGTGCCAGCAGAGCCTTCTTACTGGTCAAGGGTTCCATTGACCTGCCTCAATGGAGGTGCTGCAATTGTGCACCAAAGGTAATATTGGACGAACTACAATAATTTAACTGTAAATAATTTATCATGCAAACCCTGCATTTTTTGTAGATTCAAGTGGCTGACACGAGTGCGCACAACCCGTAACTATATAAACTTATCATAATTTTTAATATTTGCATATTGCTTGAAATGTGCTAACCGATGTGTTTTTGGACTAAAACCAGTCATTGTCTTCTTGGCAGGTGCACACACCGGTACCACCGCCGCCGCTATCTCCACCTCCACTACCAGATACATCAAGGGTAATTTGTAATAATTTGTTGTTGTGAAGTATTGCGGAGTATTATACCAAATATACAATAATTGTGTTCAGTAATTACTTTATGTTGATAGTAAACAACACTGGAATATTCACTAATTTTTGCAGATTTATTTCAGCAACAACGCGGCACATGTGGACGTTGGTCACATCAGCATGGACACTGCAACCTCAGTTTAATTACCCTGACACAACCTACGCCTTGCAGGTAGAACCAATAATTTCATAATCATCAATCCACACAAAAACTGCAGATTGTAGTAGATAAACATTTCCAAAACTGTGATGATGACGATGATGATGATGAAAATGTGATTTGTGTTTTGTTTCAGAATACTACAGACATGGAGGTGATGTTACCTCCGCTGCTAGCGCCGAGGGTCATCCAGGAGGACTCCATTGCGGATGTAACCCTTCGTACGAGTCAGAAACCGAGGACAACGGTGACTCGGTGTATCAGCTCATAGAATATTTCATAATAATAATATCCGGATATGTATCGGTATACTATGTATATAATTATATCATTATGTTTAGTTGCGTACATCAAGGAGACGTGGATTGCAAGTCGGGTGTGGCCCCGACCAGCTGGTCTGTGTTCGGACAGAGCGTCCAGACAAACAATGATGGCATCACGGATTCAACATGAAGGCCAAGCAGCAGATGTCATTCTACCATTCTATATATATATATACATATATATATATATATATATTCACATATTAGATTGTACTCAGGATTTTGTATTATGATTACGATTTAATTGTACTGTGTGGTATATGCATGGTTATAACAGCAATGTTATGTAATTTCTAATTCTTTCTTGGTTGGTTTCCCCCATCTTTGCTGTTATTTTGCTTATTAGATTTAGGATTGTATACCCAGCTAACAATTTTACATTGTAAGTACATAGTGACAACGTAGCGGTTTGGTTGCGACTACGTATTTTATATATATATATATATATATATATATATATATATATATATATATATATATATTCACATTTTAGATTGTATTCAGGATTTTGTATTGTGATTAAGATTTAATTGTACTGTGTGGTATATGAATGTTTATAACAGCAATGTTATGTAATTTCTAATTCTTTCTTGGTTGGTTTCCCCCATCTTTGCTGTTATTTTGCTTATTAGATTTAGGATTGTATAGGTTACGTCACAACATCTATGTATTGATTTTGAGGAAATTATAAATATAAATAGAAACTTTCTACATTGTGTCTTTTGTCTTCTGCAAACTAGCCACGATTCCGAGTCTGAACGTTGTCCCACTCGAATAACGAAAATAAATATATATATATATCTAAATTATAACTAACAACTGTCTATAAATAATATATATATACTATAATATCAGTACACTTCACGGCAATGGACTGTACATACTAATAAAATGTTACTTATAACTGATGAATTAAAATGGCTGTATTTAGCACGCATAATTTTCCGATGATAATTTATAGTTTTTATATTTAAATGTCGGACATAACTATAATAAAAAGGCCCGTTATAGAAACAGGCCGAGATCGCTGTTAAAAATAAGTCAGTCTGACCATGCTCCATGCAATATTGAACTTTATTGAGTCGATTATATAGCAGTTGTCACAACACATATATACAACGTTTTATTTTACAAACACTTATTTCTGGCCAACACCACTGTCTCAAACAGGCCGAGATCACTGACTAGACAAGAAGAAGTTTTATCTAACGTCGGTTTTTATAGAAAATTACAAGCCGAGATCACTGCCGCACAGGCCGAGTTCACTGTCGGACACTTATTTCTGGCCAACATCACGCCCTCAAACAGGCCGAGATCACCAAAACAGGCCGAGATCCCGAAAGGCCGAGATCACAAAGCTAACATAATGATAGAGACGAGAGTAAATTAATTACTACCTCCGCAACATGCCAGTATATTTATTTTAATTAATAATTCTTTCACTTGAGTGAGTTCTTACTTATGCCATTTACGAAATTCTTGCCTTGGAATAAGTCACTGAATTTGTAAAAAATAAACATTTATGTTATGTACATGAAATAAGAGATCTATGTCTGATGGATTTTGTCAATACAGATATTAACAATGCAATATACTGCATTGTCATACCTGACGCATTATGCGACTACTAACTGTGCAAACAAAAACAAAAAAGTATTAATTCAGTGTTTGGAAATCAATACTAAATTAATAGTCAGTATCTGTGGAAATTGGAATGTTAGCTTGCCGTACGGTGAACATCCATGTCGACAAATCCACCACACCCCAGGCACCTGATGTTTATCATACAATATTTGTACATGTACTTCCTACTCCTAGTAACAAAAAAGGACCAAGCTTTGTCCACGGTGGGCGTGGAGGGTCGCGTGTTGGAAGGATAACAAGTTGACGTTGGAACTGTGCTGTATACATTCAAATTGGATATATTTGTTACTCGAGTCTGATTTCACACACGGGTTAAAATTTTCGTGGACTTATAGCTATATACGTGCAATTTTATAAAGTATACACATACGTAGACATAACAAGTAAGCAACATTATAAAGTCCAAATTAACCACGAAATGCATATCGTATCGTAGAACAATGTTTTGCGATTACTTACAACATATTCCCGTACTGCATTGTGAAATACACGTTCTCTGATTTCGACGTCATCATCCATGGTCATTTGGTGTCATGAAAACTTTCTGGTGTTCAGTCATCGTGCGAACGTAAGAAACAAGAAGTACAAACGACACCAAAAATACCCCGCTTGGGCGCCATTATTGAATTGTAAACTTGTTACTTTATTGGTCAAAAGGTGGCGCTGAACGTTTCATAAATTATTCGCTAGATGTCACCAGGGTTTACCAAACAACAGATCAACGGCTTAGGCGGGGGACTGACCAAAGTCACTTTTCCCATAGACGACCATTATAACGTTTTTACGCCTACATTAAAAACTTATCGTATTTTTTTATTTCACAACACATGACAGACCCACTAAGACACCTAGTGTGTGAAATTCCTGAAAATGACATTCCTCCTTTTCGCACAAATTGTTTCAACGCATGAAACCCCTGCATTTCTGCCATGAAATTCCTCGGTTTCTAAAATATGAGTACATCCTGCCTAATGGCCACTGTGTCCTTACGCAACAGGCATAGATGGCATCATTTCAAAGCTGAGATGTTACTGTGCACAAAAACATTACTTTCACTCACTCATTCACACAATTTCTGCTCTCACAAATAAACACAAACTGCACAATTACTTTTTTTTCTAGGGACTCTATCTATGTAATATGGCGGATGCCTTCTGACTGTGGTCCGTGCCCAGGCGAGACCCACACACCTATATAGCCCCTCATCCTGCGGCGTCTGCAGGAATTTTTCATTTGGGGACATAATAAAGCACAGGAATAGTAATTAAATACACCAGATAATAATAATAATAATATATATATATATATATATATATATATATATATATATATATATATATATATATATATATATATATATATCCTTATATATCCTTATGAACGCTTAAACGGCTACATAAGCATACAACCAGGCACACACTAGTAGTAGCAAATCTTGAGCGTGCTGAACGTCTGCTACTTCTGAGCATTTTAGCCTTACTTATGCGGGGTGGGTTAAAATGCAAGACGTCTACCATGTAATTTTTCATTTTGAAATTAGTAAAGGCAGTGTTGCAATTCAGCGTCCGTCCTAATTAATGGCCAAGTTCTGAGTTCTGATATGAGATTGATTATGGTCCCGAGTGTGCGTTCATTGTTGCTTTCAATAAAATTTGCTGCATTCTTTTGAAGTCTTCCGGTCGTGTTTCGGTGTACCTAATTTTGTATGGGGTCCCAGAAGACAGCTGCGTATTAGGGGGCCAACAAAACACGTTTTTCAACTATGTTGTATAATTTTGTTTATTCATCAACCTAAGATCAGCGTCATTCACGGATCCAGCATGTTCAATAAACCAGGCCCTACCTCTAATGCGACATGGCGTCGTCCATCAGTGTCGGCTTGGGCAGTTTTCCTGGCTATTCGCTATTCCGTGATGCTATTTCAGTACTATCGCGGTGATACTATCTCAATACTACCGTGATAGTCACGAAACTATAACAATATTATTACAACAGCTATCGCGATACTATCGCGAAAGTAAAACTGTCCCCGATAGTCACCCCTATTGTACACGATAGTCACCCTAGTGTACATGATAGTCACTCCTAATGCGTATTACACATTGGATCTTACGAAAGATTAATATGCCGTTACCTTAACTGTTTCGGAAAAATTGACATATTTCATTCCGTGTTTAAATAAACCGCTACAGCATAATGAAATATTTGGCAATTTATAAATGTTTTCCAGTTTCCAGTGTATAAAGCGTTGTCCCCGACAGAAATTTCAATGATTCTATATGCTGTCACGTGGTGTCCTGTTGGGAAACATGTCACCCATATTCAGTGTCTGTATGTAATGTTCTTATGTAGATCAGTGTGTAGACGTCGTGGTCATACGAGTGGCGCCACACTACGGAACATGAACCAGTCACAACTCACCAAGTGGCGCGCCTGTTTCCCACCAACTTGCACTGGAAGCACATATTAATGCCGATTGACCCATTTACAATTTAAAATTGTATCAGATAATTCCACAATAAGCGCCGAATTATGATTCGGTTTGAATACAAACTGTACGGTTTTATTTAATTCTTGTCACTAACCTGCAGGGATTCTTCACTGCAGTTTCGTTAAATCCTACATTTTTTTCTCTCGAGAAAATCAATATTGAAGATAGCTACTCGCCGTCATGTGTCGTCCAAACAAACGTGATTCTGTCTTCGTGCACCTGTGATCCTGGGATCCATATGCGGACAACCAGCGTCTAGAAATGTCAACTTGTGCGCGGCACAATTGGTGTGGACCGCGACGTAGTCCACAAAAAGAAGCATGTCAGATCTGAGGTGGTGTCGGTAGAGATTATATACGAAGTGGCTAGCGCTCCGGACCCGTAAGCACAACTGTACAGTTATTTAACAAAGTTTAACAAGATTGCCACCCCAAACAACAAGTTCCTGATGGCAAGTGGACAAGGAAGCCATTGGCTTATCGAGAGTCCAACATTTTTCTCATCTATGTGTAGCCCGCCCTTATCAAATATCTGTCAATTCTATTTTTAAACATATTCACATTACTAGCATTAACACAATCATTTGGCAGTTTGTTACATTTATTTATCACCCTCTGTGAGAAAGAGTACTTTCTCATGTCCAACCTACACTGCTCCTTAACTAATGCTGCTTTATGTCCTCTGGTTCTACTGCCTTCTTTAAGTTTGAAGAACATATTCCTGTCAACATCCTCATAACCATTCACTATTTTAAACACTTCTATTTGGTCTCCTCTTAGTCTCCTGGTCTCTAGTGTTGTCAAACCACATTGTAATAAGCGACTTTCGTAATTAAGGTCTCTCAATTCTGGAATCATTTTAGTTGCTCTTCGTTGTATTCTTTCTAGCTTGTCTATGTCCTTTTTACGATATGGTCTCCATGCTCGAATACAATATTCCAAATGTGGTCTAACTATTGTACAGGGGTACAATGAGCTGTTTCTCCTTATACATGATAGTTCTCCTAATTAGCCCTAGAATTTGATTTCCTTTTGAAGCAGCAATACTACATTGCTCTGAAACGTTCATGTCAGCACTAAATGTTACTCCTAAGTCCTTTTCTTGTTTTCTTTTCTTGTCTACCCACTTTGTAATTTCTTCAAAAAAACATAAGAGATTAGTTAGACATGACCTTGCTTTTAGGAACCCATGTTGAAATGTATTTATTAATTTATGTTTTACAAGGAATTCCACCATGTAGTCCCTAATTAATGTTTCGAGTAATTTACATACAACTGCTATTTGTCCGACACTCTTTCCGCTTTGTATGTGCAGTGAGTGTGTGCACTTATACCCAGCGACATATAATATGCGCATTCAGACGTCAACAAATCATTGATAAACCAGGTACTAAGCACCGGAATATTATCTGATAGGCTCAAATTTGACAAAGTAATGATACAACATTATTTGAAAAGTATAGCTAGGATAGGTCTCTTCTCTTCTTCAACGAGCTCAACAGTATTAGATACATCTTTAGTTTAGGCAGGCATAGATATCTTCATACTTTGACGACTGACAATGAGTATGGTTTTATATATAACTGCGTTTTAACGTGTATATATATAATTGACAACAATGATGTTCTAATAAAGCAATAAACATACGCCTCGACGTTTCGAAAACCAAGCCATAGGCCTTATTATCGCCTACTGAGATGTGCGGCAGTAAGTGTTGCAATGTTTTGGTGCTGGACCTATACTAGCATGGCTGATTCAAACGTTGTCTGGCAGTGACGGAACTGTAGCTGCTGCTGTTTTTTTTTTTACCGACAGGTTCTCATTGTGTATGCGCACATGATGTGCCGGACCAATAGCCTAGATAACATTATTTAATCGTACACCGTACAAACGTGGTGAGTTGGTGCAATTATGTGTGTGTGTACCTGGTATACATAATATGTACATACGTGTTGATTTGCATTGTATGTATGTGTATGCATGTGTATGCAAGTATAAATACAAGTGTATGCATGTGGTGTGTGTGCGTGCGTGCGTGCGTGCGTGCGTGACATTTAATTGAAATATCAATTAATACCAAATTAACTGCCCTTACTGGTAACATTAATTAATTAAGTTAAGTTAACTTAGTTCAGCTAATTCAATTAACAACTTAAATTAGGGTTATGATTTGCATTAGGGCTAAGGTAGGGTTAGATAAACAAATCTCCTACCCTAACCATAAGCCAGTAAATTCAAGCCATATATAAAATATGTTATAATACTTAATAGTAATGACAATAAAAGTTTATTATTTTCTTCAGGATATTCGTCCGTTTGAAGCAGTTGGTTGTGCTGGATTTCTAGAACAACTACACGCACCCACACGCACCCAAACGCACCCACCGCACCCACACGCACCCACACGCACCCACACGCACCCACACGCACCCACACGCACTAGGTCATACTCGCACTCGCTGACACAGTCATGCACACCCACATGCGCACACGCACGCACGCACGCACACTCGCACGCACACACGCACGCACACACACACACACATTTACAAAACGATTAGTTACCATTCTGACTTGTATATATGCCGTCTTTGCGTCGAAGCACTTGTACAGGAACAATGAAAAGAATCATTTACATTTCATGCTAAGTACATTTTGTATGCATACAAACATTTAAGAGACCATGCATGGCTGAACCAGTTTTATTTTACATAAATAAACAATGGAAACAGACAATCGGCAGGCAAAGAAGACTTTGTTAAGATGTTCACTACAGTTGGTGCCAATCATAAAATGCTTCTTGCTGTTCAGATGACCATCTTACGCTTGTGTAAAAGATACACTGCGTTGGTAGAACTAATTGTGACATACACTTAGCATTACCTGCGACACCACAGTTGTACGTGTATCGTATTGTCGTATTACTTAGCACTACCTGCGACACTACAGTTGTACGTGTATCGTATTGTCGTATTACTTAGCACTACCTGCGACACTACAGTTGTACGTGTATCGTATTGTCGTATTACTTAGCAATACCTGCGACACCACAGTTGTACGTGTATCGTATTGTCGTATTACTTAGCACTACCTGCGACACTACAGTTGTACGTGTATCGTATTGTCGTATTACTTAGCATTACTTGCGACACTACAGTTGTACGTGTATCGTATTGTCATATTACTTAGCACTACCTGCGACACTACAGTTGTACGTGTATCGTGTTATTTTTGGTATTCAGCATTTCTATATAACACGTGTAACCGCCAAACGAGAGCGATAGAAAAGCAATGCAATAATACGTATGTAGGAACTACTTGCAATATATTCGTTGGTTAAATACTAATTTGCATCAGACGCAATCATAGTTATTAATATTGATGAAGATAAAACCATATTTTACAGCAACAGAATACAACAAATTCCCTTGGTGGAACTACTTCGTGCGGATATTCACAATACGATTGAGTAAGGAGTGTGCAGCTGTGAAATGCGACGTGACGCGAACTCCATCGTACCCATAAACAGAACACAAAACATAATTTTCTGCTGTTTATTTTTCCACGTGGGTCTATCAAATGAGAATCTTGTCGGATTGGTTCGATGTTATGCGTAAATGTTCAGATTATATAATTGAATTTAACGACTTGCCGTTATTACTGGACCGGCAGCGTGTAGGAATTTGCTATACTGCTCCTTGCTCCGGATGTCAAATCTATACGTTCAAAAAGACATCATGTACGTTTAGTCTACTGGATGACTTAGACTGGGTGTATGTTCGACATAGAACACCTGTACATTCACTCTACTGGTCAACACAAAACACCTATTAGTTCATTCTATTGGTCGATGTCGAGTACCCCAACGTTCATTCCATTGACTGACATACATATATTTGTTCTACTGGTCGATGCAGGACATGTTATCAGTAAGTTCACTCTCTGGTCGACGCAGTTCACCACTAAGTACAATATACTGGTTGACTAAGATCACACAGAAGTTCGCTCTAGTGATTGATGCAGATAACTAGTAAGTTCACTCTACTGGTCGATGAAGATCACCAGTAAGTTAAGTTTTACTGGTCAACACAGATCACCACTAAGTTCACTCTACTTGTCGACGAGTAAATTCATCATACTGGTTGACGAGTAAGTTCACTCTACTGGTTGACGAGTAAGTTCACTCTACTGGTAGACACAATTCATTGCTTAGTTCGCCATACTGGTCGACGAGTAAGTTCAGCCTACGGTCGACGAGTAAGTTCAGCCTACGGTTGATGAATAAGTTCAGCCTACGGTCGACGAGTAAGTTCAGCCTACGGTCGATGAGTAAGTTCAGCCTACGTTCGACGAGTAAATTTGCCCTGCTGGTCGACGAATAAGTTCATCCTACCGGTCGACGAGTAAGTTCAACCTACAAGTCAATTAGGAAGTTCGCCCTACTGGTCGACGAATAAAATCAGCCTACCGATCGACGAGCAAGTTCAACCTACTGGTCAACGAATAAGTTCGGCCTACTGGTCGACGTACAAGACCTGCGTGGCGGTGACGGCGCCGCACAGACTGAGTCCGGCGGCGACGGCCATGATGGCTGCCGGTGTGCCTGCCGCGTGCACGATGGAGCCCATGCCAGCCGAGAGCAGGAACTGGGCGAGGAACACCATGCTGCTGACGACGGCGATGTCCGTGCCGAGACCACGCACCTGCTTCGAGCCGCGACTGGATCCCGTCAACTCGTCGAACTGAAACAACAGCGTCGGTCTGCGTTGATAACGTCAGCTGGTGGCATTTTCAATCCACGATTGAAAATACCACCATACATCCGGGTCTACAAGGCCACTTCATCGAATCAAAGACCAAAACTCGTCGGTGTATGTAACGTCAGGTTGTGTTATTGAGGCACAAAGTCCATGTATAATATATTTAACGTAAGTTCATTGAATTAAAATACCAACATCGGTCTATCAGTATAACCACAGCTCATGGAATAGAAACCATAACCAGCATGCGTTTACACAACAACAACTCATCGAAAACATTCTCCATTCAAAGTTCCAACAACTTCTTCGTCAACGTCATCGTCAGTATTGTGTAGTTGCATTGCTGTCGTTCCCAGTGTTGTCGTCATCGATTATTTTAAAAAGACGTGTACCGAGGCGGGGAGTATACTTTATGAACACTACGAGATAATGCGTTGCAACGTGGTTACGGGTCTGGATTAGTGACTGGAAGACCGCAGCATGTCATCATGGTAGCTCGCAGCCTGTTACTGACCGTGTCTGTGGAGTGGTAGCTGGCGATGAGCAGGTAGGGCATGGTGAAGAGGGTAGCATACATCACCCCGGCACATGGCGACAGCAGCATCACTGTGATCCTGCGGCAGAAATACAAACTAAACTTAACATGTTCGTTAACTGAATAAGTTTTATTCTGACGATTGGAAGTGTTGATCTTACAGTGCATTAAGTGACACTGGGATGTCAACGTGACCATTCTTCATTGGTGTCCCGGATTGCTCTGCTGTGCATTCAAGGACATACATATTTGAATATTTAGTGGGGGATAATGCTACGGAGGCTGTAACAAGCTTGGTTGTCAGGATATCAACGTGATGAGTTATATACTAGACAGTAACGAGGAACACAACATATTCTAGTTGATTTACCAAACATAAAGACTCTCAGAACACTGTCTGAAGCCTCATTCTTCTCCTCATATTTTATTAATACATTCCTAACATATTAAATGTTACCAATGCCGGCATTGATTGTCACCGTTTTGTCGACAAACGGCGTCACATTACACGACGTTATACGCCGCAACTGTGACCAATTACTGAGGAAAGATTTTGGACAGGTCGAATGGTGGTAAAGTGAACAATGTAAGTTCAAGGGAAGTTTATTAATAGTAATATTAATTAATCTGATATGCGCGAAACTGCTTTGTGCCATCTAGGGAATACGTCCAACAGTCGGCTTGATTATGCACCAAATACACGGAAGAGTTGTACAGGGATGTGTCGAACTGTTATGGCGTCCAGTGAGAAAGTGTGTAACATACTTGTTGTGCCACAGCGACATGGTGGCGGCGCCTACCGTGTAGACGAGTTGGCTGAGCACGTATACTCGCTTGGCACCTGAAACATACACGCACCGTGTCTGACTCGGTGACGACACAAGTAAATAAAGCTGCTCGATATTTAACCATCGTGAAGACAAGTGTAATAATAATGAGAATACTACTGAGAATGATAACAATGATAACAATGATAACAATGCTAACAACGATAACAATGATAACAATGATAACAATGATGACAATGGTATCACTGATAACAACGATACTAATGATAGTCACGATAATAAAGATAATAACAATAATAACTATAAACAACGACAAAAAAGATAAAAACTATAACAAAGACAACAGTGATGCAACGATAACAACAATAATAACGATAATAACGATAACAACGATAACAACGATAATAACGACAATAATGGTAGTAATACTAATAATGGTTTACCATAATAATACCAATGACAATAACGATACCACTAATGACAACAACAATAATCAATAACAACAACACAACAATAATCAACAACAACACAACAATAATCAATAACAACAACACAACAATAATCAATAACAACAACACAACAATAATCAATAACAACAACACAACAATAATCAACAACAACAACACAACAATAATCAACAACAACAACACAACAATAATCAATAACAACAACACAACAATAATCAATAACAACAACACAACAATAATCAACAACAACAACACAACAATAATCAATAACAACAACACAACAATAATCAACAACAACAACACAACAATAATCAATAACAACAACACAACAATAATCAATAACAACAACACAACAATAATCAATAACAACAACACAACAATAATCAACAACAACAACACAACAATAATCAATAACAACAACACAACAATAATCAACAACAACAACACAACAATAATCAATAACAACAACACAACAATAATCAGCGCTAACTGGATATACAAATTAAATTAAAAGGTCAGACTACAATTATCTGTATCTTTTTGCATTGTCAGTATAGTCTTGAGTAAGGCTGCCACGCATCATAATGCTACCCACTGTCTTTACGTGAGCGATTCGTTGAGGCACAACTATTTGGGCAACCAACGGTACGGAACCGCTGGGGACACAGCAAATGTTTTATCAGTTGCGACAATTTTTAAAAAGTTAACGACCATCACCACCATAAGTGATTTTACCAAACCAGCGCAGCATACCAATTATGTTAATATAAGCGCCTAATAACATTTAAAACATCGTTATAGCTGTTGTGAAAAACCGAGGAATATATTTAATGCCTACACAAAATTAATTGAATAGGAGACATCTCGCTATCTCTGCAATGTCTTGCTATTTATAACACGACCATCTTCAGCTTAATCAATAAATCAATCAAATCAAAAATAGCTTATTTCCATCATGATGTCTACTGAATGAACACAATATTATATCTGACAAAGATAGACCAAGGATTAAGCTAGATCCTCAGTAACTGAATGGCTTAAGTGTCCACTTGCCATGTGAAGTTTGTTGCCTGGCATTCTGGGCTTGACTTTCAATAGTGCTAATTCGATGCAAAGATGTTTACAATGTTTAATTTAATGCGCTTCACTATTTAAGAACGGCAACAGCACCACCACCTGAAGCTGGTTACTCGCTGGCATTTATTTCCGTACTATGACACTGAATACTTATCAGATGTGCGTTGTTATTGCTGCTGCTGCTGCTGCTGCTGCTGCTGCTGCTGCTGCTGCTGCTGCTGCTGCTGCTGCTGCTGCTGCTGCTGCTGCTGCTGCTGCTGCTGCTGCTGCTGCTGCTGCTGCTGCTGCTGCTGCTGCTGCTGCTGCTGCTGCTGCTGCTGCTGCTGCTGCTGCTGCTGTTGTTACTGCGTCTGTCCGTCAGCTATTGTATTCTCTACTGACCGCCCAAAGGGTTACGTTCACATGCGAACACCGGCTTGCTTTATAAATTGTTACATATTATTATTTAATGTAATGTACTTATAATTTATACATACACTCTGTATATATATATATATATATATATATATATATATATATATACATACATACATACATACATACATACATACATACATACATACATACATACATACATACATACATACATACATACATACATACATACATACATACATACATACATACACACATATATACTCTGTATTTTAAGCGGCTCTGGACAGAATTTATATTCTGGAGACACGGCGCAAATAAAACGTATTATTAGTAACTAATATTATTATGATGTTGCTTCTGATCAAATAACCGAGTTGTCTCACACGTCTAGTGCAATGAGACACCAGCACTGCGGTTGCCCATTGATCGGTCAACACCTCCTCTGATTCATAAAGACGAACAGAAGAAAGCAGCGGCAAACGACAGCATTTTAGCAGCGCGCGACAACAGATGCAGTTGTGTCATTAGGGGCTAATTATTGACATCACTTGTCACGCTGGGTTGATCGGGTGACAACCGGAGGTCGTGACGCCTGACACGCTGAACAGAAGCGAGCACACTCGCTACGACGGACGACAATGTCTGCGCGCCGCTGTCTTGGCCGCGGATCGACTAACAAGACGGGGAACGCAATTAGAAGACGATGTCTGCGCGGTGTGTCTGTTGCGTTCGATAACTAATTCGTGCTCGGATTATTTGGTCTAGGGTTACATTGAGAACACCGACATATGAAAACCACATGTTTAGTGTTTCGCACCCGAGGACGGTAACGGGCAGAGCTTTACCTGTTGAAGACATGTGCATTGTTTTGAAATTACCCAGTCATCGGACGCTCAGAATTTGTTTCTGGACTTGCGGACGAACGATGCTGGAATGCGAAAGCAGCAGTTTACGTTTTTCTACAGTTGGCAGTGACACTGGCGAAATTAAAACGAAAGAAAATATCTTACAACAACGACATTATCTGTATAAGCAGACTCGGTGGGAAAACAACACCAACAACAACTACAACAGCTACAAAAATACAAAAACATATTTTTAGTTTAAACAATGACAACGACAGCATACAGCTAATCGATAAACACGCCACCGATAACAAATACAACAATGATGACAACGACAACAATGATAACAACGACAACAATGATAACAACGACAACAATGATGACAACGACAACAATGATAACAACGACAACAATGATGACAACGACAACAATGATAACAACGACAACAATGATGACAACGACAACAATGATGACGACGGTAACATGGTTAAGATGGTGACAGACGGATGCAGACAATATATATATATATATATATATATATATATATATATATATATATATATATATATATATATATATATATATATATATATATATATATATATATATATATATATATATATATATGTATATATATGTATATATATATATATATATATATATATATATATATATATATATATATATATATATATATATATGAAGGCAGACAGAAAGACAGACAGACAGACAGACCGACATAATAACATACACATTTATGTATGCTACGACATCGGGAGGCCTCACCGAATCTCTTGACGAGTTTCTCGATGTTGAGGGAGTAAATGCTGCACGAGATGGAGTAGAAGGCCATGGCGAACGACCCCATGCGGACGCCGCGCTCGTAACGGCCGTGGGCAGGGCTGCCAAGCGGGGAGAACGGGTCGCCGCCGTAGACGGTCTGGCCCACGAAGTCGGTGAAGTAGAGCGAGTAGGAGACAAGAGACATCCAGGAGAAGAGGTTCGTCAGACACAGCACGGCCATCGACCGGGGCATACGCACGATGGAGACGAGGTACGTCTTCAAGGCGACTTCCGCCGGAAGTGGGTCAAGCTCGACAGGCGGTGGCTGTGCTACGTCGTGCGCGGCTTCCGGCGGACACGTAGTGCTGCCGTTCTGGCTCCGTCGTGTGTCCTCATCAGAGTCGTCCTTAGTCGGATCTTTCTCCGGCGGGACAATAACCAGCTCGATGTGGGGATGGCCGTGAGTGCCGTAGTTGACCGTTCCTCCTCCACCGCCGCCATCGCCGTCGTCAGAGCTGTCCTCGTTCGTGAACTTACGGTACTTGCGTCCACCGTCTTTACGCGGCTTCTTGTTCTTGTTCTTGCGCTCCAAGGTCTCGGCGAATTTCAGGCGGTCGAGCGGCACCTCCCGCACTGAGCACATCGTCAGGGCCGCACACACGACGTAGATGCACCAGACCATGAGGAAGACGACGTTGGAGTGACTGCCGCCGACGGACCCGGCGAGCGGTGTCTGCTCCCAGTCAACCCCGCCCAGCACGTAGCCGAGGGAGCCCCCGAGTCCGGCCATCACCGTGAAGGTGCTGAGGCCGGCGCCGTGGTCCTCCGGCATGCACACGTCGACAAGGTAGGCGCGACACGGCGACTGGCACGCGTCGCAGCTGAAGTCCAACAGCACGACGCCTATGATCGTGAACAGGATGCCCCACGTGTGGTGGTTACCGATAGGTGGCGCTGTCGGTGCATCGCCAGGATATGGCGTCGTGACGTCTTCGTCGTTCCCGACCGTCACATTGCCTGCGTAGTCTGCTATCGTGACGGCAGCGACGCCTAGCGGACTGTTTGTAACGTTGGCGCCACCTAGCGCCGGCGGCACGTAGACACTGTAGATGTCTCCGAGCATGACGCCGATCGTCTTGCCGTAGGGCACGGCGACCAGGCCGAGGGCGATGCCGACGGACAGGAGGAGGATGAACGGCCGTCGGCGGCCGAGGCGAGACCGACACCGGTCGCTCAACGACCCCATGAGCGGCACGAGCAGGAAGCCGAGCACGGGACTGATGCACCAGACAAGACTCATGTAGACGACGTGGACGCCGATCTTGAGCAGTGTGGGGCTGACCAGGGCTGTCTCGGCCGCGTAGCAGAACTCTATGCCGCACACTGCGCAGCTGAGCATGACGAGCTCCAGGCGCGTCTTCCGGCGGCTCACCTGGGGACAGATCATTACTTCCGGGTTCATGCCGTACGAACGAAGTGCAGGTGATTTTGAGACCTTGCTCCCTTTTTGGCAATTTTGTGCAACATGAACATTATTTTTGAACAGGGATATGACCATATATGAGGTCCACGATACTTATGCTGTGTCCATATTACAATTTCTGGTGGATGGCTAGCAGCACATGCACGTGTCAGTGACGGAAGGATCCCGACAACACATGCACGTGTCAGTGACGGAAGGATCCCGACAGCACATTCACGTGTTAGTAACGGAAGGATCCCGACAGCACATTCACGTGTTTGTGACGGAAGGATCCCGGCAACACATGCACGTGTCAGTGACGGAAGGATCCCGACAGCACATACGCGTGTTAGTGACGGAAAGATCCCGGCAACACATGCACGTGTTAGTGACGGAAGGATCCCGGCAACACGTGGACGTGTTAGTGACGGAAGGATTCCGGCAACACGTGCAAGTGTTAGTGACGGAAGGATCCCGGCAACACGTGCACGTGTCGGTGACGGAAAGATCCTGGCAACACATGCACGTGTTAGTGACGGAAAGATCCCGGCAACAAGTGCACGTGTTAGTGACGGAAGGATCCCGACAGCACATTCACATGTTAGTGACGGAAAGATCCAGACAACACATGTACGTGTCAGTGACGGAAGGATCCCGACAGCACATTCACGTGTTAGTGACGGAAAGATCCCGGCAACACGTGTACGTGTTTGTGACGGAAGGATCCCTGCAACACGTGCACGTGTTAGTGACGGAAGGATCCCGGCAACACGTGCATGTGCCAGTGACGGAAAGATCCCGGCAGCACATGCACGTGTTAGTGACGGAAAGATCCCTGCAACACATGCACGTGTTAGTGACGGAAAGATCCCGACAGCACATTCACGTGTTAGTGACGGAAGGATCCCGGCAACACGTTAACGTGTCAGTAACGGAAAGATCCGGCAAAACATGCACGTGTCAGTGATGGAAGGATCCCGGCAACACATGCACGTGTCCGTGATGGAAGGATCCCGGCAACACATGCACGTGTCAGTGATGGAAGGATCCCGGCAACACATGCACGTGTCAGTGATGGAAGGATCCCGGCA
This sequence comes from Lamellibrachia satsuma, assembly GCA_033239005.1. NCBI lineage: Eukaryota > Metazoa > Annelida > Polychaeta > Sabellida > Siboglinidae > Lamellibrachia > Lamellibrachia satsuma. The sequence goes on from BSQZ01000025.1 coordinate 4,439,881, forward strand.
ACACATGCACGTGTCAGTGATGGAAGGATCCCGGCAACACGTGCATGTGTCAGTGATGGAAGGATCCCGGCAACACATGCACGTGTCTGTGTCTTCCCTCTTACTTTTCTCGAAATTATTTTTGGGGATTTGACAAAAACGCCACTGAAAGCCGGTGACAAGACGGCAAGTAAAGTGTGCAGTTTTCATTAAAACATCATCGTAATTTTTCGCTGAGTGTGGTATTGCCTGTCTGACGTTTAGCACTGGTTTCAATTGGAAAATCAATAGTTTGCTGTACTGACGTGAGAGTAGTCGGTTGAGTCATCGTCACGAGGTGTCACCAGAGAGGACAGCTGGCGGGCGTACGGCGTGTCTTTGAGGTTCTTCAGAACTCGCAAGGACGACGTCAGGATGCCGAGAGACATGGCGGGAACGGCGGGTCGATTCGCTAGAGGTCGCTGTGGCGAAGGAAATGTCGCCAGGTGTTGATCTCACCCGCCTCTGACGGTCCTAATCGGCGTTAGCTGCAGCGGAGACGACATTTGAAGTGTTTGGCTTCCTAGGAGCCTCTTTGATTGACTGATTGTATGTTTGCTTGATTGTTTGCTTGCTTGATTGATTGATTGATTGATTGATTTTAAAGCAGTTTTTGTTTTATGTGACCAGTTTTCAATACCTCTTCTATTCAGTAATATTTTTTATGTATTTAGCCACTACTTTATCTTAGAAAAGTGTTTGCCTTACATACTGATATTTAAATTTAGTATTCTATTTTTATTATATGTAGTAACATGGATAATATATTTGACACGAATAACTCTCACCTATATGTAAGCATTTGTATTATACTGATTTATGAATTTTATTATAATAATAATTGTTACCAATGTTATATTTTAAGCGCCTCTGAACAAATTGTATTTCCGGATATACGGCGCTATATAAATAAAGGTTATTAGTATATTATCAATGGCCAGATTACATAAATATATAACCATTTCTAAAGACCATCGATTCCACCGAACGCTTTTAAGACAATAGCTATATGCAAAACACCTATTTTTAACAAAACATTCATGCATCGTCGCAGAAGTCGCTAGTCGCTAAAGTGACAGCTGTCAATCAAATAAGATCAATCAAATATGTTATTACGTTTTGTCAAACATCATGACTTTACTGGATATTCCATCCACACCTGTCAAATGAAATCATGATCGGATATTGTTTGATATATTTTGGCATTGTTTTTTTTTTCAGTCGAACGTTCAATATGCAGTCGACACGGACCAGACAGAACGCATTGCTAACACATAATGTATAGACAAAGAAGCCATTCAATCATCGAGAGTCCTACTTGTTTCGCCCATATGCATCCCCGTTCCTGTAAGGTCCTATATGTTGCAGTCCAACTCGATCGTGAATGACGCTTAAGCGGGGTAATTGGGATTACCCTCAACGGTGGAAACACGTTCTGTTTCGTCGCGTAGCGTAGCGTTGTCCGCTTTATTCAACAACAAGACAAACTCGACTGCAAATGGCCTACCTGCGAATGCCTGCGCACACAATACTGTCATCGTCTCGTCTTGCAAGCCGCTGACTTCAAGAGAAACGATAGCTCATTTGCGCGGTCACATACGTGGCCAACGAGGCGCGCCGTATTCCGGAAATTTGATTCTCATTTCCTTTAATAGAATCTGCTGTTTGTAGAATTAATTTGTCTGGTATTTGCCTCGAGTTCGATTCAGCGACACGTCCGAGCGATGCCCGGTGGTCGGCGCGTCGTCAATACAAGGGCCGCTAGTGTACGCCACACGTCACTGTCGCCGATGGTAATTGAAAGTTCCGTCGACGCTGTAATCAGATTTTCTATCAATTGGACAAATTTCGCGGAGCAACGCGGCGACGCATTGTTTGAGCTCGACCATCACAGAGCGATATGCGAGCGGGAAACAGTAGCCGCGACGTCTCGCTGGGCCGAGACGTCACCGGCACAGCGTTGGTCGTGGGCGAGTCAGCTTAATCAAAGCGACAAGACAACAGGCATTCTTGTCTCTGGAGTCGGTTGCCATGCGAAGTGCACAAACAAAGCAGCAGCAGCAGCAGCAGCAGCAGCAGCAGCAGCAGCAGCAGCAGCAGCAGCAGCAGCAGCAGCAGCAGCAGCAGCAGCAGCAGCAGCAGCAGCAGCAGCAGCAGCAGCAGCAGCAGCAGCAGCAGCAGCAGCAGCAGCAGCAGCAGCAGCAGCAGCAGCAACACATTTAACGACAGCACTACATTACCAACAGCTTGCTGAATCAGAGTTGACCCATAACGTTAACTTAATTGACAAAATGTTGAACGTGTTGGTTCTGCGTGCGGGTCAAGTTACGTAGTGTTTGTGTAATAATTACAAGCGACACTCGTAGCGATTGCGCTATCAGACGGACACCGCCATGTTGGAACAGATGACCCAATCAGACACCTGTCAGAAAATGTGATCGAGATGTCGCCAGTAAAAATGACACATTGGACGGGTCGATGCGCTTGTTACTGCATTAAGACGGTTTCGCTCTATAAATATGCGATTAGCACATTATCGCTGCATACTGATTACGTCGGCACAAATGCGAAACACATTACGTTGCCGCTCGGCTTAAATTTATTGGCGCTGTTTTTCTCGAAAAGTAACCTTTCTTGTTTGATGAATAAACATCGGAGAGTTAGGAAAATAACAGAGCAAGGAATGTATTCGGTTACGTGTCTGCTTCTATCCAAGTACATTGGTATTTTGAATGGATGAGCTCGTACGTTCGTACGTACGTTTATAAGAAAACCATATGATAAAAATGCAACTATGATTGAATTTAGGAAAATGCGATAGAAGGAAGAATAGTGTTGTGTGTGCGTGCGTGCTTGCGTGTGCGGTGTGCGGTGTGCGGTGTGCGGTGTGCGGTGTGCGGTGTGCGGTGTGCGGTGTGCGGTGTGCGGTGTGCGTGTGTGTGTGTGTGCGTGCGTGCGTGGTGTGTGGTGTGGTGTGGTGTGCGTGCGTGCGTGCGCGCGCGCGTGCGTGCGTGCGTGCGTGCGTGCGTGCGTGCGTGCGTGTGTATGTATGTATGACAGCCATTTTATCACAAGGGTGTGTGCCAGTTAACCAACACCATCCGGCCGAGGCTGGATTATTACCCAGAAATCGGGTCCTCCACAATATTCCCGAAGAAGAAAATACGGTAAGCAGACTCACTTAAAATGAAAGTTGTGTCCTCGACTTTTCTGTGAAAATTCCCTCACCGTCAATATTCGTTGTCGCGGTACAGCCCAAACGTCGTCTTGAGAATATTTAATAGTCATCGGCTACAGGTGATGCGTGATCAGTCTCAGAATCGACACTCGTGCGTCGTGCCTGGTCGTCGGCGCTCGTGCGGCTGGTTACTCGGCAACTCGCGAGAATGGGCGGGGCCTAGGTGCGCCAAGCGAATGCGCACGGCGGCAACTTGTGAACGCGCTAATCACGAAATTCGGATGTGCTGTAAGGACGCAAATTGGATAGTGGATTAGCGTCGTTATGTGATTCTGGGCAGACAGTCGTGTCGCCGGCGTTGCACATGTTCAATGTTTGCCTCAACGACGTGCGAAAGTCCATATATTATTGGTTCAATTATTTATTAAAAAAAACGATAATTTTTAGGTTTTATTTAATGCAAATAAATCTATAGTGAAACGGGAGCAAAGACGGAAGAAGAAGGGAAAAAATCGACGCCCGGTATCGGTGCTGGCGTCACCCCTGACTACCGGGATAAAGAGGAGAGCAACAATAACTGTTTCTTTCAGGATTCCTGGAGTTGTCTGATAAGATTTCTTGAAACAAACAAACAACAATAATTATTGTAGAAAATCAATTAGTATGTTTAAAAATCAACTATTTAAAAAAACTATTTTCAGATTCACAATATAAATAATTATATATGTACACTACTCATCATTAAATGTTCTACACAATATATTTTTTCACCGACTGTCTCAAATGAAATGTACAGTCTGCGTGCTCATAATGTCATCTTCCCTCACCACCGTCCAGCTCTCTCGTGGTAATCGGGCAGCACGTACAACGTTCTCATCTCGGTTGGCCAGAATGTAGTTCAGCATTCTCGGTGAGTAAACATGTACATTCAGAGTTGTCTCTGTGAACTGTATGTAGGTACATAGTTGTCTCAGTGAACTGTATGTAGGTACATAGTTGTCTCTGTGAACTTTATGTAGGTACATAGTTGTCTCTGTGAACTGTATGTAGGTGCATAGTTGTCTCTGTGAACTGTATGTAGGTACAGAGTTGTCTCTGTGAACTGTATGTAGGTATATAGTTGTCTCTGTGAACTTTATGTAGGTACAGAGTTGTCTCTGTGAACTGTATGTAGGTACAGAGTTGTCTCTGTGAACTGTATGTACGTACAGAGTTGTCTCTGTGAACTGTATGTAGGTACAGAGTTGTCTCTGTGAACTGTATGTAGGTACAGAGTTGTCTCTGTGAACTGTATATAGGTACAGTGTTGTCTCTGTGAACTATGTGTATGTACATAGATTTGTCTCTGTAAACTGTATGTAGATACAGAGTTGTCTCTGTGAACTGTATGTAGATACAGTGTTGTCTCTGTGAACTGTATGTAGATACAGTGTTGTCTCTGTGAAATGTATGTAGATACAGTGTTGTCTCTGTGAACTGTATGTAGATACAGTGTTGTCTCTGTGAACTGTATGTAGATACAGTGTCGTCTCTGTGAACTGTATGTAGGCACAGTGTTGTTTCTGTGAGTCAAGACTTTACACGATAGACCGAGATTGTCAAGCAAACCGACAAACCTAAGATTACAAGTTGAAAAGGAAGTCATATGCTTATCGAGAGTCCATAAATTGTCCACATCTATGTGTGACCCAGCCGCCCTTGTACAATATGCGTTAGTTTTGCTTTAAACATAATTCACTCTGCTGGCATTTACACAATCGGCAGACAGTTTGCTACACAAATAAAGGTAAAGGTGCGTTCTTATATAGCGCGGTATCCAGTCCTTGGGACTGCTCAAAGCGCTTTACACTTCACCCCCAGACATACCTGTTCATTCCAACACCATCTCGACTTATCTGGGAAGCATTCAGCCACGCTGCAACTATTGCGCGAAGACTATTCATTCAGATATTCACCTCTGTCTGCAGCCAGGTACTCATTTATACAGCTGAGTGAACTGTGGCAACGTGGGATGAACGAAATTGCCAAAGTTTCGAAACTGCGGCAAAAGGATGCGAACCCGGGTTCTCTCGATTGAGAGTCCGACGTTCTAACCGCTACGCCACCCCACAACATGTATCGTCCTCTGTGATAATGGAAACAATCTTATATAAAATTGACACCATTCTTTTACACCCCCGCCACTTCGTGCCCCTTCGTCATTATGAACATTAGATACTGCACATTACACAAACATAAAACAGGAAGAAAAGGGGCGCGGATAAAGGCGAACATATAATTGTTTAATTTATGGGATGATGGCATACGAACAATGGGATTTAAGGATATTTCGCATTCCGAATAAATAGACCTTCATGAACATGGAAAATGGGACACTTGGGGACTACGTCATTTACGATGCGCACATTTTGACATTTCTTTGTGCAGGTTGTCTGCATATGTATGTGTCAACGAGTGAAAGGCCCCTATGTACTATAGGTCGGTGACAAGAGTACAACATATGTATGTGTCAACGAGTGAAAGGCCCCTATGTACTATAGGTCGGTGACAAGAGTACAACATATGTATGTGTCAACGAGTGAAAGGCCCCTATGTACTATAGGTCGGTGACAAGAGTACAACATATGTATGTGTCAATGAGTGAAGGGCCCCCTATGTGCTGTAGGTCGGTGACAAGAATAAAAAAAATCGCACCGGTTTGTATTCAAGCCGAATCGTAATTTTGCGCTTATAGTGGAATGGTCTGATGCAATTTTAGCGTTGGTTTGAATGGAAAAATCAATACTAATCTGCAGCCAGTGCAAGGTGGTGGGAAACAGGCGCGCCACCTAGTGAGCACGACCAGATCACGACGCATGCCCGGTTGATTCAGTCCACTGTATGGCGCCATTAACATGATCACCACGTATACATGCAGGTTGCATTTCAACACGCTTAAAACCTCACCCAAAAAGGATTGCGCGCGTGAAGCCGATTTCAAGTCGAATTTCAATTCAAATCCCCACTCTGCCTGCCTGCCTGCCTGCCTGCCTGCCTGCCTGCCTGCCTGCCTGCCTGCCTGCCTGCCTGCCTGCCTGCCTGTCTGCTTATCGCGTTTTTCGCCTCCTCTCTGTCTCAGTCTCAGTCTCAGTCTGTCTATCTGTCTGTCTGTCTGTGTGTGTGCGTGCGTGCGTGCGTGCGTGTGTGCGTGCGTGCGTGCGTGCGTGTGTGCCTCTCCCCCATCTCTCTCTCTCTCTATCTATATATATATCTCTCTCTCTTTCTATATATCTCTCTCTTTCTATATATATATATATATATATATATATATATATATATATATATATATATATATATATATATATATATATATATATATATATATATATACGTCATTCGGACATATAATATTAAGTTGATGCCTTGATTCTAGAATCATATAAACGCAATGTATCTTTGACATTTTAATGGTCAGATAATAGGAATGTTAGTCGAGTAATTGGACCTTGCCCTGTTTTACACATATCAAATTTAGAAGCGTATTTGCATGTGTGATTAATTATGTTGAACCTATTAACATAAATCATAACATCAGATACGAAGGCGACATAAATGAAGCCGGTGCGTCATCAGGTGATACTAGTAGCGCAGTGCGTTGGAAGACTCTCTCGCTGAGTCCGTGTAGGCGGAGACTAGATTTGTGTTGGTCCGAGTTGGTTAATCCCAGGTGACTACTCCTACCTACACACAAAAGCTGTGTGACAAATTATTAGATGGCACAACTTTATTCCAACTGGCTAAATTTGTCTAATTTAGCGTTTTTGCTTGATGTTAGGCTGTTTTATAAATATCATTCGGTAGGCCGACTTGTCAGTTGCTACTAACTGAAGACCTTTCCGTACAGAGCCCCTAATCGAACCATGAACTAAAAATTAGCTCGGATTACTGGTATCGGTCTTTGACAGATCTAAATATGCCAGGAAATTAGCAAACTATCTTGCGCGCGCATCCGGAAATATGGAATTAGCCTGGTCCAGCTTCTCTGTGTGAAACTGCTTTGACTTCATAGGGATGTGTTCCGGCCTAGCGAAAAAGCCAAATGTGGTAGCTTGGACATTGCAAATAGTTGTGATTAAAATATATGAAATTGTTCGAAAAGAAATGTTCGATTGACAATACATATATGCGTCCGAACACGAGTACTCGATAAACGGATAAGTCTGGTTTGCTTTCAGGGGCGTTGATATAACGTGAGCAGTAGCTTAGTCAATGTCATCTCGGTTCACGAAACGCCAACAGTGTGGCTTATTAATGAGACAACGTCAAGTACTAATATGCCATTGTGACATATATTACACGTGCGAGAGTGATACGCATCATAACAACTGTGAAGTGATATCGTCGTGACGTACTATCATATCAACTATCCTTGAGTGATGTATTGCAGGAAACAGCATTGTTAACACCAATTTTTCTTCCGGTGAAAGTTTATATTCGTTTATTGCAATTTAACGGCACATTAGGGCTCAGGTAACAAAGTGATCAATTGATCTAAGTTCATAGGTCGAATGCAAAAGCGTACATTTTGTGCGGGCTTGTCAACGAATGCAAACTTGTAAACGACGATGGACTTATAAATTACGGCGGACTTGTAAACGACGATGGATTTATAAACGACGGTATTCTTGTTAACGATGGTGGACTTGTAAATTACGGCGGACTTGTAAACGACGGCGGACATGTAAACGACGATGGATTTGTAAACGACTGCGGTTTTGTAAACGATGGCGGACTTGTAAACGACGGCGGACTTGTAAATGACGGTGGACTAGTCTACTACTGCGGACTTGTCAACTGTGATCCGCTGTACTTGGTTCCACGTTTATTCAATGTATGCTAAATGCTGAACCAACGAAGGCTTATTCTTATTGAATAATCAATAAGAATAAGCTTTTATGTGTATCTCTCGGGGATGACCATTCAATCTGTAATCAAGTATAATGTCGTGTTGTAAGCCTTGCCAGTCTGTTTACCGAGTTATGCTACTATTACACACCAGGATTTGTCTTCAATTATACTTGGGTGGCTCCTAAGAGAGCGGCTTTTTAACCTTAGTGGGAGTCTCCCAGACCCTAATTTGATAATTGTATACTGTATGTAATTATTATATATACGCTTTTACATACTCACTTGTTGAGTGATATGTATATGGGTCAAAATAAAGTGCATATGTCTGTCTGTCTGTCTGTACACGATGTATTCTGGGCACGGACGACAGTCAGCATGCATCCGCCATTACATACAGAAGGAGTCCCTAGAAAAAATTAATTGTGGAGTTTGGGTGTATTTGTGAGAGCGAAAATTTTTGAATGAGTGAGTGGAAGTGATGGTTTTGTGCACAGTAGCATCTGAGCTTTGAAATGATGCCATTTGTCAATTGGTACACCTGTTGTGTAAGGACACATTAGGCAGTATGTACTCATATTTTGGAAACCGGACATATTTTCCATTGAGGCATAAGAACGTTATAATGGTCGTCTATGGTAAAAGTGACTGTGGTCCGTGCCCATCTCTAGCATCTAGAGCATGCTAAAAACTCCCTCAAAAACATGCAAAGGTTCATGATAATAATATTTATTTTATATAGCGCCACATCCAATAGAGTTCATAGCGCTTTACAGAAAATATATACAATACTTGTTATATCATAGATACAATTATATAAAATATTTCGTTTTAAAATAATAATAATTATGTAAATATAAGGAGCATTCATGAATTTCACACAATTTGTTTGAACGGCGTGTACACAAACTATCGACTGGAATAAGACATAAGACAGGTAACAACACAGCAGTAGTGGTGGTGTTGTCTGCACCCTCACTATGAGTAGTGGTGGTGTTGCCTGCACCATCACTATGAGTAGTGGTGGTGTTGCCTGCACCATAACGATGAGTAGTGGTGGTGTTGTCTGCACCCTCACTATGAGTAGTGGTGGTGTTGCCTGCACCATAACGATGAGTAGTGGTGGTGTTGCCTGCACCATCACTATGAGTAGTGGTGGTGTTGTCTGCACCATCACTATGAGTAGTGGTGGTGTTGCCTGCACCATAACGATGAGTAGTGGTGGTGTTGCCTGCACCATCACTATGAGTAGTGGTGGTGTTTTCTGCACCCTCACTATGAGTAGTGGTGGTGTTGCCTGCACCATCACTATGAGTAGTGGTGGTGTTGTCTGCACCCTCACTATGAGTAGTGGTGGTGTTGCCTGCACCATAACGATGAGTAGTGGTGGTGTTGCCTGCACCATAACGATGAGTAGTGGTGGTGTTGCCTGCACCATCACTATGAGTAGTGGTGGTGTTGCCTGCACCATAACGATGAGTAGTGGTGGTGTTGCCTGCACCATCACTATGAGTAGTGGTGGTGTTGCCTGCACCATCACTATGATTAGTGGTGGTGTTGCCTGCACCATCACTATGAGTAGTGGTGGTGTTGCCTGCACCATCACTATGAGTAGTGGTGGTGTTGCCTGCACAATAACGATGAGTAGTGGTGGTGTTGTCTGCACCCTCACTATGAGTAGTGGTGGTGTTGCCTGCACCATAACGATGAGTAGTGGTGGTGTTGCCTGCACCATCACTATGAGTAGTGGTGGTGTTGTCTGCACCATCACTATGAGTAGTGGTGGTGTTGCTTGCACCATCACTATGAGTAGTGGTGGTGTTGCCTGCACCATCACTATGAGTAGTGGTGGTGTTGCCTGCACCATAACGATAAGTAGTGGTGGTGTTGCCTGCACCATCACTATGAGTAGTGGTGGTGTTGCCTGCACCATCACTATGAGTAGTGGTGGTGTTGCCTGCACCATCACTATGAGTAGTGGTGGTGTTGCCTGCACCATTACTATGAGTAGTGGTGGTGTTGCCTGCACCATCACTATGAGTAGTGGTGGTGTTGCCTGCACCATCACTACTACACTCATATCCAGCTAACACGGGCAGTGCGAAATTTCATGCGGGCAACATTTTTGGACAACTGATTTACCTTAAAATGGTCGCCAATTGTGCAATTATGTCGCGCGTTGCTTGCAGTAAAATTATGATATCCCGACAACAGCTGAATTTGTGAATGAAATATGCTGTTAAAATTGCAGTGTTGCAATTATCTGATGTGCCCGGGAACGTTTTAAGACTAATTGCGATTATTATTATTGGATGAAGTTATTTTCTTAGTCTAATATTAATATTATATATTAAAATTGATTCAAGAGCAGGTCTTTCATACGGGCAATTTGCCCATATGAAAGGCCTTAAAAACCTGCTCATATGTCACGCAGACCTATTTTCTCAACACATATTTGTCCAGATTTTGCAGTTTTCACAAAGCAAATAACGTAAACAATTTTATAACAGTATAACTTACGACTGCCGAAAGATAGAAATGGCCTTAAATTAATTTGGAAGGCAGAAGGTAGGGCCTACTCTTGATAAATATGATCCTTTCTACATCCGGTTGATTAAGTTGCAATAAACAAGGACCCGGCATATTAAGTCATAACTACACGATGTTGCTTTGTCAAACTGACACCACGATGACGTCACAGACAAGACATTGGACACATACAAATAATACACTACATAAACATGTCTAAGGCGTACGTTGGTACCTGATAAAATTACAATTTGTAGATAGAACAGGTCTGCGCAAATAGTGTGAAAACCTTAATCGAGGAATTGCACATGGTCTCAATCTTCCAACGTTGAGGCCTTGTATGCTCTGTAGTACTCAGGAAGATGATCTCAATCTTACAACGTTGAGGCCTTGTATGCTCTGTAGCACTCAGGAAAATGGTCTCAATCTTACAACGTTGTAGTCTTGTATGCTCTGTAGCACTCAGGAAGATGATCTTAATCTTACAACGTTGTAGTCTTGTATGCTCTCAGGAAGATGGTCTCGATCTTACGACGTTGTAGCATTGTATGCTGTGTAATACTCAGGAAGAAGATGAATGGTACAGTGCACTGGGATGGCCTGTATTGGTTGACTTCAGACAATAATATATATACCACTATTCAATGTTGTCGAACAAGATGATGCAAATGAGGCAACTATTTTTTATAATAAAACTATTAGACAATGTCAAAAGAAAAATAGTCCTTTATAAATAGTCCATTCTAAATAGTCCTTTATAAATAGTTTTTTTATGAATAATACTTTTTACCTTGAAAATAGACGATTGGAGGCAATGCACCATAACTCATCCATTTACACGTGCACATTTGTAATTATACATCCAACCAATATCTAGACGACACAATCACGATCTTGTAATAAAGCAAACACTTTTGTGTTAGTTAAACACATCCGTTTTACAGCAGTGATAAGTAAATGCTTTGCGAAAAGGTTTGCAGATGCTGTTTTACTATGAATTCTTCCACCAGTTTTCTCCAGTCTTGTCCCACGGACGTTGTAAAAGGAAAACATGGTTTTGGGCATATTCACTTATATAAGAGTTACTAAAGGCTAACCATATACAACTACAATCACGAATATCACGCCAGTGGTTTACCAGGAAAACTTCATTGAACACACAGCATCGTAGTTTCATGGGCCGCGCCATACTATTAGATAATCAGGGCCATGCTGCTTGCTACTAAGTTCAACTTACGAAACATGTTTTGGCCTTTGTTTATTAAACTTATCCCGTACTGACTTACCAGCTCACTTGATTGAGAGTTTGCGTTGCCTGTGCATACATCCGTCGTCCCTTTGATTCCGGTCGTAAACACTTGTTACGTCACAACGGAAGTCTAGCTGCATCGATTTCCTAGAACGACCTGGCGCTTAGTGGACGCCCTGATCAACATGTCAGCCGCCATGAGAACTGAGATTTGACCAGAATCTCCCACTTTTAGAATAAATTTTCAGTAAACCACTGGCACGATACTCTTGATTGAAGTTCCAACTGGTTAGTTTAACTCTTGTATAGCCACAAACCATGCCTTTTGTTTCGCTTAAAACCGTTTGTCACATTCCGTTCCTAGATATCTAACATAACTGAGCATCAAGCAGATATTCTTGTTAAGCATCGTTATACAATAAAAACGGTTAAACCGTATGTGTACCTAAAACAATGGAATGAATACATTCATACGTAATGGTAGTCACATGTGTGTTGACTTTAAAGGGAATGTGCGACGATTCATTGGTTGACTCATACGCAGCTGGTTGGGAGTTTCGTGTCATTAAATGCCAAAATTATCTTAATTTTGCTTCTCAAAATACGTCTAAATTAAGAATGTTATACGCCATATTTTACCCCTTTTTACCGTAGTACAGTGGATATATTACAGTAGTACAGTATATATATTTACCGTAGTACAGTGGATATATTACAGTAGTACAGTGTATATATTTACCGTAGTACAGTGGATATATTACAGTAGTACAGTGTATATATTTACCGTAGTACAGTGGATATATTACAGTAGTACAGTGTATATATTTACCGTAGTACAGTGGATATATTGCAGTAGTTCAGTGTATATATTTACCGTAGTACAGTGGATATATTACAGCAGTACAGTGTATATATTTACCGTAGTACAGTGGATATATTGCAGTAGTACAGTGTATATATTTACCGTAGTACAGTGGATATATTACAGCAGTACAGTGTATATATTTACCGTAGTACAGTGGACATATTGCAGTAGTACAGTGTATATATTTACCGTAGTACAGTGGATATATTGCAGTAGTACACTGTATATATTTACCGTAGTACAGTGGATATATTTACCGTAGTACAGTGGATATATTGCAGTAGTACAGTGTATATATTTACCGTAGTACAGTGGATATATTTACCGTAGTACAGTGGATATATTGCAGTAGTACAGTGTATATATTTACCGTAGTACAGTGGATATATTTACCGTAGTACAGTGGATATATTGCAGTAGTACAGTGTATATATTTACCGTAGTACAGTGGATATATTACAGTAATACAGCGTATATATTTACCGTAGTACAGTGGACATATTGCAGTAGTACAGTGTATATATTTACCGTAGTACAGTGAATATATTGCAGTATTACAGCGTATATATATATTTACCGTAGTACAGTGGATATATTGCAGTAGTACAGCGTATATATTTACCGTAGTACAGTGGATATATTGCAGTAGTACAGCGTAAATATTTACCGTAGTATAGTGGATATATTACTGTAATACAGTGTATATATTTACCGCAGTACAGTGGATATATTGCAGTAGTACAGCGTATATATTTACCGTAGTACAGTGGATATATTGCAGTAGTACAGCGTATATATTTACCGTAGTACAGTGGATATATTGCAGTAGTACAGCGTACATATTTACCGTAGTACAGTGGATATATTACAGTAGTACAGTGAATATATTTACCGAAGTACAATGGATATATTACAGTAGTACAGTGCATATATTTACCGTAGTACAGTGGATATATTGCAGTAGTACAGTGTATATATTTACCGTAGTACAATGGATATATTACAGTAATAGAGTGTATATATTTACCGTAGTACAGTGGATATATTGCAGTAGTACAGCGTGTATATTTACCGTAGTACAGTGGATATATTACAGTAGTACAGCGTACATATTTACCGTAGTACAGTGGATATATTGCAGTAGTACAGTGTATATATTTACCGTAGTACAATGGATATATTGCAGTAGTACAGCGTAAATATTAGTGTATATATTTATCGTAGTACAGTGGATATATTGCAGTAGTACAGTGTATATATTTACCGTAGTACAGTGGATATATTGCAGTAGTACAGTGTATATATTTACCGTAGTACAGTGGATATATTGCAGTAGTACAGCGTATATATTTACCGTAGAACAGTGGATATATTGCAGTAGTACAGCGTAAATAGTTACCGTAGTACAGTGGATATATTACAGTAGTACAGTGTATATATTTACCGTAGTACAATGGATATATTACAGTAGTACAGTGCATATATTTATCGTAGTACAGTTGATATATTGCAGTAGTGCAGTGTATATATTTACCGTAGTACAATGGATATATTACAGTAATACAGTGTATATATTTACCGTAGTACAGTGGATATATTGCAGTAGTACAGCGTATATATTTACCGTAGTACAGTGGATATATTACAGTAGTACAGTTTATATATTTACCGTAGTACAGTGGATATATTACAGTAGAACAGTGTATATATTTACCGTAGTACAGTGTATATATTTACCGTAGTACAGTGTATATATTTACCGTAGTACAGTGTATATATTTACCGTAGTGCAGTGTATATATTTACCGTAGTACAGTGTATATATTTACCGTAGTACAGTGTATATATTTACTGTAGTGCAGTGTATATATTTATCGTAGTACAGTGTATATATTTACCGTAGTGCAGTGTATATTGTTATCGTAGTACAGTGTATATATTTATCGTAGTACATTGTGTATATTTACTGTAGTGCAGTGTATATATTTACCGTAGTACATTGTATATATTTACCTTAGTACAGTGTATATATTTACTGTAGTACGGTGAATATATTTACCGTCAGAAAATGTATAAAACAACACATTAACTGACCAATAAATCATCTGGTGAAAACCGTTATATTTACGAAGGTGAAAATATATTGGTCGTTCTTCAATTGCCGTAAAGCAATCTGTACAAATGTCGTAAAACTAGCATGTTTATTTCATCGCCAAAATATGTGTGTTTGAAAATATTAAGATATACCCCACCACGAAGGTAACAAGTCTTGTATGAGTAATATTAATAACCAACTGAGATATTACAAATACTAATAAATTCAGTGTCGCATTGCCGTTCAAATAACCAATAAAAAGACATTCCCTTTAAATATTATTAAACATTATTATGGCAATAACCGAAAACAGTGAATGGTTATAACAATTTGACTGATTACGATAATGATATTTTTTTAATAAGTTTCTTAGGATGACGATCTGACGATGGAAACTGTTTTTCAATAAATAAATTCAAAACAGATGCAGCACTGCAATGCACTCAGTTTACCAGTTTATGTGACTATATATATCATATCACGTTACCATGACAGTTATTACGTAGCTTCTTCGCACACCTTTTGCTAAAGTTCAGAGAGCATGGGGAGGTTTTTTTTCACATTGTACCAATTTTTTACCGGACACCCATTACTCATATCGAGCCGAATTTAGTAGGCCGTTCCACCACCACACAGCCTCTCGGCAGAAATTTTCGTGAATAACCTGTTTCGCCACTGCATAAAGGTTAACATTAATTGTCTGACAGTGTTGCCTCTCTTCCCCGGCAGACCAACTTAACATATAATATAAGTATTAAGACATGCTGCAATTACTGCGCGAAAACTGTTCTTTCGTATAACTCCATCTTTGAAATGGGTTTATGGTCCACGGATGTGTATCACACATGGTTTATGGCCCACGGATGTGTATCACACATGGTTTATCGTCCACGGATGTGTATCACACATGGCTTATCGTCCAACGATGTGTGTCACACATGGTTTATGGTCCACGGATGTGTATCACACATGGTTTATCGTCCACGGATGTGTATCACACATGGTTTATCGTCCACGGATGTGTGTCACACATGGTTTATGGTCCACGGATGTGTATCACACATGGTTTATCGTCCACGGATGTGTATCACACATGGTTTATGGTCCACGGATGTGTATCACACATGGTTTATGGTCCACGGATGTGTATCACACATGGTTTATCGTCCAACCATGTGTATCACACATGGTTTATGGTCCACGGATGTGTATCACACATGGTTTATGGTCCACGGATGTGTACCACACATGGTTTATGGTCCACGGATGTGTATCACACATGGTTTATGGTCCACGGATGTGTATCACACATGGTTTATGGTCCACGGATGTGTATCACACATGGTTTTTGTCTTGGCGATAATGTTCACTAATGTCACACTCTACTGACCAGTGGGTATCCCGATTACTGGGCTATGGCATAGGAACCAGCAAATAACCATATTAGTATACCATATTAACTTACTGGTCCTCCCAGTTACCGGGTGTACCACGAGGAGGTTATGCTAGAGTCTTGTCTGCGGCAAGAAGGGAGCCAACTGACGGCTGCGGCTGAAATCGAGAGCGTGAATCTCATGCGCTACAAACTACTCACTACACTACAACACTAGATGAGTCACACAGACCTGTGTCACCATCACGCCCCGGTTTTAAAGGACCCAACCAATGTCCCGATTATGGGACAAACACAATGCACATTAAAGAAATACAGATGCTTTTGTTTAGCCAAAACACCAAAGTCTACTTTGACAGTTTTCATTGGCGGCTCAGAACAACAAGGACACCATGTACTTGTGTCAGATATCAGTTATCCAACCTGTGACGACTCTTACCAAAACAATCGATTAAGTATAACATTTACATGTGCAATCTATCACCCTCGACCTCCACTTTCCATTATATATATATATAAGCCGTCAAAACTCGTCCATCTGAAATCGAGCGGTTGTTTCTCCTCTTCTCCTCTTGTTCGACTCGCGTGAACCCCAGAGGACCAACGTGGACATCGACAGGCGTTCAAAGGTAACTAAACGTGGACATGACATTAACAGTCGATCGGGCAACGATCTTTTATGAAAGTTAGCAGGAGACTTCTTCCCCAGAACCGTAACGCAGGTTAACGGCATATATAAAATTATATCTGTGTGCTGTGTTGCGTGTTTTGTGCTCGCGCATTGTGCTGACATGTGTTTGGTTTTTGAAGATGTTTGGATTTTGATCGGAATTATTGTCATATTTTATGAATTAGACATTCAAATCAGCGCTTGTATTTTATTACGAAACGCTATTATAACTGTATTGTACAATTGTTACGTACAGCGAAATAACTTGTTAGACAGAGTTTTGCGATCGCAGCCTATGGATTGTGCTGCGAGCTTCTTCCATATGTTGCTGTCGACTGTCAGGATGGTTATTTTATTTCCAGTAATTCTGTGTTTCTAGTTGAGTCTCCTCTCGTCAACTTTAAGGAATCCTCACAGATATTTCATATCCCGGGCTTGGATTTGATCTTTATGGAGAGAGTTGCCACAATTCGCTGCTTTGAGGAAATGTTCTTAGCTAGACCAAATTGAATGCCGATAGTTGTGCATTGATTTGATCTCTCGTATTATTGTGTCAGTATTTCCCCTATTTGCTTTGTCTTAGGCTTGAAGAAAGAAATAAAAAAAACGAAATTATTCCAATATGCAGGTTTTTGTGGTGTCTTTGTGCAATATATTTCGTCCTCAACGCTTGTTTTTTCTTCTTTTTTCTGCAATTTGTTTTAAACATATACGATTATGCGTGATGTTTAAACCATTAACCTATTTTAATGTCAACACAGCATAGAACTAGCAAAATACACAGATGTTATTTAATATCGAACCTACCATTGTTATATTAATGCATCATTATTTTGTTTATTTCACATGGTGTACAAGTCAATATGTACGGTGTACGTAATTGATTAAATAACACCATGACATATCAACAGAATGTGGTGTTTTCTGGTTAATCTAACTAAAATATGACGAGTTGTCGACGAGATGAGATCACCACGAATGACTGTGCCACCCCGAATGACTGTGCCACCACGAATGACTGTTCCACCACGAATGACTGTGCCACTACGAATGACTGTGCCACCACGAATGTCTGTGCAACCACAATGACTGTGTCACCACGAATGACTGTGCCACCACGAATGTCTGTGCAACCAGTACGCTACATTTTCTACGCGACATGACGTGGAATAGAAACTTGCCACACGAGTTACGACATCCTGGGAGTGGTCGAACGGATACCTCAGACAGACATCAGACCTGTCCAATGAAGGGCCGTTAATCTTCGGATTTGGTTTCATCCGAATTAATCACAATATTCAGGAAACTGGAGTTGGTTGAATATCATCATCATCAATGACACGTTCCCGTGTTCTGTCGGATATTTTCGGCAAAACATCTTCTCATTTGTCTTATTTCCCACTGTATTACCGCTCAGTTTCTCGGTGGTTTGTGGCATGAATGACTAACTCTGCCACACATGATATCAGAGAGGTCTACCAATAGTATCGTTGTTTTAGTTTCTTTGCTACTACTTTATTGCCCGCTATCTTTTGGTTTATACTTTCTTAGTTTAAAGTTCGGTAGTATTCGTCGGGTTTTCCAGTAGCATTAACAGTAGCAACGGCAGCACTAACATTATTATCACCACTAGTCAATGCGGTTTCTTTTTCTTTATCGACGTTTTCTGTTCGTTGCTATTCGGATCACCAAGTTGTACTGAACCATTTGTCTTTATCCACAGACTTGTCTAAGTTCCGTCATTGATCATTGCTGCTGTTCGGCCTCCTGATGTCCAGCTACGCCGTCGTCATGTTGACCACCGTCCTGTGGGTGACAACCGTACTTGTGTCCGGTGGTAAGACTTCTTCACTTGCTCGTACCGATGTCGCACGGTTGGGGGGGTTAATTAATGAATTGCATGCTTAGTTAAATCTGCACTCGTTTTTATGCAAATATTACAAGTCAGATTCGTAGGTTGGGACATTACCACTGAGGTTGGGACATTGTCGCTGAGGTTGTAACATTGCCACTGAGGTTTGGACATTGCTACTGAGGTTGGGACATTGCTACTGAGGTTGGTACAATGCCACTGAGGTTGAGGTTGAAGATGAAATATAACGTTTTTCATTGGATGATTTATTTATCCGTTAAATCCCGTTTTATTCAATTTCTGCCAGTAATTATACTAAAGTAACATAGACTAATACATGAAGTATAACAATAGTACATGAAATATAACATTAATACATAAAGTATAACATTAATACATGAATTATAACATTAATACATGAAGTATAACATTAATACATGAAGTATAACTTTAATACATGAAGTATAACATTAATACATTAAGTATAACATTAATGCATGAAGTATAACATTAATACATGAAGTATAACATTAATACATGAAGTATAACATTAATACATGAAGTATAACTTTAATACATGAAGTATAACTTTAATACATGAAGTATAACATTAATACATGAAGTATAACTTTAATACATGAAGTATAACATTAATACATGAAGTATAACATTAATACATGAAGTATAACTTTAATACATGAAGTATAACATTAATACATGAAGTATAACATTAATACATGAAGTATAACATTAATACATGAAGTATAACTTTAATACATGAAGTATAACTTTAATACATGAAATACATGAAGTATAACATTAATACATGAAGTATAACATTAATACATGAAGTATAACTTTAACACATGAAGTATAACTTTAATACATGAAGTATAACATTAATACATGAACTATAACATCATGTACTCTGAGATCGATCAAGTCAGATGATTGGGTCATTTTAAATATACAAAAACACCAAATAGTTGTATATCACTTAACCAATGAAAATCGTTGTTCATTCCCTTTAAACCTTTGTCGCCGTCACTTGTGTTCTCTGCCGACAGTCGCTGCCAATGAGTGCCCGCGTCGACCGCATCCTCTCGGTGAGATAACATTCTTCTTCTTGTCATTGTTATCTTTTTTGGTATTGTTGTTTTCGTTCGTGTTGTTGTTGTCGTCGTTGCTATTCTCGCAAAAATTGGACGTGTGGTTGTCGTCGTCGTCGTCGTCGTCGTCGTCGTTGGCGTTGCTGTTTGCTTGCATAATTTCCATTACACACCAAATAATACACCCATGTGTGAGCGATAATACACCCATGTGTGAGCGATAATACACCCATGTGTGAGTGATAATACACCCATGTGTGAGCGATAATACACCCATGTGTGAGCGATAATACACCCATGTGTGAACGATAATACACCCATGTGTGAGCGATCGATCGAGCTGAACTCTCTTAGACGTACATAGTCTGGTCCTTTCTATCGAAAACATTACGTGTAGTATAAACTGTAATTATTCAAGCATATTGACAGCCCAAATGAGTTTTAATTAACCACATTAAAACGTAATTTGACGGTTACCTATTTATGAATACCAACTTTGCCGTTCAGAATGCAACGTCAACAAGACATTCGGAACGAAACATTCACATTAAACAGATAACGGTCAAATAATATTTTACAAATGTTGACTCATTAAAATACATTTGGGCGGAGAGGGTGCTAGCATGGATACTTTTTATTCGTGTTAAAATAAACAAAGTAGACGTTTTATTAAACCAGGCTGTGTAAATCGACTTATCTTTTACTGGGCCCGCACCTAGATCCGTTAGGCTATCCATTTTTGTTTGTTTGTTTGTTTGTTTGCTCACGTTAACTAGTATGCTTCAAAGGAGTGTTATCCATACATCAGCAGGCTTTTTCCCAATTACTGAGGTTTCTTAGCCGCACATAAACCAATCAGCATCGGCATTCAAATCGATAGCACTCCCCGGTCGAAGTAACCAGCTACCACCACCATCACCACAGACACATGTACAGGCAAATTATCGTTCGTTTCCAGAGGAATGTCCGAACTGCAGACTGACCACTGAGACGTCCGGCTATCTCGCTGACCCCTGCAACGAGACCTGTTACTACCAGTGCCAGATCGTGGGAGGCGAATGGACGATCGCCGAGCCCATCTGTTGTCCTTGCTGCACCGTCTTCAACGTGACCCTCGTCACATGCGTGCGCGACCCGAATGCCACGTGTGAAACGCCCGTGACAGTGGCCAAAGGTAGAAGTTGTTACTCTCCTCTTTATCCCGGTAGTCCGGGGAGAGGCTGGCACTGATACCTCTTTATCCCTGTAGTCCGGGGAGAGGTTGGCACTGATACCTCTTTATCCCTGTAGTCCGGGGAGAGGCTTGCACCGACACAGGTTGTCGATTGTTGTTTTCCCTCCTTCTTCAGCAATGATCCTCTTTCACTGCTGTCTCCACTCCCCCATATCCCTCACTTTCGTTCTCCCCTCCCCTCCCACTCCTGCAAAATATATCTTTACGAAGTCCTCCCATCTCAGTCTCTGTCTTTCTCTTCTCCTTCTCCACTCTATAGGATTTGTAGCGTTTTTACATAAAATCTGACATATGTAAGTTCAACGTCAACTTCTTATAACCAGCTCTATTCCCTTTTATTATCTATTAAATCGATACGATGACATAATACCAAACATTACAAATTTGTGTTTTGACCTCAAAATTACCCATATTTCATCAATGAACAATATTTGTCGGCGGATTATAGATCAGTGTGTTTTATGCGAGAACGGTACATTCAGGTAAAACGGTAAAACATTGAATGTCGCCGTTGCAACGCGGACAAGCCATCGCGAGAGCTACGTAACTAATTTGAGTTCTGGATCCATTTTCCCCGGAAATTCACGGGATAAACCGTTTAACAAAATAAAATTGATCAGGTCCGACGTGACTGTGTCAACCGGAGTCCACTGTAGTAAAATTGTGGTCTGAACCCGCGCGTCTGCTGATCCGTCGTCGATTGATGTTGTAGATTTCAACTGCACGCTGCAGCCGCAGAACGACCCGACATGTGCGTGCGTGCGTGCGTGCGTGTTCGTGTGCGTGAGCGTGTGTGTGCGCGTGAGTGTGTGCGCGTGCGCATGCGTGTGCGTGTGAGTGCGCGTGGTACGTGTACGAAATACTTTTGAAAAAGTGCTGCAGATAGTTTGCAAAACACAACATTGAGCATTGCAATACTACAATGCCCAATACTGCTATTGTTCCTATCCTTGATGCTATATTACGACCAGCGACTCGTTTGCTCTAGCACCCATCTCGATGAACTACACGATTCGCAGCGAAGTGTCAGCGCCACTGTTTGAGTTCACGGTCGAGATGGCAACAACCAAGAGCCCCTTCATCGTCATGATCCGGCAAGCCATGAAACTCTACCCTAATTATAGGTAGGTAGTTAGGTAGATAGGTATTAGGAAGATAGGTAATTAGGTAGGTAGGAAGGTAGGAATGTAGTAGCAGTAATGGTGTTGGCAGTGGAAGTGGCAGTGGCAGTGGCAGAGGCAGAGGCAGTGGCAGAGGCAGTGGCAATGGCACAGGCAGTGGCACAAGCAGTGGCAGTGGCAGAGCCCGTGGCAGAGGCAGTGGCAGAGGCAGAGGCAGTGGCAGTGGCAGAGGCAGAGGCAGTGGCAGAGGCAGTGGCAGTGGCAGTGGCAGTGGCAGTGGCAGAGGCAGTGGCAGTGGCAGAGGCAGTGGCAGTGGCAGTGGCAGAGGCAGAAGCAGTGGCAGAGGCAGAGGCAGAGGCAGAGGCAGTGGCAGTGGCAGCAGGCAGAGGCAGTGGCAGTGGCAGTGGCAGAGGCAGAGGCAGTGGCAGTGGCAGTGGCAGTGGCAGTGGCAGAGGCAGAGGCAGTGGCAGAGGCAGAGGCAGAGGCAGAGGCAGAGGCAGTGGCAGTGGCAGTGGCAGAGGCAGAGGCAGTGGCAGTGGCAGTGGCAGTGGCAGTGGCAGTGGCAGTGGCAGAGACAGTGGCAGTGGCAGAGGCAGAGACAGAGGCAGTGGCAGTGGCAGAGGCAGAGGCAGTGGCAGTGGCAGTGGCAGTGGCAGTGGCAAAGGCAGAGGCAGTGGCAGTGGCAGTGGCAGTGGCAGTGGCAGTGGCAGTGGCAGTGGCAGTGGCAGAGGCAGAGGCAGTGGCAGTGGCAGTGGCAGTGGCAGTGGCAGTGGCAGAGGCAGAGGCAGAGGCAGAGGCAGAGGCAGTGGCAGTGGCAGTGGCAGTGGCAGAGGCAGAGGCAGAGGCAGAGGCAGTGGCAGTGGCAGTGGCAGAGGCAGAGGCAGTGGCAGTGGCAGTGGCAGTGGCAGTGGCAGAGGCAGTGGCAGTGGCAGTGGCAGTGGCAGAGGCAGAGGCAGAGGCAGAGGCAGAGGCAGTGGCAGAGGCAGTGGCAGTGGCAGTGGCAGTGGCAGAGGCAGAGGCAGAGGCAGTGGCAGTGGCAGAGGCAGAGGCAGAGGCAGTGGCAGTGGCAGAGGCAGTGGCAGTGGCAGTGGCAAAGGCAGTGGCAGTGGCAGTGGCAGTGGCAGAGGCAGTGGCAGTGGCAGTGGCAGTGGCAGTGGCAGTGGCAGTGGCAGTGGCAGTGGCAGAGGCAGAGGCAGAGGCAGTGGCAGTGGCAGTGGCAGTGGCAGTAGTAGCATGTTATTAAGAACGCCACAAGCGGCACGACATGAAGCATCTCTCACATTCCTGCCCTGGCCCAGGTACACGTCGAAGGCCATACGGAACCTGGGCGACTACATTTTGAGTGTGAACGGCGTCCACGAGGCGTCCGGGCTGGTGTGGGTGTTTGTGAAAGAACAAGACGGGAAGGATTGCATCCCTGATCTGGGTACGTACCGGCTGTCTATCACGAGATATAGGTACGTACCGGTTGTCTATCACGAGATCTGGGTACGTACCGGCTGTCTATCACGAGATCTGGGAACGTACCGGCTGTCTATCACGAGATCTGAGCAGGTACCGGCTGTCTATCACGAGATCTGGGTACGTACTGGCTGTCTATCACGAGATTTGAGTAGGTACCGGCTGTCTGTCACGAGATCTGGGGACGTACCGGCTGTCTATCACGAGATCTGAGTAGGTACCGGCTGTCTATCACGAGATCTGGGTACGTACCGGCGTTCTATCACGAGATCTGAGTAGGTACTGGCTGTCTATCACGAGATCTGGGTACGTATCGGCTGTCTATCACGAGGTCTGGGTACGTACCGGTTGTCTATCACGACTAAACTGGCATTCCGGGCGGTCGTGCTTTGGTCCGATTACGTCATTGGCTACGGCTGTTTGGGAAATAAATACACACACACACACATGCACACACACATGCACACACTCATACGTACACACACACACACACACACACACACACACACACACACACACATACACACACGCACGCACGCACACGCACGCACGCGCACGCACGCACGCACGCACGCACGCACGCACGCACGCACGTGTGTGTGTGTGTGTGTGTGTGTGTGTGTGTGTGTGTGTGTGTGTGTGTGTGTGTGTGTGTGTGTGTGTGTGTGTGTGTGTGTGTGTGTGTGTGTGTGTGTGTGTGTGTGTGTGTGTGTGTGTGTGTGTGTGTGTGTGTGTGTGTGTGTGTGTGTGTGTGTGTGTGTGTGTGTGTGTGTGTGTTAAATGTTTCCACACGGTGTTCAGAATAACGGATGGTTCATACACATCTAACCGTGATCTATGTAACAATGCAATGTTTTTTGGGTGTTGCCCTTTTGACAACTGAAATTTTACTTCGAATTTGCTCTTATTGTTGTCCACGACATTTCACCCGTTCGTCTAATATGGCAGTGCATTAGTATTGGACGTTTTGTGTGCTAAAGGGATGATACAAGAGTCGTCGTATTGTTATCATCAACGGAGATATCATTGGACACCATATTGTTATTATCTACAGCTAACCACTTGAAACTGTGACAAACATGTGCTATTACTGCCACGCTTCAACGGTCTTAGATACAAATTGCGTTGTCGTTCGCCAGATGGCAGCTTTTCAAATACTAATTCTACGCTGATCCGCCAGGTGTCAACCAGTATCGCGTTCAAAACGGCGAACACCTGATCCTGAGCCTGTTGCCGAGCACCGTGTATGCCGACACGACGCTTCGTTGTCCCTGATCATCCTCAGCCCAGGGCAGATGGAAATGCCGTGTAACTGTAGTTCGCTTTAATGTTCTGGAATAAACCCATACTTAATAAAGGCTGTTGGCATTTCGTCGGACCTGTAATGTTTCTCTCTTTATTACACGTGCATTCAGTAGTGATGACCGGGTCTAGTTGTTACAATTTTCAGTTAAAGTAACTTTTTTTTGTGAAAAGTATGTTAGATGCACTATTTCTGTCAATGTGCACCTTAAATTTGTTATTCGTATTAATAAAATGTGCAATTCCATTGAAATGTCGTAGATGTGTGAAGTTTCTTAGGCGCGGTCGACTGTAAAAAACTAAGCAAGTTATTACATCATACGGGGCACGATGTTACATCATGTTATACCAAAGAACGTGTGGCTCGCAAAGCAAGTGTCACTCGTGCAAGTTACTGTTATTACACATTAATTGGATTATACACACTTATACATCTTATACACAGTGTGAATAACATGTAGGTGTTGATAGCTTCTTATATTAAGCTTTTAATTTATTTTCAAAGGGGACTCATTCTCCGGATTCTTACGTTACAAACAATTGTGATTGGAATATAAATTATAGAATGAAGTATGACATAGTGAATGACAATATATATATATATATATATATATATATATATATATATATATATATATATATATATATATATATATATATATATATATATAATATGACTTCTGTTTGATTGAATGATACACGCACGTACTCACGCAGTCACGCACTCACATCCATATTTCATGAATCGTGCAATTTGTATTAATTTCTCAAATAGAGCTGTGCTATAAACAATTAACAAAATTGAACAATATTGTCATCCAAGGCAAAACACCCAGATGGCAAATGGACAAGGAAGCCATTGGCTTATCGAGAGTCCAACAAATTTCCTTCAATGTTTAACCTGCCCTTCTGAGATATTTATCAATTTTGTTTGACGCTGCTAGCATTGACAGTACTGGTTATAAACCAGTACGCTAGACTTCACAAGTGAAATAAAACGTTCACACGTCGTGGTTAAATAAATGTAGGTCTTCCAGTCGTTGTTATCGCACAATTCGCTGGCTGAACCATCGGTACGAGCCACCCGAGCATTGTTACAGTTGTAAAAACGCGCCCCAGTATATTTGTTACAGTTGTAAAAACGTGCCCCAGTACAATTGTAATAACTTGCCCTAAACACAGTTTTTGCAGTTGAACGCACGTGGACGATAATCAACCCTGAATTTCAATTTAACTTCTAGGCATAACCCTTTATACTATATAGTAGACAAGTTTCAAGTTTAATTCATGAAACATAAACAGTGACTGTGTGAGACGATATTATGTGAGCATACCAACAAAGTTTTAGATGGTTAAAAAGTCATTTTTGTCCACATCTCGTTAATTTCGTCTTGTTAACTACCGATTTTGGACAGTGTGTCCGCTGGTGGACGTCCAACCAACTACTGTCGACGGTGACTCCACATGTGTGCTATGTTTTCGTAAAACGCTCCTGTAACAACTTGTCCCTGTTTACAACTAGCCCCGGTCTCCCATACGCTCTGTCCAATACAAGGGCTGTTATGATTTCATAATTGAACGGGCGTACGACGCATCTATTTATTTATGTTGAGAAGCGGTCACTGCGTACGAAATGGCGCGAGCGATGGCGACGGGACGATTTCTTTACATCCTGACGCGGTCATCCCGTACGAAATGGCGCGAGCGATGGCGACGGGACGATTTCTTTACATCCTGACGCGGTCATCCCGTACGAAATGGCGCGAGCGATGGCGACGGGACGATTTCTTTACATCTTGACGCGGTCATCCCGTAAAAAGTAGCAGACGAATATTTTAATTGGTTTTATACCGACTGCTAACCGACTGCGACGTTAGAGAACATAGTCCCATACTTTGAATTTGCTAAAATCATTAGTGGTGTGAAATAAATATAAAATGGTATATTTGTGATCTGCATTTCCCGTGTATTTGTGCTACTCCCTACTTTCGCGAACGCAAATGTTTCATTTGATATACATATATCAAATGATACATTTTGCGTTTAATTCAATAACTACTTATAAGTAGTTGTTGAATGCACGTGAACGCACACGAAAATCCCCATGCATCGTAGGTATACGGTGGGAGGCTCTCGAGTAGTGTGCCCCTCCTATATAATACCTTTGTATGTGGGCGTGTATGCGTGTTGGTGGGCGTGCGTGCGGGTGGGCGGGCGGGTGTGTCATTTGCACCCTCATT
Source organism: Lamellibrachia satsuma (assembly GCA_033239005.1). Taxonomy (NCBI): domain Eukaryota; kingdom Metazoa; phylum Annelida; class Polychaeta; order Sabellida; family Siboglinidae; genus Lamellibrachia; species Lamellibrachia satsuma. The sequence goes on from BSQZ01000025.1 coordinate 4,467,081, forward strand.
GTCGAGCCGATCACAGTGTGAGAATGTGCACTCGTTTATAATATTGGCTTGTATGTATATTACACAACCTGCATCTCTAAAATAGGCAAAAAAAATTCACAAAAGACCATCAGATATAGTGTTAACTCAATGTATGGTCGCTAGGTGGCGCTGTAAGTTGCCGATCGTTGGACAATGCCTGTGTGTGGACGCGTCCATCTCTTGTTGGCTGGTCACGGGACTGGATTTAATTTGAGAAGGCACATGTGGGGAACAATACAGAGGAGATGCCTCGATGATGAAACATACATCGCTGCTATTACTGATACATCTTCCTTAGCAATACAGAGGAGATGTCTCGACGATGAAGCATACATCGCTGCTATTACTGATACATCTTCCTTAGCAATACAGAGGAGATGCATCGACGATGAAGCATACATCGCTGCTATTACTGATACATCTTCCTTAGCAATACAGAGGAGATGTCTCGACGATGAAGCATACATCGCTGCTATTACTGATACATCTTCCTTAGCAATACAGACGAGATGCCTCGACGATGAAGCATACATCGCTGCTATTACTGATACATCTTCCTTAGCAATTCGCTTATTTAGTGAGTCATTAATTTGCGTCAATTCGTTGCCGGGTCCCGTACTGGTATATTGGAATAAGTCATTTTGATTTTGGTCACGTTGTTGAAATGATTCGTTTGTGAAATTCGTTTGTGGGGTAAGAATTACACACCCCAACCACAACGTGAAGGCATTATTAACATAGTTGTGCCATCATTAATCACTTCTTATACAATTTATCTCAACAACCAGAGTTGAATTTGAGTAAACCGCATTAATCAACATGCTTACGTAGCTGGGAATTGACGCGGAAAGACGGAGGACGTTATTGGATGAAATCACTGATCCATGTATTTGTTTAAAGAGACCAGTCCACGAAACAGGCAAGCCACCTGGTGAGAAAGCGCAAAACTAATTTTTTTCTCATCCGGAAAACGGAGAGGTCGTCACAGATAGCTTCAGATAGCGTCACATCATGACCTGATGTATAAAGGGAATCGTGACTTCGACCATAACTCAATGTCACACGGTGTCGTTTCATTATCTGGGTCGTTGTGGTTAAACTGGCCATGCGTTCGACCTCGCGTTATCTAGACTGCCTCGTCCCAGGGCTACTGGTAGCGGGTTATCTCACCAGTACCGATTACTCAGCATTGCACGTTGACCGAATTTCGTAATAAGGTCACGGTGCACTGTGGCGGATGCAGGAGAACTTCGGGGGGTGGGGGGTCGATAGTACTCCCCTTATCACGGGGCTTGTTATCGAACCCCCGATTCACAGAGGCCCGTTTGTTCGGTCTGCCCGCTGGTGGACGCAAAGAGACTAATTTCGATAAATTGCGGTGCTTCTGCGTTCTTTATTCACAAATTACGATTAACGGAATGACAAGTTTTCAGAACATTTTAATGAGCTTGAAATGAAATCACCAATTATTACATTAGAACAGAGTTGCTTTACAATTGTATGAAAGCGAAATTAAATGATGCCACATGAGACTAAAATAACCCAAAATACATAACAGAACTGAGCTGCTAGCATAAATCAGAACAGATTGGGTCATTTCACTTTCAATATTTTGTGGACCTTCACAGTAGAAACCCCTTCAACAATCATAGATCTGTCCGATTACAATAGTTTGAAGCCCCTAGAACCAGCCTCTTTGGCTGTCCTTTGTGGCATTCCGTGTAATGTGTATTCATGTTTGAATCTCTTATTACATTTCGTGCGTGTCTTGTGGTGCGAATGTCTTCAATGTCGGAAAGAACTCGAGGTACACATAATAACAGGACCTGCGAACAACAACACCCACACCTCAAACAACAACACCCACACCTACAAACAACACCTACAAACAACAATACCCACACATACAAACAACAACACCCACACCTACAAACAACAACACACACCTACAAACAACAACACCCACACCTCAAACAACACCTACAAACAACAACACCCACACCTACAAACAACAACACCCACACCTACAAACAACACCTACAAACAACAACACCCACACCTCAAACAACACACACACTTACGGTCTCAGTTGAAACTTTCATTTAGTCTATCGCGGTTTAGGTTAGTTTGTGTTCACGTATGCAGTGCGTTAATAGTTTAAATAATATACGTGTACAGACGGTCTAACGGAAGAGTGTGTATAACCATCGACAGAGTTTACTTTTATCGTTTGATCGGGTAACTTGCGTAAAAGGACGATTAGCTGCATGGCATATATAACATAGTATAGTATAACATAGTATAGCATAACATTAATCGACAGCGTAGAGAAATTTGTTATTTTTTATTGATAAAATATAACGTACAAGTGAGAATTAGTGTATGCTGCATAAACACACATTATCTGAACCAAACAATGTTAAGTGAATTGTGCGTAGTTAATTGTCGCGATGATGTTCGTAAAACAAATTCTGGCCTAAAGAGAATGTACAGCGGTTTTTATATGTTGTAAAACTTGGCTATTTTATTTCATCGCCAAATTGCGTACGTTCGAATATATAAGGAAATGAAAGATCACAGTAGTAGCCATGCTTTGCACATATAATAACGGAGCCGCACGTAACGTAGCCGAGATCTCGACTAGTCGGTGCGTCCCGCCCGAATTCGAAACTGTACCGGCTGATCTCTAAGCAGGCCTGTACAATTTATTTTTACTATAGCATCCATTGTACCCAGTGGATGCTGCATGAATGGAGCCGAATCTGCCAAGACATAACATCGTGGGGTATCGGAAAGAAGACTCACACTGGCGGCCAGTAGTTGAACTCTCACCGTATCGGAAAGAAGACTCACACTGGCGGCCAGTAGTTGAACTCTCACCGTATCGGAAAGAAGACTCACACTGGCGGCCAGTAGTTGAACTCTCGCCACCCGCTACATCAGAAACTGAGGGTCGGCAAAACGTTACTGGATAGATACAACACCATCGTATCAGAACGGGAGGACCGAGAGAAAGAGGTGGAGCACTAGAAAGATGTGGCTGCCCAAGTTGGACCACAACGAAGATGAATGAACAGCAAAGTCAGAAGGAAAAACCAAAGAAAGGAAGAACAAGGACCCGATAAAAGGCGTAGTCACTCTCCCGTATCAAAGGCGTAACAGTACACGTACAGCGGATGTTACAACATCCTGAGAACTGAAGCGGCCATATGGATCAGAAAGACGACCCCAATCATGAATCGAGACTAGGGGGTATGCACTGCTTGCTATGCCAACTGGCGAGCAGAAGAAGAACTAGTCGTCCCAGAATTCCGTTCCTGATGAAGGCTACGGACGGTAGTCGAAATGTTGAGCAAATAAATGTCAGTAGTCGTTACTTCATTTTTCTCTACTTTATGACAATTTTCACCAAGATAAATGTACACCAGCAGTACAGATCTACACATGAAATGAATATTTTAAATTACATAAAAAGCTCATTACAGAGCTGTAACATGGTTCTGGTAACACGCATAAAATATAAGATTGTGTCACTTCATACAACATATATCTCAACATCACTAATACGGGACAACGTAGTGGTCTTTTGTGAATGCGACGAAATACACCCGGCTTCTCTGTTTTCACAATGGACTGACTTTTTTTACAGAAGTGTTCCAGTGAAGACAAAACTCTTGTCATATTATACTCATGTTCAGCATTTAAGTCCAACCTAGCAAGGCAGCCATGACACATTTGGTTGGGCAATCAGAGTGACCAGCGTAATTAAATATACAGATTGGAAATATATGTAAGTAAAAATAAGACAAAAAACTGAATAATAATGTATATGTATATGTATATGTATATATATATATATATATATATATATATATATATATATATATATATATATATATATATATATATATATATATATATATATATATATATATATATACATACTTATATGTTAATGTTATGCAATGAGTACATTATACGATCCCCTATCTACATGTGCGTGAGAGCGTGTGACGAGCAGCCCCAATTATCTCTACAAATGTGTGTGCGGCTATGGAATTACGTAGATTCGTATCTGTGTGTTCAGGTCGATGTTTCGTGGAAAGAACGACGACGTCACACTGTGCCAACTGTTGTGCACAAACGCTTCTACAAGTCTCGCCAGCGCGCGTCGCAACTCACAAGTACCAACTAATGCCTGACATGAGCGAATATAAACATAATCTCGTAGTTCAACGAATACTAATGCATCATGTATTTCAACTGCCGCAGTACAGCCTATGTGGAAGCGGACGAAAATAATACCACACATTACTGTCTATAATTTATGATTTTAAACCAGCAAAGGCCAACTGCTACCGAATTAGTAATTATTCATTAATACAGGTCACACATTTCAGCACCGATGGGTTAATGAATTAATTAGTAGTTTTGGGTAGTTTTATAATGGGCAAACTGGATAGACGGAATCTCTACAGGGTGATAGCAGAGTGGTCGCCTGATAGCTTGTACGCTAGGTCAAATGTTTTGTGGTGGATCTTGAAATAAACTTTTAATACATTCTGTTGATATCATGCTCCCTACCCTAATACAATATGAGCATTCAGAAGGGCTACGATGCGCGTTGCTGTTCTCTAAATATATGTACAAATAGCATGAAACTGTGCTGCAGCTGCTGCTGCTACTGCTGCTGCTGCTGCTTCTGCAGAGAGTGGTTGTGTTGAGGTGGTGGTGACGGTGGTGGTGGTGGTGGTGGTGATGGTGGTGGTGGTGGTGGTAGTGGTGGTGGTGGTGGTGGTGGTGGTGATGGTGGTGGTGGTGATGGTGATGGTGGTGGTTGTGGCGGCGGCGGCGACGGCGGTGGCGGTGGTGGTGGTGGTGGTAGTGGTGCCGCAGAATGAAGGAGAAACTGCACCCTTCATGTAAATTGCGAACTTTGATCATACTTGAATAACATTTACCAATAACATTTACCAGACAAAATGTGCTTGAGTCAAACAGAGAGAGGTCACCATTAAACACTGGAGTGTTTATTGAATTTAGAAGACTAACTTTCAAAGTTTTAATTAATGTCATGTGTTCGTAATAAAGTTAATCTTGAAAATTAATCATAATCATATGATAGTTGAAGCGAAGAACGCAAACATATTTATGAATACAAGTTCATGTATTAGTTTGCGACAATCCCGTGTCGTGCCACACATCGTGACTGACTATACCGGCAGGTGGCGTAAACTGCGCTTCCGATCACGTAACGCGGAAAGTCTACTAATGTTGAAGTCTCAAGTCTCAGGTGGTTACACTCCAAACAGCCCAATCTTGGGCTAACGCAGGAGTTTGTGGTGGTCTGTGCGCATGAGCTGTGAGTGGCATATACAACTAAAAGACTCTATAATATTAGTGAAATGTTTTTTAATTGATATTTTTTTATTTATTTTATGTATAGGATGTAAGTTTTTGAAAAGGTTGGTTAGGTGAATGGAAACTCTCGCTGTCTGGCCTCATGCACACATAGACAGTGTCCACACCCACACCATAGACAGTCTCCACACCCACACAATAGACAGTCTCCACACCCACACCATAGCCAGTCTCCACACCCACACCACAGACAGTCTCAACACCCACACCATTGACAGTCTCCACGCCCACACCATAGACAGTCTCCACACCCACACCATAGACAGTCTCCACATCATAGACAGTCTCCACACCCACACCAACCCAGTCTCCACACCCACACCACAGACAGTCTCTACACCCACACCATAGACAGTCTCCACACCCACACCATAGACAGTCTCCACACCCACACCATAGACAGTCTCCACACCCACACCATAGACAATCTCCACACCCACACCATCGACAGTCTCCACACACACACCACAGACAGTCTCCACAACCACACCGTAGACAGTCTCCACGCCCACACAATAGACAGTCTCCACACCCACACCATAGAATAAGTTTACGCTGCTGTGTTTTAAAGGCAGTTTAAGTGAGGAGGTGTGGTGAAAGGGAGTTCCATGGTAGCTTCTTGAAACGATTTGGGGTTATTTATGTTAGTAATTTTTGGTGGGATCATATTCCATATGCGAATTGCTCGGGTATAAAATGAAAAGACCTTTGTATTTATACGACACCTGGGGGTACGTACTGTCCACGGGTTCGAGAGCGGGTTAGTAGGCCTGGGGGGTGATCTCAATAATGGTATTTAGAATGTTGTAGAAGGTTGTGGCTTGTTTAATAATACGTCAAGGGTTGACCATCCAAGGGAAGTAATTAGATCTGCCGGATTTGTGTTCCGTCTTTAATAATTTTTAACATATCTGGCAGCAGAGTGTTGCACTCTTTCAAGGCTTTTAACTTGTGAAATTGTGTGAGGATTCCATATGGGTGACGAATACTCGAGTTGGGGCTGAATTAGCATGTTGTAGGCTGTTTGTTTAACTTCGGGTTTACACGGGCCAAGAGTTCGTTTAATCATGCCTAAAACTTTTGAAGATTTTGAAGTTATGTCAATGACGTGATTTGTCCAGGTTTATTTGGATTCCAATTTTACTCCGAGATATGAGTGGCTGGATACGGTGGATAGTGGCTGGCCAAAAAGCGAGTACTTGTGTGGGCTGTGTTTAATTTTGTTTGTTATTGGAAGGTGGACACATTTAGATACATTAAATTCCATTTGCCATTTGTCTGACCACGTTTGGAGTTGGTTAAGGTAAGTTTTGAGAATTTCGTAGTCAGTTCTGGAAGAAATTTTACGATATATAATACTGTCATCTGCAAAAAGGCGTATGGAGGATTTGATGTTCCCATCTATGTCATTTATGTAGAGTAAGAAGAGGACAGGCCCTAGAATTGAACCCTGTGGGACACCAGATGTGATATATGTTATATCCGACAACAGAGACTCTCTGTTTGCGGTTGGATAGAAAAGATTTGATCAAATTTTGAGTGTTTCCAGTGATTCCGTAGCAGGTAAATGTTGATAGAAGACGTAGGTGAGGCACTTTGTCGAAGGCTTTGGCAAAGTCAAGCAGGATTGCGTCAATTTGGGTCTTGTTGTCCATAGCAGTCATCCAGTCGTGGGTTGTCTCAATGAGTTGAGATTCACAAGACAGTCCTGACTGGAATCAGTGTTGGAAGTGGAGAATATTATTATAATGTTATTCTTGTTCAGGTGTTTCAACATATTGCTTAGGATGATATGTTCCATTACTTTACAGAGGATGCAGGTTAGTGATATGGGTCTGTAGTTAGCAGGGTCATATTTGTGGCTTTTTTGTGTATGGAAGTTACTAATGCTTGTAGCCAGTCGTTGGGAAGTTTACCTGTGTTGTATGATTGTTGGCAAATGTAGGTGATAATTAGAGCCATCTGACTGGCAGGGAGTTCATCTGGGCCTGTAGCTTTGTTCTGGTTTAGATTTTCCAGCTGCTTTATTACGCCATCTATGCCAATTTCGAGAAGGGGGTGTTGGAGTAAGTAGAGGGGGCTATCTGGGGGATGGGGTGCTTTTCTTGAGCAAATACAGAACTAAATTGGTTGTTGAGGGCATTTGCTTTATCATGATATTTTATTATTGGCTGGTCGTTTACTCGAAGTGTGGGGATGCCAATGTTTTCTTGTTTATTTGCCTTAATAAATGACCAGAATCGATTTGGATTAGTTTTCAAGCTGTCTCCAATGTGATTGTTAACATAGTCTTTGTCAGATTTTGCTAATGCCTTAGTAGCTTGACAAAGACAAATAATGACCGAAAAACCACCCAACAGCCGTACACCTTCACTTTGGTGCACTGATGGCTGCGCTTGGTGGTGATAGAGGACTACATCCTTAATCCTATTACTAACCCTAGTCCCAACTCTAATTCGAGCCGAACCCACCCTCAGACCATGACGCCTGTTCAAATCTCAACTGTATCACCTTCGTCGCCTGTCGAGTAAGCGGCAACGATGTGTGCAGCGATGCGTGACGTAAACGGCCTTTCAAGCGCGACAGAATTGCCGTCTCACGACGCAGCTCGACCGTACCCTTCGTCGAGTTCTCTGAAGGTTTAAGCGTCCGCGTCGTTAGGTCAGGCAGGTCGAGCGTGAACACTTACACCCGAGTGCGAGACGCCCGGGGCTACCCGAGCCAGCTAGATACCAAATATCGTGCCGATCACCTCAACAATACCACCATTCCGGCGACAATATTGCGGTCGGGCGAATCTTGTCGCGAGATCGTTCGGCGAATCACGCCATTCTGTGAGCCCGTAGACTGGGTCTTATCTCCCTCGCTCACCCGCTCTTATCGGTGCATCGCCCATGAAGGCGGGGTAAAAACTTCAATGGCGCCCGTCTCTGAGCCGAGAGCGAGCCACGTCAGGCGATGTGGGAAATGCCGTCTGCTCTACTTATGGAATTGAGGCAGACTTGCAGTTGCGCTTGTCGATGATGAGGAAAGTTTAACCAGGAAGTGAATCGATCCCTTTGCATCAAAGTGTATGACCACGTTGAACTTTGTGCGAGATGGGCGATAATATGTCAGTTTCGACAGCATTCAATATCAGTTACGAGTACTGTTATTATCCCGAGCTGCGGGCAAATTCCGGTAATTTCACAGGTAGTGTAAGGAACAACAACGGAAGAATAGTAGTCAACTTTCCTGATCGCAAGTATATTTTTCGCTGCTGAAATAACTCGTCCGAAATAATTTTGAAAACTGCACGCTACACCACAACAATGTCATTCGTTCAGCGAATCGTTGAAGCAAATACAACAAAACAGAATGTGAAATCTGCAGTGGACGTCTTAGATGTCTCACCAGGAATACCAATGGAAATCTTGATATTGGTAAATGCAGTACTTAGAGATCACGTTTACTTAAAAAATGTAAACTATAAAATGGGAGATACTACTCTGGGTACTACTGTAAAAGAAAAGGACTTAGGAGTTACAATAAGTGCTGATATGAAAGTTTCAGAGCAGTGTGGTATTGCAGCTTCAAAGGGTAATCAAATTCTTGGATTGATTAGAAGAAACATAACATACAAGGGAAACAAGTTAATTATACCTCTTTATAAAGCAATAGTTAGACCTCATTTAGAATACTGTATACAAGCATGGAGACCATATCGTAAGAAGGATATAGATACGCTTGAACGCATACAAAGGAGAGCAACTAAAATGATTCCAGAACTTAGAGACCTTAGTTATGAAGAACGCCTGAAATAATGTGGTTTAACAACTCTAGAGACAAGGAGGTTAAGAGGAGATCAGATTGAAGTTTTTAAGATATTGAATGGGTATGAAAATATTTATAGAAATATGTCTTTCTCAATCAAGAAAGATAGCAGAACTAGAGGACATGAGGTAAAATTAGTAAAGGATCAATGTAGATTGGACATCAGGAAGCACTCGTTCTCACAGAGGACAATAAATGAATGCGTGAATATGTTTAAAAACAAGGTTGACACATATCTCAAGAGGGCGGGTTATAAGTAGATGAACATTGTTGGACTCTCGATAAGCCAATGGCTTCCTTGTCCACTTGCCATCTGGGCCTTTGGCTTGGATGGCAAATCTTGTTAAATCTTGTTAAAAAGAACTTGGGTCTCGCAATTGTAGGTTTGAGTGAGCGCGATTGGTAGTTGAGTGTGTGTGTTCGTGCGTGCGTGCGTGTGTGCTATGCATGTGTTGGTTGAGTGTGCGCGATTGGTAGTTGAGTGTGTATGCGTGCGTGCGTGCGTGCGTGCGTGAGTGTGGGCGTGCGTGTGTTTTATGGAGGTGTTGTTATTGTTACGGGTCAAATAAAGTGCAGCATCAACTTTAACACACCTCAGTTGTTATCTAAGTAAGTGGATAATTGCCATTTTACAAAAAGGCGTGTATTTTTCAATCATTATAATTGGCCTTTCTGGGCTTCGCCAGTGAGCGAAATTCGCTAAAAAGTATTTAGCTCCTATGTGTAATACATCGTCTTTCTAAGTCAATTACTGCGGGTGGGTCGGGCGTCTTAGTGCATTATTAACCGGAAGTGAAGATATATGCAAACCTTAAACTTATGGTACTCTAATGCACATTAACCTCGAAGACAAGATCAATCAACAACATTTAACAACGATTGTTGACACACTGTATCATTTTGACAAAAGTTCATGTAAAGTGCAATATGGGATGTTGTCCACCGGAACGCGATAATATTAGACGATTAGATAAGCGGCAATGTCCATGTTCCGCTGCCAGGGCACGTCTTATCTGCAACGTGCTTTTTTATTTACACAGCTGATTTTTTTTTGGTTAACCTGCCGAGTACTAGACATGTCAAAGTAAGAGGCAAACACTGCCAAATCCGGTGGTGAGATGTGATAGCAACTGAACACATCTCCCCCAGGTGTTCGAGCGATGTTATCTCTTGCGTGTCGACCCAACTCGTCCGACTCTCAGAATGGTGGCACTCGACTTTCAGACAGGGAAACAGGCATATAGAAGGTTTCCTTAGTGGTATATTGACAAGTCCTAAGCTCAAATGAAGAGGCGTCTGGCACCGTCTTGACGCTTGACTTGAATGTGCGGTGCTTTCTATAGAAATGTTTCAATGGCGCCTGCAATTACCAGTTGTTCAACAATAAATAAAACATAATATGTTGCACACGTTCTGTCGATACTTTACACTTTAATAGGACAGTATATTGACAAAAATATCCAAGCAACAGGAGAAAGGCAAAACTAATTTGTTTTCATTTCAAGTTTACAACACCTGGGTTCCTTCGCGTGTAACGTTTATGAAAGCCCAAAAATTATGCATCTTTCCCCGTCTGGACAAATAACGATTACATACTGTTAATGCTGTCAATCGTCATTAATGTTTCGGTATTATATACTATAACAACACAACAATCGTATGACTGCACAAATACCTAAAATAATAAGTTGATGAATAACTATAGCCGTTTTCCCTATGGGGCGTTCCTTGCCCCAGCCTACCCTCTACGCAGTGTGCGGCCGATCGCAACTAATCTAACTCACAACCAAGTTGACAGTCGTTTCTCTGCATATGTTCATTCACTAGGGCGCTGTCGACCGGGGAGGAGGTGTTCATTCACTAGGGTGCTGTCGACCGGGGAGGAGGTGTTCATTCACTAGGGCGTTGTCGACCGGGGAGGAGGTGTTCATTCACTAGGGCGCTGTCGACCGGGGAGGGGTGTTCATCCACTACGGCGTTGTCGGTCGGGGAGGGGGTGTTCATCCACTAGGCCGCTGTCGACCGGGGAAGGGGTGTTCATCCACTAGGGCGCTGTCGACCGGGGAGGGGTGTTCTTCCACTACGGCGTTGTCGGTCGATGAGGAGGTGTTCATCCACTAGGGCGCTGTCGGTCGATGAGGGGGTGTTCATCCATTATGGCGTTGTCGGTCGGGAAGGGGGTGTTCATCCAATACCGCGCTGTCGGTCGGGGAGGGGTGTTCATCCACTATGGCGTTGTAGGTCGGGGAGGGGGTGTTCATCCACTATGGCGTTGTCGATCGGGGAGGGGTGTTTATCCACTATGGCGTTGTCGGTCGGGGAGGTGGTTTTCATCCACTACCGCGCTGTCGGTCATAGAGGGGGTGTTCATCCACTATGGCGTTGTCGACCGGGGAAGGGGTGTTCATCCACTACCGCGCTGTCGGTCATAGAGGGGGTGTTCATCCACTATGGCGTTGTCGGTCGGGGAGGGGGTGTTCATCCACTACATCGCTGTCGGGGGTTGCTCATCTTCGTTCGGCTCATCACCACTGCAGTCACACTCGAAGCTGCACTCAGAGATGCACTGCTGCTTATCGACGGCGCACAGACTGTTGCACTTGGTCCACACGTCGACCCCGTACCTCAGCCCCTCTACACGACAACCCTCAGTGCAGTCTTTGTGTAGCTCGTGGCAGAAATATTTGCACTCTGCTTCCAATTTCTCCAGATCCAATTTCTCCAGATCCAATTCCTCCAGATCCAGTTCCTCCAGATCCAATTCCTCCGAATCCAATTCCTCCAAATCAAGTTCCTCCGATTCCTTCAGTTCGTGCGAGGTCGGCTTTGCTGCGATGGGTTGAATCGTCATATATAGGCACACGACGATGAACGCAGTAGCAGCGGTCAGCAGCTGTGGACGGAACGACGTATTGCGAATATATCTTCACATATAAGTAATTATATGATATGTTTTATGTTTTTGGATTGGTAAGTTGATTAAGCATAATTTTGCATAAGTAACTTGTAACGGACGGACGTCATTTTGACTAGGATCAATACAGGGCGACCACAATAGAAATGGTCCAAGAAACTATTGAAATAGACGCATGTAAGCGCGCGCGAGCACGCACGCACACACATACATACATACACACGCACAGGCGAGTGAGGGAGAGGGAGAGGGAGAGGGGGCACTATTAAATGACAATTTGGTATCCCGGAAAATATCCTGCGAGAGTTCGCATTAAACAAACTCACCTGACTTGGACAGTTAAAGAAGAACCCACAGGTGTTGATTACATGGTTTTTAGTACGGTACTTAGATGACCACTAAGTGCAGTGTACTTAGATGACCACTAAGTGCAGTGTACTTACAGTCGTATTCATTCTGACTTTCTCTCGCCACGTAGCAATGTAGAGCAGTTTTCTAGCACCCCCGTCCTCGTCCAGACGTCTTGCAAGTGTGAACGAACGAATACTTTCCAGTGTTGATACGAGTGGTCTCACCTTGTCGTGTTTTGCAATAGTTGCCCTTTACACTATGCGTAAGCACGCGCTGTTGGCGCCGCCCAATGGTACTTGAAGCAAGGGCTTTTTCTATTGATTTTCCACTTACCTCAACATGCCACTTTCACTAGTAAAATTATGGGAAACTAGTAATGAAAAGATGTCAAAAGTCTAAATCGCATTATATATATATATATATATATATATATAATGCGATTTAGACTTTTGATTATATATATATATATATATATATATATATATATATATATATATATATATTATGTATTTTGTCAAGATAGGCATATTAGGGTAGATTACACCGTTCCCGAAGTGTGAGATGCAGCGGAACAACGTATGTAAAGATCCTCAAAGGTCTACTTGCCACACCGCACTACGCCACACCAACTACACAACACCACACTACGTCATATGACGTCACACCACATGACGTCACACCATACGTGTACTTGGGAAGAGAACAATGTCAACACAACGTTATAAGTATTTCACTTCTGTGTTACTCCTTTGTAACATTGCACTTACAAGGTGTATTACTAACTGAGTTTGCTTGAATTTGTTTGAGTAAACGTTCTTGATTTGAATTGCACGCTTCTGATTCAAGGAGTTTCTACTCGGTTTTTCCACTGGGGATGGGCACTTTCAGCTGTAAAAAGGGGCACAATTATAGGTAAAAATTACAATTTACTTTCTCTCAGGTTACAACTAAATAGGTCTAACGTAACCGTTCCATTTGGTGATAAATGTAGCAATTTAACACACACACACACACACACACACACACACACGCACGCACGCACGCACGCACGCAAACACACACACACACGCACACACGCACACACTCACACACTCACACACACACACAGACACACACACACACGCACACACTCACACACTCACACACACACACACACACACACACACACACACACACACACACACACACACACACACACACACACACACACACACACACATGTACATGTAGTTGTGCAGTTAATAGTATTCGTAAATGTTAATACGTTTGGTAGGATACTGGTCCCAGTGCAAAATGTCTACACCTTCATCTAACAGCAGGATAGCAGCAAGAATATGTTAAAATCCATTGTCGGTGTCCCTGTTCAATCGCTAACATATAAAGCCACCGAAGTGTTGTGTTTGTCTACAGGGAACAAGCCATGCATTTCTTCTACAATTACAGCTTATACCTCTGTATTAGACTAGACTTGTGGTTTGTCTGCGGTAATGTTTAGCTGTATATTTAGGCGGGTGTTGTACCGGTATAATGATAGTGTTCGGCACGACCTGTCGCACCAACATCATCTCGTCTCAAGTCAAAAACTGCCAAGTCCAAATCAAGTCTCGAGTATTCTCTCAGAATTTCAAGATAATTCGCAATTCATGAAAATGGGCGATTCGAGAAAATGGGCGATCCGTGCTTGCATGCCTGCGTGCGTGCGTGTGTGCGTGCGTGCGTGCGTGCTGGTCACTTAATATCATGTGACTAATACAGAGGTGTGAGCTGTAATAGTAGAACACCTACACGGCTTGTTCCCTGTAAATAAACACAACACGTGGCTTTATATGTTACCGATTGAACAGGAGCACCGACAATGGATTTTAACACATTCTTGCTGCTAACTTGCTGTTAGATGAAGCTGTAGACAGTTTGCACTGCGCACATACCACGTGTACACAAGATGTCACTTCTCTTAAGAACCACCAACAAATTGAAGTGCCTGCAAAGTTGTGAATGTTTCTAAGAGGAGGAAACACTTGAAGCCATTGAAGGTTGTTCTGATAATCGGGTGTCCTAAGTTGGCAGTGTGATGTCGGTCAATTCTTAAAACTCGCTCCTACTTTGATTTAGTCCATCGCAAATCAAGATGTTCAAATATGTAGGGTGTGAATAGTTTAAGCAGTTCGTTCTATAAAAAGAGTATGTTCGTTTATCAAAGTGATCAGAAGAACGGACTTGATTGGTTGATTGGGTAAGTGTGCGAAGCGTTACGTCACTGTATATGACTCCCAATATTCCATCAGTCAGACATAGTATATGACTCCCAATAGTCCACCAGCCATACATGGTATATGACTCCCAATAATCCACCAGCCATACATAGTATATGACTCCCAATAGCCCATCATTCAGACATAGCATATGATTCCCAATAGTCCACAAGCCAGACATGGTATATGACACCTAATAGTCCACCAGCCAGACATAGTATATGACACCTAATAGTCGGCCAGCCAGACATAGTATATGACACCTAATAGTCCACAAGCCAGACATAGTATATGACACCTAATAGTCCACCAGCCAGACATAGTATATGACACCTAATAGTCCACCAGCCAGACATAGTATATGACACCTAATAGTCCACCAGCCAGACATAGTATATGACACCTAATAGTCCACCAGCCAGACATAGTATATGACACCTAATAGTCCACCAGCCAGACATAGTATATGACACCTAATAGTCCACCAGCCAGAGAACAAACTTTGACAGCACAAGTGGTAGCTACAGTGGTGCTTCATAAGTGAGTCAATACCGAACGAGAACCAACAACCAAGGCAGAATACCATCATAATTTTTTTTTTTAGCATTATATACATGGCAATATTTGGTATCAAATCTGAATATTTGAAGAGGACTATTCGTATCACGCTAAGGGTCGACAGCAGCGGCTACACACTAAGTGTGGGTCATAGTAGCGGCTACACGCTAAGTGTGTGTCGAGACTAGTGGCTACACGCTAAGCGTGTGTCGACAGTAGCGGCTACACTCTAAGTGTCGACAGCAGTGGCCACACGCTAACTGTGTTTCGACAGCAATGGCTACACACTAAGGGTCGATAGCAGCGGCTACACGCTAAGTGTCGACAGTAGCAGCTATACACTAAGGGTCGACAGCAGTGGTTACACGCTAAAGGTCGACAGTAGCGGCTACACGCTAAGGGTCGATAGCAGTGGCTACACGCTAAAGGTCGACAGTAGCAGCTACACGCTAAGGGTCGATAGCAGCGGCTATACGCTAAGTGTCGACAGTAGCAGCTACACACTAAGGGTCGACAGCAGTGGTTACACGCTAAAGGTCGACAGTAGCGGCTACACGCTAAGGGTCGATAGCAGTGGCTACACGCTAAAGGTCGACAGTAGCAGCTACACGCTAAGGGTCGATAGCAGCGGCTATACGCTAAGTGTCGACAGTAGCAGCTACACACTAAGGGTCGACAGCAGTGGTTACACGCTAAAGGTCGACAGTAGCGGCTACACGCTAAGGGTCGATAGCAGTGGCTACACGCTAAAGGTCGACAGTAGCAGCTACACGCTAAGGGTCGATAGCAGTGGCTATACGCTAAGTGTCGACAGTAGCAGCTACACACTAAGGGTCGACAGCAGTGGTTACACGCTAAAGGTCGACAGTAGCGGCTACACGCTAAGGGTCGATAGCAGTGGCTACACGCTAAAGGTCGACAGTAGCAGCTACACACTAAGGGTCGACAGCAGTGGTTACACGCTAAAGGTCGACAGTAGCGGCTACACGCTAAGGGTCGATAGCAGTGGCTACACGCTAAAGGTCGACAGTAGCGGCTATACACTAAGGGTCGACAGAAGTGGCTACACGCTAAAGGTCGACAGTAGCGGCTACACGCTAAGAGTCGACAGTAGCGGCTACACGCAAAGGGTCGACCGCAGTGGCTACACGCTAAGGGTCGACAGCAGTGGCTACACGCTAAGGGTCGACAGTAGCGGCTACACGCTAAGGGTCGACAGTAGCGGCTACACACCAGCGATGTGATTATGGAAACGCATTTAGCAACACAAACCAAGAACGCCTACATAGAGCGAAAATATAGCATTCATCGGGGAGTAGATCCAGCGGAAAATGTCCGGAATTCGAAAAGTGTTTTTATTCCATCAGGGTTACCGAGCCTACAGTTAAATTTTGTAGTGAAAGATGGCCAAAAAGCAGAAGATCTGTAATGAATTCTTGGAGTTTCTCTTGCGTCACTCGAGAGTTACAGGCGCAGCTATGGCCGAAAAGGTCGAACACGTCCGTTTGGCTTCCGAAAGATGCACGACCAACCGTGCTGTGAATATGACCGGGAAGACGAGTGGTGTGGATGCTTTCATGCTGACCAATAACTCAAAAAGTGTTGTAAACAATCATGTACTGAACGTGTGCTACGCGAAGGCATGCAAAGTTAAAACGCTGTCTCTACCATCATTTTATTAGTCATCGCAGCAACAACGCCAGGATGAACTGATGCTAAAAAAATTTCTTCGCGTAGGGTGCGATAGACAGAGGGTGTTTCTTTTTAAATAAAAACAGACAAAATGCACTCCAGGTTAATGTAGAAATCGAACCAATCAAACATAGTCTAATCTAATCATTAATACGTTTTTAAAGATGAAATAAAAAGATGTTGTTCGGTAGCATATGATAATGAAATCGACATGTCCCTTTGTCCTAAATCTAGATTTAAGTTCGTTGTATGAACGCACGCCCGCCCACGCCCGCGCATCCCCGCGCACGCACGCACAGAAAGGCGGATCAAGGATCAAGGCCACTCCACCGTAAATGATAATTTATATGCATTTCGCTACGAGGCGTCGAGGCGGACAAAAGAGTGATGAAACGTCGAAACCGGTTGAGTTAGTTCGATTGGTGGCTGAGTGTGCGCGATTGGTAATTGAGTGGTGTGCGATTGGTAGCTGAGCGAGTGAGTGAGTGAGTGAGTGAGTGAGTGAGTGAGTGAGAGAGTGAGTGAGTGAGTGAGTGAGTGAGTGAGTGAGTGAGTGGGTGAGTGAGTGAGTGAGTGAGTGAGTGAGTGAGTGAGTGAGTGGGTGGGTGGGTGAATGAGTGAGTGAGTGAGTGAGTGAGTGAGTGAGTGAGTGAGTGAGTGAGTGAGTGAGTGAGTGAGTGAGTGAGTGAGTGAGTGAGTGAGTGAGTGAGTGAGTGAGTGAGTGAGTGAGTGAGTCTCAACAGTATTTCATGTTTTGAAAAGAAGCTACGAAGTTGTAGTTTGGACAGTGGGACACATTCAAAGAAACGAGGCAAACACAATGTGTCCGTGTATGTGCGTCACGCAAACACAAGTAGCCCCTTCCCCAGACTTCTAATCAGATTCTAAGCAGTACCAGACCGGAACGGTCGAATGAACAGCACAACAAAGTAGCAAGGAGAGAACCCGACATGGTAACGCCGTCCACCGGTAGCACCGCGTCACTGTCGATGACGTTGGCATTGCACATTAATTATACTTCAACATTATAGTTAAACATCCAAATGCAGTGCTATTATTTAGCATGCTAACTAATACGGTGTTCGACGAGGTGTCTTCATTTGGGCAGTGCACGATATCCGGCCTGGCAGTACCCGTATCGTTACCACAAGTTATATGACCCATTTTATTTGTCCATATCGACAACACGTTTACAAGAACACGGGCAAACAAATGCTCGGATTCGTCTCGCACGCGAGGGACCAATTGGTCGACCTGTCTCGTGCGTTAAGGTTAGAGCCACCCCTTCATTACCTGTTGCGGACTTGACCCGATCGAAGCGACGATAAGACGGCCTGGAAACCTGCACCGTCGGCGGGGGGACGGCTATGTTTTGACGTCACTCGCGCCGCGATTGCAATCAGGCTTTTCCATACATGCACAGAGACGGACTCCTGCGATACACTAACGCATGTTATTGAGTTACTGCGTTTCGCTTACTTTAATTGCCCTTACTAAGACAGAATATGATAATTATATTATATACATACACACATGCACATGAACACATGCGCGTAAACACACCCAAACCCACCACACGCGCCGCGTGTGCTTGTGTGTGTATGTGTGTGTGCTTGTGTGTGTATGTGTGTGTGCGTGTGTGTGTATGTGTGTGTATGTGTGTGTGTGTGTGTGTGCGTGTGCGTGTGCGTGTGCGTGTGCGTGTGCGTGTGCGTGTGTGTGTGTGCGTGTGTGGGTGTGTGTGCGTGTGCGTGCGTGAGTGTATGCGTGCGTGCGTGCGTGCGTGTGTGCGGGCGTGCGGACGTCATTAGACGTGACGTGCCCGTGACCGGACATAAGCTATATCGCGAAACGCAAAACGGCGATATCATTGCAGAACACGATGCCATCAACGCCAAACACTACACCGACGACTCATCGAAATGATGTTAGTGAAATTTAAACTACCATTATTTATACATCATGGCTAACGGCAAAACATGATATAATATATTATGTAACATGTATTTGAGAAATGTGATTTTTACGCTATAGCTCAGCAACTAGAATGTTCAACTTCCGGTAATAAATGTTAAAAATTGTGTTGAATCATCTTTGCGGAGCCAGAATGTGAGCTTTCCAACACGACGAATATTTTGGTTGACGTAACATCTACTCATTTATACCGCTGTGTGAAACTGCCGGGAATTGCGCGGGCCGACAGAACGCCAGACATCGGCGACAAAGCCGTGTTAAGTGTCTCCGCGAAAGGCCGGTAAACCCAGCTCAGACTGCACCGTCGGTTGGTCCCCGCGTCGTAGCCGCTCCGCCACGATCGCTGCGCGGCCACGCGTGACGATTTCTGACGTTTAATAATTGCTGCGCTGCGACGGACGACAACGGTCGACGTCTGGCTCAGGCACGCGGGAAGACGGCGGGAAGACAGCACTCGGGCAGGGACAGGATTGGAGGCAGCTGCGACTTAACACTTCAGGGTGAGTGTAATGCTCGTAGTAACGCTACATTGTTGCTGTAGCTGCTGTGTAACATCGTCAACAAACGACACGAAATGTCTTTATATCTCGTTTCTTGTTCCGGTTCTGTACACGCGTAGACGGAGTGTATATACCGTAAAACCACCTGTTCTGTCCCCCCACTCCTGCTCTTTTCTGGATAAAAATCGGCCACACTATTCATTAATTTCCAACGTACCCTTCTCTCTATGTACTCATACCATTTTTTAACAAGTATTTAAGTTTTCACTTCCTCGCTATAAATGTGCTTCTTCTGCGAGTGTTTATTTTGTTTATTTTTCGCATACTACTTCCGGCCGATTTCTCAAACGTAAGCGAATACTGGCAACACACACAGGTTGAATTATCTCTAAACATTTAGTTTATTTACTCCATCCCATTCGTTTTTTAATTATGCCATTTGGGTCACGACACTCTGATAACTGGCTTTCTTCTCATTGTGTTTAACCACTATCAACTATTGCAACCTGCTTTTAAATATATTAATTTAGCTTTTATTTTCTTAGCTCGATTGCCATCTTCCATTTGACTAGACAGTTGCAGTCTCTTTGCTAACCTCGTATTTCTCTCGGCATGATATTTTAATGATGCTGCTGTATTTTTCAAAACATATTTCAAAAATATGGTTTCTTCATACGTGTAATTTCAACCGTGGACGCTAGTGGCGTTGTTCGTTCATGTCGAATTAGCATGAATTTAACCAATGATTCATTCAGATTCTTTTCTGGATATGATTTACGAAATAATTATGTGAATGCGATCTACAGTGCCTATGAAAAATTATAATCCGCAATATGACTAGAGCAGTGAATAATACATTATAATCACTGTTATTACAAAGAAGCCAATCCTCCGGCATTCTTGCTTTTTTCAGTTACCATTTCGACAACATTATTTATTCACTCTATATTATCGGTTTAAGCGAATGCGTGATTTACTGTAGAGTTGTAAGGCCGAATAATTCAACGTTGCTCTTTATTTCTAGCTGTTGTGTAGTCTGTCACAGCAAACACGCCTAAATGTTTACCCAATCTGTTCGTTTGTATGGCCGGGTTCAACAAGTCGTTCCTCTGTCATTCTCCTCCTGTTCGTTTGTGTGGCCGGGTTCAACAAGTCGTTCCTCTGTCATTCTCCTCCTGTTTGTTTGTGTGGCCGGGTTCAACAAGTCGTTCCCCTGTCATTCTCCTCCTATTCGTTTGTGTGGCCGGGTTCAACAAGTCGTTCCTCTGTCATTCTCCTCCTGTTCAATTGTGTGGCCGGGTTCAACAAGTCGTTCCTCTGTCATTCTCCTCCTGTTCGTCTGTGTGGTCGGGTTCAACAAGTCGTTCCTCTGTCATTCTCCTCCTGTTTGTTTGTGTGGCCGGGTTCAACAAGTCGTTCCTCTGTCATTCTTCTCCTGTTCGTTTGTGTGGCCGGGTTCAACAAGTCGTTCCCCTGTCATTCTCCTCCTATTCGTTTGTGTGGCCGGGTTCAACAAGTCGTTCCTCTGTCATTCTCCTCCTGTTCAATTGTGTGGCCGGGTTCAACAAGTCGTTCCTCTGTCATTCTCCTCCTGTTCGTTTGTGTGGCCGGGTTCAACAAGTCGTTCCTCTGTCATTCTCCTCCTGTTCGTTTGTGTGGCCGGGTTCAACAAGTCGTTCCTCTGTCATTCTCCTCCTGTTCGTTTGTGTGGCCGGGTTCAACAAGTCGTTCCTCTGTCATTCTCCTCCTGTTTGTTTGTGTGGCCGGGTTCAATAAGTCGTTCCCCTGTCATTCTCCTCCTGTTTGTTTGTGTGGCCGGGTTCAACAAGTCGTTCCCCTGTCATTCTCCTCCTGTCTGTTTGTGTGGCCGGGTTCAACAAGTCGTTCCTCTGTCATTCTCCTCCTGTTTGTTTGTGTGGCCGTGTTCAACAAGTCGTTCCTCTGTCATTCTCCTCCTGTTTGTTTGTGTGGCCGGGTTCAACAAGTCGTTCCTCTGTCATTCTCCTCCTGTTTGTTTGTGTGGCCGGGTTCAACAAGTCATTCCTCTGTCATTCTCATCCCGTTCTTTATACTTGTTCCGTTCTTTTCTCATTTGCCGCGGATTTGGATCGTATTAAAGTATCGCAACTGACTCTTCATTTTCTCTGACATTGTCGTTTGTCGTTTGTCTCTATGACATCGTCCCCTTATTTTGTGTTGTTCAGCATGCTTTGTAGTTATGACGTTTGTCTCTATGACATCGTCCCCTCATTTTGTGCTGTTCAGCATGCTTTGTAGTTATGACGTTTGTCTCTATGACATCGTCCCCTTATTTTGTGCTGTTCGGCATGCTTTGTAGTTATGACGTTTGTCTCTATGACATCGTCCCCTTATTTTGTGCTGTTCCGCATGCTTTGTAGTTATGACGTTTGTCTCTATGACATCGTCCCCTTATTTTGTGCTGTTCGGCATGCTTTGTAGTTATGACGTTTGTCTCTAT
This sequence comes from Lamellibrachia satsuma, assembly GCA_033239005.1. Lineage (NCBI taxonomy): Eukaryota > Metazoa > Annelida > Polychaeta > Sabellida > Siboglinidae > Lamellibrachia > Lamellibrachia satsuma. Next base: position 4,489,056 of record BSQZ01000025.1, read on the forward strand.
GACATCGTCCCCTTATTTTGTGCTGTTCGGCATGCTTTGTAGTTATGACGTTTGTCTCTATGACATCGTCCCCTTATTTTGTGCTGTTCCGCATGCTTTGTAGTTATGACGTTTGTTTCTATGACATCGTCCCCTTATTTTGTGCTGTTCCGCATGCTTTGTAGTTATGACGTTTGTCTCTGTGACATCGTCCCCTTATTTTGTGCTGTTCCGCATGCTTTGTAGTTATGACGTTTGTTTCTGTGACATCGTCCCCTTATTTTGTGCTGTTCCGCATGCTTTGTAGTTATGACGTTTGTCTCTGTGACATCGTCCCCTTATTTTGTGCTGTTCCGCATGCTTTGTAGTTATGACGTTTGTTTCTATGACATCGCCCCTTACAGACTGCCTTGGTAAATACAACCGACAGGAATACAATACATTGTTTCTAGATCTAGATATTTTGTGATTCCGAAATTTTACACCCACCTATCCATATCCGGTAGCAAGATATGCTGTTTTCAAAGACGTCTGCACTACTTCTCTTTATTCTGCATTTTGTACACGTCTTAAACAACGACAAAGGAAACTTAATTAAATGTACACTTGACGGAGTAACATAAGACGCCTTTGGGTGTCTCACTTTGGTGACTCACGCCGAGGTTATGGATCTGATGTCAGAATGTGGAGCATTACACATGTGTTCACCTTGTTCTGACACCAGATATGTTGCTGTTATATTCATTGAGAGTGTCGGCTAAGTTCTCACTGGTAGGGTGCGCTAATATATATTCAGTGAGGTATTACACCAAAACCTATCGTTGCTATCATAATTCCTAAAATGTGAAGTTTGTGGCAAATAAGAATAATGATGTCAGATAAAGTAGCCCAATTATGACAAGTTGATCCAAGATGGCCCCCAAAGACACATTTATAGGGTATTTTCATGTCTCTGTTTAAATGCTATTTCTGGAGACACTACGCTACAATTATAACAGTTTGTTGCCAATATCTAATAGTTCAGTTTGAACTAAAATAAATTAGAACACATCAATATAACAACACATATGGTTTATGTAGATACTTTATATAACCATATTTTCATCATGGACAAAACATGCCATATATCTGTGAATAATTAAATTATTCTAGTTCCTATTCTTCATCTTGCTAATTTGTGTAAAAATCAGCCAAAAACCTTTTTAGATATCTTGATTAGGCAGATATTATATTTAGGCAGCCATTAAAATGCGCGTCTTGATATTTATAAGCTTCATTCAGATGTGGATTATTTATTGTGTAAATAATGATAACGTGATATACATCTGGTGAGAAAATCGTAATTTGCATGTTTATTTCTTCAAAAGTATCTCCAATCTTGGTGTCATATGCACAGTGGGTATCGAATATAATAGGACATAATTGCATAAAACAGGCGTTTACTGTATATTATGTTGACCATATTTGCCTAAGCTACAGGGATTGTGTTAATCTGCGCAAAACTAACCACCGCGACAGAAGAAGCCGAGCTAAAACCTAACAATATCACTTTCATGTGATAGAAAACCAGGAAAGGTGTAGTAATAGTTTTGATTCCTGGAGGAAGATGTTACTATGTCGCTGAATAGAAATGTGACAATGACCGTCTTGGTTTTATGGGAAAATAAGCTGCTGACACAAAATGCAATTATTTAGTTGCATTGGGATAGGTGGCCAGTATTTTTAAGGTTCAACTCATATGGACATGATTTTCTTCTTAAATTTTCTTTGTTGGTAAATAATACTTATAAACTTATGCAGGCAGAGCGGGAGTTCATGTGGGCCATTTACGTATATGGAAGGACTTGGAAACACAAAATTCACCATGTACCCTTGGTATAGCAGATACAGTTAGTTGAACTAACGATGAAGGCCTAGATAAGTAGACATGAATGTTATGTGTAGTGCACACATGCATTTGTTCGGGAAGCGGGAAAATGTTCGTGGAAATGTTGGGAAATATCATCCTCCGATGGTCAATAGAAATAATTGGCGCTTAGAACGGCCCCGTGTGCAACAAATGGATCGATTTTATCATAACAAATTATTTTTGAAATAAAAAAATCGTAACGGTCGGCCCAAAAGAGGGAAGCGTGACCAGGGGTAGAGGCAGTGTTTTCTCACCCGAAAACGGTGCTGTTCACATCTGTATGAGTATATGTCTCATTGATGTCACTATGCTTGTTGGCTAATCATGTTAGTTCGGTCAGTGAACAATACCGACTTTCATAAAATAATCAAACACGGCTTGAGCGAGAATATTCGTTTGACTCAACCCGTGCTCAAAAGAGAATTGTTGTATTATGTTTTGCGTCTATAATTGTACATATTATATGCCCATGGATGAACAAAGCCACAACTATGATAAAACAATACACAGTGCTACAGTGCTTCCCATTCTTGTCTATATGCTATATCTATATAATGATATATTGCATGTTTACTTTACAAGCTATGGTGATAAAAACATTAGCAGTACATATGGAACATACACGTAATTGTCTCCACAACCTCAACGTTATATTGGTGAACATCATGAAATAACATAGCATTATTACATAAACTGTATATTAGGAAGACATCATGATATTTGGTTTGTTTACATCTATTTTATCTAAATATTTATTGTCATAATTCACACATTATATTTCGTAATGCAACAGATTACTAACAATAATTAATATATTAGACTGGATTTTTTTACTTTTGACAATTCCTAAACATTTGAATCTTTATGTTCCAATAACATGCGAACATATTTTTTCGCAGAAATCTTTATTTTTGGGCTGTTAATTCAACAATAACGTCCGAAATTGCTTACATGCTCGTGCGTGTGCGTGTGCGTGTGTTTGCGCACGCGTATGTTTGCGCATGTGCGTGTGCATAGGGCCTATACATACACACACACATATATATATATATATATATATATATATATATATATATATATATATATATATATATATATATATATATATATATATATATATATATATATATATATATATATATATTTACAAATTACAAATTGACCTAGAACATGTTAGTTAGGTCGGGTATGTTTGGTAAGAAGACAGAGGAGAAGAGGCAATAGATGCCGCCAGTGCCCGTGAACCCGTTGCTCTCTGGTCCGTCTGCCGACGAGACAGGTCTGCCCGGTGCGTGCGAGACCGACTGTACCACTAATCGATGCGGTTTGACCGTTTGTTCAATACTAAATATTCTGGCGTGCGGAAATGTGTTTCTGTTACAAATGATTAAATATGCGTTGCTATTCTTTGCAGGGGGTCATTTGTCCGGTAGTCTGCACTTGTTCTAATCCAGAAGCGTCTAAACTGGAACACAGACAAACGTTGGGCCAGCGAATCTTAATGTTGGCAATGAGTCGACTTCAGTTGCGTTTTCTGTCGGTTTGCGATACGAACAGATGCTATTGTGAGCGACACAAAACGTAGCTCCGGCAGCGGGATCCGGCGTTTTTTGTGATGACCGACAATGCGAATCGATAAGCGCAATCCAGACATGGCGTGGCGTCGCGCACGCGCAGTGCGAGCTATCGAACGATCTCATTACACAAAGTCAGTCCGAGGTGACACGGAGTCGAGGAGTGGCTTGCTGGTGCGCATGCGCAGCGCGCAATCATTAAACGTCATTACATAAAGTCGGCCCGGGGCGATACGGGCAGGCTTTGTTGCTATCGAAATGGCATCAACGCCCTCTGGCGTGACGGCAGTCAACGAATGCCGTCGCGCCATTGTCGGAATGTCGAGTTATCGCTGGTTGGCATCACTCGTGTCGGCTGCGTCTGTCATAACTATATATGTCTGTGTGGCACTCGGCGGGGCGGCAACACGACGACAGATGTCACACTAAACGGACGTGTCCTGATCACCTGCTACGACAGTCGTTACGTCGTCTCGGCCGCCGTCGCTGGATAGACACCGATGTATTTGCCGCGGTTCAGGGTCTTGGCTGCCCAACAGGGGTACGTTGCCGTCCATCGAGTGTTGTCTCAACAGGGGCTCTGGTCAAAGCGTTCTTGTTTTGGCGGAGGAACACACTGGGCAGATACCGTCAACAACCGGGCGTGGGAAAGTGTGGAGAATCGACCGTTTGTTTTCGTCGTTAGAGGACAAGTCCATTATTACCGGTCACAGGTAAGTATGTAATGACAAGTATGAACTTACAGAACAAAACCGGAAAGACAGGGGAACATAGGATTGTAGCCTTATGTATTATGTATAAAATGCGGGATATTTGCCGCCATCGATGCATCGTATGACATCGGAGTGGACGGACAAACCCCGCTTGAAGAAAACGCGTGGAAATACCAGAACTCTAACAAAGTTGGTTATTTATCTAAGCAATGCTGCATTCAGCAATTTACTGCAATGTTAGCAGGAGAAAAATACGTCAGTTTATCTGTTTTTGGTGAAAGCTATTATATATTTTTAAGACAAAAACATTGTTTTTATTGTAGTAATTTAAATTCGGCGGAAAGCGATAACATTAGAATTAGCTAAGTTTGCGTGTAACTACACAGTGGAGAACGGACGCGAACAAGTTGTGGCACCTGCCCTTGACGTCTCCCGCGGGACGTTGCCATGGATACGACGCCACTACGACGCCATCTTGTTCGTGTCGAATAAAGCCGGGGTTTTATGATTAGCATACGTTAATGCGTTGCTATAATGTTGCTAAATTTGTGTTTTCAATAATTAATCGGTTATTCTAGTGAGGCGTATTGTTTGCATATACACGTATAGTGAAACCGACATCAATTATGTAGTTTATCGTCGCGTCTGGAATCGTCCTGTAAACGGTGACGTGGAATATACTGCTAGGAAACACGATTCGCGCAGACAAGAACGAGGGATTTGATAGTCTTGGACCTTGGAATGCCCTGTACTGGTTTCAGATAAAGTGGTGTTTGTCGCATGCGTGAGCATCATAAATAACGGATGGCAAACTACTAATCAGGTAGACTTCATAAACGACACCGCGAATATGACCCGTTATAGACAACAATTTGTAAAAAAAAAATTGCGTGGCACTTTTTAACAAAACTAATATTTTTGCACGAATTCTTCCATTATTTGTCTTCTTCATATTGGTTCGTCTTATTTATTTTACACAGCCGCTCAACTATTTTAGTCATATTTTTCTATTCTTCCAAGAACACATTTAGATCGTGATGTCTTAAATTGTGTTTTTTATTTTCAAAACAAAATTGTACATGGCAGTGCGAATAGTCAGTTTAGTTTCTAACAGCTGAACGGTTACGTGTACATTTCTGCATGGAATATAAATGCATGGTACATCACATCGGTGTTGTATGTCACGATACTAGTAAACGTTATGCATACAAACACAACGTTATGCATAAAAACACAACGTTATGCATACAAACACAACGTTATGCATACAAACACAACGTTATGCATAAAAACACAACGTTATGCATACAAACACAACGTTATGCATAAAACACAACGTTATGCATACAAACACAACGTGATGCATACAAACACAACGTTATGCATACAAACACAACGTTATGCATACAAACACAACGTGATGCTGGTCGTAAAATGCTGTACGGACTACACTGAGACATAACAAAAACAGGTTTCGTGTCCAATGAAAACAGACACTTTCTCAACATAACAGCTAATACACATCAAGGTTTCGTCATTCGTGTACAAAGCTAAACTATTTTTCTAGTTCAAATTCCCGTTTATTATCACTTTAATAATATTTGTCATAATATAACATTTAAGCTAAACTATTAGTGCTGTTTTCTTACAATCGGTGACCGAGCTAATGCCGAACTAATGCCAGTGCATTTTACCACCATCGAAGCTTTTATTAGTGATACAACTTCATATTCACTGTGCCGTACCTACACTATATCACAATATATCGTATTTATATAGTTTTGTATGTAAACAACACCATTTTTTTGACAGCTGTTCGCCGACGTCGCGAAGATTTTAACGGTAACCAGTTGAGCGACGGAGAAGTAACCGGCGGTTTTGACAGACCTGGGTGGCTTAGTTTCTACACATCAATCAAATTAATAAATTTTGGCAATGTTAAGAGGTTTGCATAGTTTTAATTGTATGATCGATCTCTTTAATATGTTTGATATTGTATTATTAATATCTTAATATGTAGTACTTTGGGTTCGATAACAAACTGAATAACTCAAGTTGTGTCTTACTTTTTGTGATTACGGGCGGACGGTTAATACAGGTATAAAGTCTAAGGAGATCTTTTAAGGAGATCTTTTAAGGAGATATTTTAAGGAAATCTTTTAAGGAGATCTGTTAAGAAGATCTCACTCATAGAGAACGGCTTAGATTAATAAATACGACGACATAACTACAAGAAACTGTCTCTTACAATCATGCTATATACACATTAGCAGTGCCAGCTAGAACAGGGGGTTTGCCACGAGTTGTACGTAGGAATGTGTCGAGTCCGGGTTCAGTGACAAGGTTTGGGACGATTGCTGTCGAAGCCCACGTTGTATCTCGCCCCCGATCGCTGGCACTGTTTGGACGAGCGGAAACTAGAGTGTCTATTTAAGCCGGGCCAGTCGACACGAGATCCGGCCGATTTCGGGCCACGTTTGCTGTAATTATAGCGATTATTGTAGTCGCACCAATGAATGGTCTGGCGCTGTGCATAAACTATCAAGTTCGCCGTCGGGACAATGCTGGGGACGCAGCCACGCGCGCTCGTCCCCGGGTCGGGTCGGGCCGCTCTCGGCGCAACCCGGCGAGGCGTCCTACGCAAACCAGTCGGTACAGATGTGCTTCCGAACTGGATTCGCTACAAAGCGAGTCGGTTGTTGAGACGATGTGTGTCAAACCGCAGGTGATACGCGGTAGACTGCGTTCGACTGTAAGTAATCAAGAATCAATGCTGCCTTGTTCAGGCTACGTGTCAAATTTCATGACAGTCGTTCGTAATGGTAGTAGAAGTTGCTGCAGCAACAGCAACTTGCTACTGTGAGAAAAACAACAGGAACATGCTACTGTGAGAAAAACAACAGCAACATCGAAACTGGAACAGTCAATACGTGGTACCCGATTTCACCGATGACAACAGCGTGAAATGTCGTCAACCCTGTAATATTCAGGTCGGTGTAAAGGTATATGTATCCCAGGACAAACGTATTTCTTCTCGGGCATATAAACTGCTTGGCTAATCAGTGACATTTCTTTTCAAAGACGTCATCTATGAATGTTCCATCGTTAGGTCTCTGCAAACATCAACATTAATAAACTCCTTGTCATTTGAGTGCGAACTCACTGGTAGTAACCATAGCGCAAGTCACACTTAAACATAATCACATCCTGCACCCAGTCACCAAAAGACACCTGTCTACCACCCGTTAGCCAGAACCTCCCAAGACGATGGGTTCGTTCACCGCTCTTTGTGTCCCGTGCGGCCCGAACCCAGGGAGACGTCGATGTTCGTCTGGCCACCATAGAGAAGTCTGTGATATCAGCAATAGCAGTGCAGGTAGTTGTGTGTAGCTGATGTCACAACTATCCGTACTGTTAATGTTGCTTGTTCAGAGCTAACGTCAAACGACAGAGCACAGGTGACGTCATCACACGGGACCCACGCCACGGATAGGTCAAAGCTTCATCAACCAACCGGTGCAATGGTGTCCATAATATGGTGCAATAAACATATTTAAATTACTATATTTGATTAACAGTAATACACCGTTATATTTCAACTATGTTTTCTTGTTGAAACATGTATGCAACAGTTTATCTAATTTGTTGAACATGGGTGCTCGTAAGATGGTGTAAGAAACAAATTTAAAATATGTAATTGGCAATACTAGACCGTTTTATTTAAGCCATACGACTTTAAAATCTTTTATGATCAACCATATCTTCTCATAGAAACGTGTATGAAAATGTTTATCTCATTTGTTGGAAATATTCGTGTGTTCATACATATGATTTCTGACCTTGCTTTATATGTATATAACTGTTATCATGCCATTATGTAGCGGATTCTGAACAACAAATATATAACACATTTCTACAAATTCATGCTGTCTTACCCTCTGCATGGAGACGATCTCTGAGTTTGGTCTTGCGTTGTTTTGTTGTGGTGGAGCCTAAGATATCTTAAGACACAAATGTGCTGGATTTTATATAACAAAGGATTCCAATTGTGTTTATGACGACATTACTTACTTTTGTTGACTCTATGTAAGGTTCTAAATTTATCTGCGTCAATAAACGTGTTTATGGTGTAAGGATATCGATGTTCTTAATTGTTGAATGTTTGTTTCCAACCAGATAACAAGGTATCATGATAATATGGCATCATATGTAAAGTATAAAATGGTGTCCGTTATTTTCATTATAATCGGCGTTACGTTGCTTGATAATACATTGACGACATGCATAAACAGCGGTAATTGTATAATATCATTCTCAGACTGATCATATGCTCGTGGTATCAACGCAATTCGCCAAGAACAGTTTGGCTACGATCCGTGTTTGAAGTCCTACGTAGTTCCCATGGTTTACCCAGTCCGTGTTAAGAAGTGGCCGTTGGAAGAGACCAGCGCGTCTATGAGTAATCCCGGCGACGTCATGGTTGACAGCGGTAATATGCACAGGTGAACAGTGACGTTGGAAGAACACTGCGTGTAATTGGTGAGGTACTTCACTGGTGCGTGCGTGGGAAATAGAAAGATTGCGGCAATGTGCGGTGAAAGTCTAAAAAGAATGCGGATTCGCGAAGAACTCGACCGTACTTGAGAAATATGTTGCGTAAATAGGGTGTGGTGAACATTTGCTGTGATCGCTCGTTGGCGCTTGTGATTCTACGAGTTCTCAAACAAACTGTGGCAGCTTCGACTGCGCAGCTAATATTTAGACAATTACAAAACCTTGAACTATTTACAAAGGATTGTAAACAATAAGAATGTTTTTGCGAGGTCTTATCACTAATTTGGACGATGATATATGCCCTGAATTAAATTCGCTGTTGTGTAATGTTGAATGATGTACTTCCGTCACCGTTTATTAAATATATCAATCTACATTCTGACTTTGTTTTTACGTAGCATCATATCCAAGGAGTCGTTGTTGTATAAGTACATCAATTAACTAAGGTCACTGGTCGTTCAGTTGTGGCACGTTGTAATTGGTCAAGTAGTGTAAACACAATATATTACATACACACTTGCTTTCAACACGAATTTTACAGTTATTATTCAGGGGGTGATTATGTGCATGATGAAATTCTCGTCCTCCAAACGTAAAAAAACTCGCAAGAAAGATTCCCTGGTCGTGATTAGAAGAGAAGGTAGACTTGGCGTGAATGAGATCTTGTAAGAGTTTCTGCTATCCGCAGTTTATACAGAGTAACTGGTTATTGTGATTTGCCAAGTTCTAGAAACTAACAAGAAGGTGAAAATTATTGTATGTTCGTTTGCGTGTGAGACTGCGTGATGGTTCCAGGTCTTACGGCGAAATGAGTTCAAACAAGTACATTTATTTGGGTGCCACAACATGCGGAGGTGTGGAATTTGGTAGCATGTTCTGTAGCAGAGCAATTTGTTCTAATTGGCGTCACATTCGCACCGCGACAGTGGCAATCTACACAACAAAACAGCCGTCTCAGTTCCGTAGACGGCGCTTTATGTTTCAACCAGCGCCGTCACGCTACAGTCGCCGCTGCCGGGCAACGGCGTCGGACCAACGGAACGTCTGGCATATCGCACTTGACAAGGGCAGTTCACGCAAATGACCGACTATATCGAGCCGGATCTACGATGGGTATCTGCCAACGGACGGCGGGTTATCTGATGGACATCGGCGCAGCGCCGACAGCGTGCCGACGGGGCTTTTGTGGCGGCGGCGTCGTCGTCCTAATCTGCGGCAATCTCGACAGAAGAAAAACTGGCGTCGCGAACAGTCGAAGAATTGCGTTCTGTTCGCTGCGAGCTCGGGGCGGCCTGGCGCACTCGGCTGATGGCGGCAGATTCGCGCCGACAGCCCGTCCATTGTCGGCCGGACCAGACGCCGTGACATCGCCAGATAGGCCGCGGCTGCCTTCACCAACAGAGAGCGTGTGCACACCGATCGCTTTGAAGTCACTGATAAACCCGTAGCGATGACAGGCCAGGCAGGGAGCACTCGGTGAAAGCTCCGGTGGTTGGCCGTCTTGGAGACAGGAACCAGCGGGAGTTTGGGTGGGGTCTATTTGTAGTCTATTAATCCGTGACGGAGAATCAGAAGGAATTGTACTTGTCGCAATTTCGCAATACATCTTTTGCGACAAAGTAACATTTCTTTAGGAAACACACACACACACACGCACGCACGCACGCACGCACGCGCGTGATTCCTTCTGATTCTCCGATATATGGAAACTACACGACACAACACGGACATGTTACAAAATACAGTTTGCTAATTAAGACACCATCGCCACTGTAGTTGTTGACATAATTCAGGTAGACCCCTTCCGCAAACACGGGTATAACAGTAGAGCACGGGGGAACAACATCCAGGTGCCTATCTCTCCGTTCGCAACATCCAGGTGCCTATCTCTCCGTTCGCACCAACTGAACACACCCATACACACGCACGCACGAACGGACGTTTTCAGATAACGAACAATTCAGAACACCCCCGCCAGCACGACCTGACTGAGTACCGAGATCGTAAACAAACAAACACAAAAACAAATAAACACACAAACACACAAACAAACAAACAAACAAACTGGCCAGAGCAGGAAAGCTAGAAAAAAGAAGTCCTTTCATGTAGTAGACATTTATAAACATTTTACAACTTCGTCATTTAATCATCAGGCGATTTATTTATCAAATTTACGCATGTGTTTAGAAAATTGCCTACACAATTATTAAAAAGAAAATTAATTGAGTATTTTAGGGTACATTATGTTGCTGGTTCACGCGCACAGCGTAACTCGCCCTTAAATACATCTTAATTACTCGATCTACGTAACATCAGAATACATTAGAAATGTATATATATATATATATATATATATATATATATATATATATATATATATATATATATATATATATATATATATATTTGCGTTAGGTTGACCATAATATATATATATATATATATATATACATTATATATATATATATATATATATATATATATATATATATATGTATATATATATATATATATATATATATATATATATATATATATATATATATATATATATATATATATATATATATATATATATATATATATATATATATATATATATATTAAGAATAATAAAGGTCATAATACTGATCCTTGTGGTTCCCCACTCAAAACTGATTTCCAGTTTGAAACCTCTCCATCTACTACAACATGCTGTCTTCTGTCAGTCAGCCATTGTTCTATCCAGTCAATTATGCCATCCCCGATACCACTGGCTTTTAATTTAAGTAGTAATCTTTGATGTGGCACTTTGTCAAAAGTTTTCTGAAAATGTAAGTATATAATATCTACTGGTGATACCTGGTCTATCCACTTAGTGATTTCTTCAAAAAAGTATAACAATATATTTGTTAAGCATAACCTCGCTTTTAGGAATCCATGTTGAGATGGATTTAATAATTTATATCTAACAAGGAAGTCCACCATATGGTCTTTAATTAAACTTTCTAATAATTTACAAATCACTGACGTTAAACTCACTGGTCTGTAATTCTCTGACTTATTTCTCGAACCCTTTTTAAATAATGGTATGATGTTTGCTTCTTTCCATTCAATGGGAACCACTCCCTCTTTAAATGACAAGTTGAATACTCTTGCAAGTGGTATACTAATTTGTTCTACTGTTTCCATGAATAGTTTCGGAGAAATTCCATCCACTCCCGGTGATTTATCATCCTTCATTGCCTTTATTTTCTTAGCTACCATTTCTGTAGTTACAATTAACTGCCCTAAATAGTCCGATTTAGCCTCCTGAAATTTTGCATCTGGAACTTGTAATGAACTAATATCCTCTCGGGTAAACACGGAACTGAAGTGTCCATCTAAGTCTTCCGCCATTAAAAAACCTTGTGATATTTTATTTTCAGCGCTGTCTTCTTGTCTCTGTCTCGTATGTTTTGTTTACTCCTGATATATCGCTTATGTTTGGACTTCGGTAAACTAATCTAGTAGTTAATGTTCAATTTCCTGTAACTATATTGCACCAAACAACTTCATCGCAATTTGCTTCCTTTTCTAATTTATTTCGTAAGCCTGAATAGATTCTTTAATATATATAAAACAACTTCCCCCCTTCGTCCTATTCTCCTAAACATTACGTATCCTGTCAGTTCTAATTCAGCATCTGATATGTCTTTGTTGGCCCATGATTCGGTAATACCAATTATTAATTAATAATTCGATTTCTGGACCAAGTAAATAACGTGGCAAATAAATGGAGCAACCTAAGAAACCGGAACATTTTGTTATTCATTAGTAAAACATTTTCTATAACAAAGCCGATATTCACAATGAGCGATATTCACGTGATCTTGCACGAACATAGTGGCGTCATCTGGTCGTAGTGCATTTATAATAATAATAATAATAATAAAATACGATATTTATATAGCGCCATAATCACATAGTGCTCTGTGGCGCTATCGTATCGTATTATCATATCGACCCATCAACATGCGACGTCTGCAGCCGGTCCTGGGAGCGCCAGGTCGGCGCGATGACCTCGTTGACTTGCTACACGGTTCTACATGAACACTCATGTGATCTAATCAAACCCATGCCCTGGGAACGACACGGTAGATTTCCAAAGAAGACGCACACGGGAAACATTTGCACCGAAAGATAACGCAAACAATGCGTGTACATTAAACCACTTCTTATTTCATCGAGCTGATAGAAATGACTGCGGAATCGCCATTGATGTTTATCGGACCAGGCCCGACTCGCTCCGAGACAACTGTGGCTGTCGACTGTGACTGTCGACGTATGTTAGAACATGTATTAATAATGTACGATATCCAAAGGAAACATTCCCCTCCCTCCCTCCCTCCCTCCCTCCCTCCCTCCCTCCCTCCCTCCCTCCCTCCCTATACACTGTATTACTTAATCAATATGTGCATGTTACGTAATACGCATTAATCCTCGGTAATAATAATAATAATAATAATAATTTTATTAAAATGGCAACTATAGCAGTTGAATTATACAAGTGGCACAGTAAAACAACCAATGATAATCAATTAATTAAGACAAAAATATGACTTAAAATATAACAAATTTAAAAGGTGCTTGTACATCATGTTTAAAGTTATGTTTGTAAATCAACAAGGTAAACATGAAGGACCTAATCATAAATTAAAACTTAAAACAGGCAATCCTACAGTAAAATTAATTATATGGCCTACTACTATTATGTAAAAAGTAACTAATTCATAAATGAGTTCATAATTACCGCCAGTGTCTTAAAGCATATGGTATAAAAGAGTTCTGAAATTTTGGAGTTCTGCAAAGCGGCACACAGTAAGTCCTCGTGTTTCTAGTTGTATACGGAGTTTCCCAGAGGGGAGGCAAAAGATGGTGTAATTTATGTGTAGATTGTTGCATGCTCATGAATAAATGTACCACATCGTAAAACTACATTCATTTAATTTCTTTCTGTTTCTTCCCAATAAACTGAAATTCATCACACACAAGTTGAACTGGAAGCTAAAGGGGACGTGACGGGCGCCTAGACGAAACTGAACGGAACCAAAGACGTAGTGAAGAAGCAAATGAGGGGACGCGTCAGCTCCTGCAACAGAGAGGAAGCGAGGCCGTCATATGCGGCGAGCCTTTCGTGAGCTGTAGACCTCGCCAGGAGTACGTTGTCTACACGAACAGCGAGAGTAACTAAATCATACATGTTCGATGCCTATTTGGACAATATAAATCATGCATGTTCGATGCCTATTTGGACAATATAAATCATGCATGTTCGATGCCTATTTGGACAATATAAATCGTGCATGTTCGATGCCTATTTGGACAATATAAATCGTACATGTTCGATGCCTATTTGGACAATATAAATCATGCATGTTCGATGCCTTTTTGGACAATATAAATCGTGCATGTTCGATGCCTATTTGGACAATATAAATCATACATGTTCGATTCCTAGTTGGACAATATAAATCATGCATGTTCGATGCCTTTTTGGACAATATAAATCGTGCATGTTCGATGCCTATTTGGACAATATAAATCATGCATGTTCGATGCCTATTTGGACAATATAAATCATGCATGTTCGATGCCTATTTGGACAATATAAATCATGCATGTTCGATGCCTATTTGGACAATATAAATCATGCATGTTCGATGCCTATTTGGACAATATAAATCATGCATGTTCGATGCCTATTTGGACAATAAAAATCATGCATGTTCGAGGCCTATTTGGACAATATAAATCATGCATGTTCGATGCCTTTTTGGACAATATAAAACATAATGCTTTTTTACATTTAGATTTTCGTATTTCATACAATGGACAAAGACTTACTATTATGGGGTAAGACGGCGCTTCTTGCCCCACAGGGGGGCGTCTTGCCCCCAGGTGTGGGGCCAGACGTCCCTCTGGATATTATAATTAATTAATGATAACACTCTTTGGTGTTGTCAGTCGCCACTAATGTATTAAATACTATAAACACACAACAATCGTATGCCAACATAGATACTTCGAAATAATATGTTTATAAATAACTATTGCCACTTTCCCTTAAGGGGGTCCTTCTTTGACTATTATGCGTTAATGAATATCCGGACCGGGTTATGAAGTTAGCACTCTATGGGGGGGGGGGGCGTATGTCTACAACCAGTACAAACATACAACTAACTATTAAAACAAAACATGTCCACACCGTAGGCACAATTGGGAGAAAAAAATAGTTGAAATAAAAAAGATAATAAAAATGTCTTCATTATTCTTCATAATTGCACTTTTACTATAATGATTGATTGGTCGCATACAGTCGTATGCATCGTACCATGATCGTGCTTAATTTGTGCAAAGGCCATATTTATTCTATCGTTACCATTAGTAAGGTGTTATAAATGATAATTAATTTTAAATAATTGTATCTACTTAAAAAAAAATTACATTATATTCTTTTATTATAACTGTTAACAATAGTATATAAAATACTCTAGTTTACACACGTATCGTTAATAATTAGGCTTACGTGATCTGTGGAGCGCATTGGACACTATGTGAATTTCGCATTACATTTATTTCCTGCAGATGGTACGCAAATATACACGAAAGTCGAAACGCCAGGCATGGACTTCTGCGAGCATGGAAGCGGCGATTGACGCTTGCACATCTGTTGGACGGAACAAGATGACTTGGCTTGGCACCCTCTTTCCGACATAGTGCGCAGGTTGCCGATGCCCTCCCAAGCTGGGCAAACTGACCGCACAGCTGACAAAGTGACCGCACAGCTAACAAGTTCATATTCAAGTGTGACTTGGAGACATATGAAACATGTTATTTTAGTTAAACACTAATCCTTAACTAAAAAAGACTTGACCTGTCACGATCGCTCTGACATAATGAGTCGAGTGCGGATACCTTCTC
Source organism: Lamellibrachia satsuma (assembly GCA_033239005.1). Classification (NCBI taxonomy): domain Eukaryota; kingdom Metazoa; phylum Annelida; class Polychaeta; order Sabellida; family Siboglinidae; genus Lamellibrachia; species Lamellibrachia satsuma. Next base: position 4,504,727 of record BSQZ01000025.1, read on the forward strand.
AAGCTGGGGGAATTAACCGCACAGCTGATACAATCATATGTTTGTGTAATTTGGAGATATAATTTGTTTCTGTAATTAAATCATACTTTTGTTGCAAATTACAAACAAAATCATTTGGAACGACTATAAAACTGACTACATGTTGCTTGCATTTGTTCATCCTTGGGCCCACAATTGTTCATCCTTGGGCCTACATTTGTTCATTCTTGGGCCTACATTAGCTAATCCTTGGGCCTACGTTTGTTCATCCTTGGGCCTACATTTGTTCATCCTTGGGCGTACATTTGTTCATCCTTGGGCCTACAGTTGTTCATCATTAGGCCTACAGTTGTTCATCCTTGGGCCTACATTTGTTCATCCTTGGGCCTACATTTGTTCATCCTTGGGCCTACAGTTGTTCATCCTTGGGCCTACAGTTGTTCATCCTTGGGCCTACATTTGTTCATCATTGGGCCTACATTTGTTCATCCTTGGGCCTACATTTGTTAATCCTTGGGCTTACATTTGTTCATCCTTGGGCCTACATTTGTTCATCATTGGGCCTACAGTTGTTCATCCTTGGGTCTACAGTTGTTCATCATTGGGCCTACATTTGTTCATCCTTGGGCCTACAGTTGTTCGTCCTTGGGCTTACTGTTGTTTACCCTTGGACCTACATTAGTTCGTCATTAGGCCTACATGCGTTCTTGCTTGGGCCTACATTTGTTAATTCTTGGGCCTACATTTGCTCATCCTTGGGCCTACATTTTTTCATCCTTGGGCCTACATTTGGTCATCATTGGGCCTACATTTGTTCATCCTTGGGCCTACATTTGTTCATCCTTGGGCCTACATTTGTTCATCCTTGGGCCTAAATGTGTTCATCATTGGGCCTACCTTTGTTCATCCTTGGGCCTACAGTTGTTCATCTTTGGGCCTACATTTGTTCATCCTTGGGCCTACATTTTTTCATCCTTGGGCCTACAGTTTTCATCCTTGGGCCTACAGTTTTTCATCCTTGGGCCTACAGTTGTTCATCCTTGGGCCTACAGTTGTTCATCCTTGGGCCTACATATGGTAGTCTAACCAGAATAACAACTTAATTAGGTCAATGACATGCTACATATAATAATATTACGATGTAAAAGACAATTTCCCCAGTAGTTATGAATATAACAAACAAGATACGTTAGCACTTGTAGGTAAGTCGATATTTCGATGGGGCATATCCACACGCACGTGGTCGGTTGTGCCCAACCCATTGGGCACAACCGCCAATTCGATGCATGCTAGTATCTGGGTAATAACTTATTTCACGAATATTTTCGTGACTTTATATCTTAACATAAAAACCAAGAATAACAATAGCTTGTATATACTAAATATTGGGCAGTTATCTCACAGTACCTTTGTACTGCCTGTTTTTTCGTTAGATGTGCGGTTGTGCCCCGCTTTCCCCTACTCATCCTAGGTCGGTTATTCTTAACGTAGGAATCGAACAGCGCTGGGATGTTCTATGGAAGACGTAGCAAACGTCTATGCTGGACGCTTGGAGATCAGGGGACCGTTTCACTAAGACAAAGAGCCCATAAGAATGTTCGTGAAACGGTACCCAGGTACAATAAAAATTAAAGAACAATTCTGCTAGTCCAACCATGGTCAGTCAGGTGTTTAGTGTGAGGCGGTCACATCCAGATACAAGAGGTGCCACCTGGCGAATGCTAGCAACACAATAAATTCACATTCTTTGTAATCTGGTTTAATAACATTTAAATATGTCAACAGTGTAATAAGTGTTGTTATTAAACTACACATGTCAGCCCATGGATACACACGAGTGGGTGCTCGATCTCTTCCCGCAACAGTGCGGTTATTTCGTGTTTCCTGTTCTCGTTGTTTTACAGTCGTCGTGGCAGAAAGCATGCCGGACCATTTTCATTATTTTCATGTGTTTGGGTGGCAGCCTCTGAAACATCACTAGGTAAACTTGATGCCATCCAGAGGAGAGCTGTCAAAATAATAGCTGTGCCAGATGCTTCTCTGAGCAGGATTGCCTTCCAACCATAAAGGCATAAATTGGTCCCAATTCTAATAATACTACCTCCTCCACGAACCACCGGGGCATCAACATCTCATCACACAGCCGATGTAGCAATTCCACCCTCAAACACCACTGGCCATAAGAGGACATTCCTATACCGACCTCCTCTGAAACGAACTCCAAATTTTACTAATTAACTATAATGAGTGCACGCCGAACAATCAAGAAACACGGCCAAACAAAATATATCGCCAACTGTTAGGTTTTGTGAACATCTATAAGGTCTGATTAGCAATATAATGTGCGTGTCAATAGTGGCGCCACGTCGTGGCAGGGAAAAAAGCCAATTACGGTATTTTGCAAATTCGTTTCACTTTTATGAGCACCAGTTGTTAGCACTATGGAGTATTTCCTTGGTACGCCTCCAATCGCACCGACCAAGTACCCCCTTCTCACGCCCCACCCCACCCCCCTCTCACGGGCTAGTAAAGTAAAGTACTTCCCGGACTAGTAAAATATCTAACGGACTATTAAGTAAAGTCTCACACGGATTAGTCAATTCTCTGGCGGACTAGTAAAGTCTCCAACAGATTCGAGTCCGAAAAGGACTGCATGAAACCAAAAACAATGATCTAAACCGTGAAAGCTCTACGACGTGCTGACCGCTGGAGGTCGCCGTGTGTCTCCTAACACCAGGTTCTGTTTATCACGGCAAACATTTTTGCGCAAGATCGTGAAAAATCGGCCATACAGAAATGGCTTAACAAGTTTTCATTTGACTAAAGAAATAGTTTGCATTTAACCAAATTTGCATGTAGCATACTGTAATCTATTCTTTCATCATATTATGTGATATGAAAATGTTCGATGTTGTGAAGGTACCAGGTGTGTGGCTGAAGTAACTATAGAATATTGTTTCTTTGAAGTGACTCGTCAAGAAGCCACCGGTGCAGCCTCACTCAGACCCACAAACTAGCTTCCAACACCAGTACGCGTCAATGTCACCTTGGTTGATCACACCCACCAAAATTAAGTCAACTTATCGACCAATTAAACCGACTTTAACATCACGAGAACCTTTCCCTGATTAAAGATGTCACAATAAGGACCTAATTTCAATAAAGACTTCACAATAGGGGCATTCCATATAAAATCAATCAAGAATTTACATGACCGTCTTCAATTTTGATGAACCTTGGTGTGTTTGTTTATGTTCACGAGTCCTTGTTTCCAACCAAATTTAAAAACATGTGAACATGGTTTTTTAATCTATGACCTAGCAAAATCATTATAACCTCAGATTTCGTTAGTTTTTTTATGTCGAAGCATACCCATTTGGCAATAATCATTGAAAGTTTGACCATGCGCATTTCAATACTTTAGGAATTATAACATTTTAAATACATCATCATGTTTTATAATGTAAAGAGATAGACACTTGTGTCTATCTTTGCATGCCATAAAACACTAAATAATATAGAAAACATATTTTAAAAAACGTTTTACCTTTGACTTGTCCTTGCAAAAGTCATGTAACCTCAGATTTTCGTGAAATTTGTATATATTGTAGCACACATACCTGACAATAATTACTGACAATTTGAAAATGCGCATACTAATGCTTCCAATACAGCAATTCCCGTTTCAGTGTCAGTGTTCAAGACCACAAATTGGCATTTTTTTCCGGATTATTAACAATTGATTATCTCATCTTTTCACACACATAATGAATGTGTGGTTTCTCTTTTCTTCCATTGAAGTCATTCCTCCAGTGCATTGGATACTTATGCCATGTGCTCTTTCTTCAAAGCATATGTTTTCCAGTTGCTGTAGTAGGGTAAGCAATGGTTAGGATGTCCCCATGTTTATCACCAGTTTATCAAGTCGCTCGGGATAAGTGAATTATTTGGCTGGTCCACGAGGATGGAGAAAGTTAATAGCCACCTCTCTTTCTTTCTAACCAGGGACGTGACTATTCCAAGCCACCACCATCCATCATACTGAACTGTGACGTAATTCTTCACCTCTTCAAACCTGATGACATGTCCTTCGGCTATCACGGTTTCCTGTCCGGTTTGTGTATTGTCGAGAATTGACTCACTTTTACTGGGAACAATGACACAGTAAAAGCAGTGAAACTGTCGGGTCCCTGGCACAGTCCGCATCTTTGTAAAGTGGCTCTCAAGCTGTTCCCTCAGAGTCCCACATCTTTGTAAAGTGGCTCTCAAGCTGTTCCCCTCAGAGTCCCACATCTTTGTAAAGTGGCTCTCAAGATGCTCCCCTCAGAGTCCCACATCTTTGTAAAGTGGCTCTCAAGATGCTCCCCTCAGAGTCCCACATCTTTGTAAAGTGGCTCTCAAGCTGTTCCCCTCAGAGTCCCACATCTTTGCAAAGTGGCTCTCAAGCTGTTCCCCTCAGAGTCCATCATCTTTGTAAAGTGGCTCTCAAGCTGTTCCCCTCAGAGTCCCACATCTTTGTAAAGTGGCTCTCAAGATGCTCCCCTCAGAGTCCCACATCTTTGTAAAGTGGCTCTCAAGCTGTTCCCCTCAGAGTCCCACATCTTTGCAAAGTGGCTCTCAAGCTGTTCCCCTCAGAGTCCATCATCTTTGTAAAGTGGCTCTCAAGCTGTTCCCCTCAGAGTCCATCATCTTTGTAAAGTGGCTCTCAAGCTGTTCCCCTCAGAATCCATCATCTTTGTAAAGTGGCTCTCAAGCTGTTCCCCTCAGAGTCCTACATCTTTGTAAAGTGGCTCTCAAGCTGTTCCCCTCAGAGTCCCACATCTTTGTAAAGTGACTCTCCAGCTGTTCCCCTCAGAGTCCCACATCTTTGTAAAGTGGCTCTCAAGATGCTCCCCTCAGAGTCCCACATCTTTGCAAAGTGGCTCTCAAGCTGTTCCCCTCAGAGTCCCACATCTTTGTAAAGTGACTCTCCAGCTGTTCCCCTCAGAGTCCCACATCTTTGTAAAGTGGCTCTCAAGATGCTCCCCTCAGAGTCCCACATATTTGCAAAGTGGCTTTCAAGCTGTTCCCCTCAGAGTCCATCATCTCTGTAAAGTGGCTCTCAAGCTGTTCCCCTCAGAGTCCATCATCTTTGTAAAGTGGCTCTCAAGCTGTTCCCCTCAGAGTCCTACATCTTTGTAAAGTGGCTCTCAAGCTGTTCCCCTCAGAGTCCCTCATCTTTGTAAAGTGGCTCTCAAGCTTTTCCCCTCAGCGTCCCAGTTTCCGACGGTGAGAGTATTCAATATTTAAGGAGGGAACATTTTGCTTTGCAAACTCGTACAGCTGGTGAGGTGTCTGGTGTAGTGAGGTGAGGTGTCTGGATTTGGTCTTGGTAAGGCCTCTGTAGACTAATGTTTATTGCCATCCTCTTCAGTAAGCCCCCAACACCATTGCACGACCCTTTGCCGTGTGAAGTGACGAAAAAATGCCATTCAGCTTAAATTCCTGAGTACACGGAATGGTGGCACAAGTTCATGAATTCCTTACAGTTCTTGTATTGACCTGCACAACCATCTGAGAAATAGAACACTTTATTTGGCTTCTCTCCGAACATCAGAAGATGTTGCTGAATCAGATGGACTGTAATGGTGTCATGTGTCAGGCACTCAGAGACAGCAACACATGCCGCATGATTTGACACTATGTTCTCCAACCAGTAACAAACATATGGGTGGATGGTAGCTTCGGCATTGTTCCAGTGATATGACTGGACTTCATCTTGTATTACAAAAGTGAAGTTCTCGGCAAAATCACCCACAAGTACCTCCTTTTCACCCAGCATGTTGTCTCGCAGGTCTTGATAGTATGATGTTTGTACTTTCTCAATGAAATCATGAAGGATGATATGTTGGAGATGTTCAGTACAACTTTGAATGAATTCATCAACTGATTGATGGATGGTTTTTAACGTTGATCTGTCTGTTGTGGTCCACTTTCGGTATTCAATTTCATCAACAAAGCCATTTGCAAATGCATTGAGCAGCAGTTCTTGACAGATCTCAACACATTGACACTGATTTCACTTGCATGTGATTTACCATAAGAATCAGGTATATCAAATGTTATGTTGGCATCTCCGCTAGCTACAGATCATCATATTATTTATACAAATATTAAGATACAGATAATTACCTTATAGGCAGAGAATATGCAGATAACAAAGCACAGCATATTCTAGAAAGGCAGCCCCATTTGCATACTGAAAGATCTTGTGACTAATTTAGTTCTTATCACACCACTAGAGTGATGTGAGATGATGGTGCATTAAAAATGTAAAAACTCCTAAAGTATTACAATGCACATGACACAAAACGTTAAGTGATTATTGCCAAACACGTATGCTTCAACATAAAAAATCATCGAAATCTGAGGTTACATGATTTTTGCTAGGTCAGGTCAAGAGATTAAAAGACTCCATGTTTTTAACATTTTGTTTGTGCTTTATTGTCTACACAGATATACATTTATCAGAGCTTTAAAATTACACCAACAACATTTATCAGAGCTTTAAAATTACACCAACATCACATCTGTATGTTATCTAGGAGAGGAGTTATAACACCTGGAAGGTCGTAAGGTAGTTAAGGTCGGGTCAAACTTTGATGACCTCTATCTCTGGAAAGGAAGGTCATATTGACCTGACATTTGGATGGGAACATTGACTCATGACACATAAACTAACACACAAAATTTCATCAAAATTGAAGGTGGTCATGTCAATTTCACCGGTTTTGATTGATTTGGCCCCAATAACCACACCTTAATGAATAGTTCACAATGAGGACACCTTAATAAGGACCCCCACCTTAATAAGGACCTCACCTTAACGAAGACCTCACAATGAGTACCTCACGTCAATGAAGACCTCATAATAAGGAACTTACCTTAATAAAGACTCACCTAAGTGAAAACCTCAGAAGGCCTCACAATGAGGACCTTGCCCTAATGAAGACCTCACTATGATGACCTCACCTAAGTGAGGAGCTCTCCTTAATGAAGACCTCACAATGAGGACCTCATCTTAGTGAAGACCTCACAACGAGGACCTCACCATGCAAAACCACAGACTCAGAGATACAGTTACACATTTATTAACATATTTTTCATGAATTATTTCATAATTATAAATAACTTGAGGCATGTCAAATATGCCAGTTGTGTAGATAAATCCAGATTCAACGTAAACTTTTACAGGGCTTGTGCTGCAAAGGAGTGCAACTCATCAAACAATTCTCAGATAAAAAGATCTCTTATCATTCCTACATTTCATTCATTGAACTATATATAGACACAGCCATGGAGGTTATTACGGAAACACATGTAAATATCACCATGGAGATATTGCCTTGGCAACACAAAAAAACATTTGCTACAGCTGCGTGTACACTAGAGGTCATACAGAAGGTGAAACAGAAATATGTACATGAGTGTTGTGTTACATGTACATGAGTGTTGTGTTACATGCACATGAATGTTGTGCTACATGTGGCACAAACAGAACGGGATTGCAAGAGATAGATCTCCAAATAATCAACAAAATGCAGCACAGTTTTGAAGTTATAGCATGTATGGTATGTCAAGGGAAAGCAAATACATGTTTGTCTTTTTTTGTGCTGCTGCCTATAACAAACAGACGAAAGTACGCCACGCACTGGCCTTTGTAGGTGGCCACTGCAACAACACAACATTTCGGCAGGACAGCCTGCGTAAAATTAAACATGTATACTTCAGATACAGTACTCTGGTACAAAGACAAAGTACAGATTGTCTTTTTGACACAACTTCAAAAATTCAACTGCATTATTGACCAGGAGAGAGTGCAGGTATTTGACAAAGTCAGAGAAGTGTGAGATGGATAAAGAAGGCTCTCTGCATTAGAAAGACAACAACTGTCATAAGTCTAGATGCAGGGGATACTGGCTCAGCCACGTGTGTGACGGTCTGCTTGCCATACCATCTAGTGAGCAGAAAAAGAACCAAGTCCGAGAATTCAGATCATGAAGAAGGCAAACGATGCTTGTCGAAACGTTCAAAGTTAATTTTTACAGTTGTGTCAAAAAGAAATTCACATCTCATTTATTTCACAACTTTATGGACTTCTTCACAAAAAAACAGAGAGTCAGGTGAAATCTTTGATCGACTTAATGGTTTGACCCGAGCACTATTACTCGTGTCTATAAGCTAATAAACATAAATGACTACACAATCGACTTCACACTAGAGCGGGAAGCTCACTGCCATCAATAACTCACTAGTTCTTTAGCTCTCCGGATAAACCAGGGCATGTTTCTCCATCATCTATTCCATATTACCTCATTCCATATTACCTCACCCACATTGTCAATAGTTTTCCTTACAGAACATTGGATCAAACTGCTGTTCAATCCAATCACAGCACCACCAATGGTCCCAGCCTTATCACTCTCAGTCCAACACAATTGCATCATAGTCTGGCAATTCTTCTTTTACATGCACTGTCTCCAGCTTAACCTTCCCCGGCTGTGGCGAGATGTAGCCACTTGTCGGCAGGAACTCGTACAGCCAAACAGTGCCAAGGACGCTGCCAATAAGAATATATTTGCCATCTGCACTAACCCGCGCTGACTTCGGCCGGAGCACCGTGCCCTGATCGGCATGGACTAGAGTCTGAATATACAGGAAGCCCTCATGGAACACCTCAACAGTGCGGAGCGAATCATCCACAACGAAAATGTCATCATTTGAACTGACACATATACCGGATGGTTTGAGGAGTTCATTTGCACCCAGTGTGTTGAGTGACACAGTGTGCATGTGTCGCCCCATCGAGTCAAACTGTACGACCTTCTGTAGATGAGTGTCTGTCACGAATATATTGTCAGTTGAGTCCACTGCGACATACTGTGGCCACTTCAGTTCACAACTGTTCTTGCTGCCCACTAAAGGCAGAGTCTGTAGCAGGGATCCGTTCTCCTGGTAAACATAGAGGCACTTTGGGCCGACGTCGGTCACTATGATCTCGTCGCGTCTGTTCACCGCCACCGCCAGAGGGCAGTGCCCAGCAAGAAACGAGCGGAGAAACGTGCCTCCAGCCATGAACAGGTTGACGGTGTCCTGATTCCGACACACGACCACCATTTTACCATCCGACAAAAATGCTATCCCGCCTCCCATCAACACGTTGTCCAGTTTTGTCACAGAGGAGAAGTCAGCGGCACACATGTACACGCCGTCATCGCAGGAGACGAGCAGTGCGCCACCTGGCGCAAACGCCACATCAAACACCATGCTGGCAAACTTGTGCTCGCAAACCTTCTTGATGGCGTACTTGGCGCCATCGACGCAGATGGAGCCTCCACTGCCCGTGCGCCGTCGCTTCGACTTGATGGGTCGTGATGTCGCCATATTGACTTCAACCTCTCGCTTGGTGACACCCGGCGCTCGGTTCAGCTGCATAACGATCTCCGACGTGTCATCAGTAAGGTCAACAAAGTCCCTGTTGCCGCTGAACTTCTTGACGCTTGGAAGATGGGAAGATATGTAGGTGGGAATGCGCAGCTTGCGCATTCCGTCTTCCCCAAATAGTTCCCCATTGCCTGCTGACACCTGGCTTCCCTTTGGAAGACGTCCAAGTTTGGGCATCTTCTTGCGAGGGATCATGTTCTTGATGCTGAGGAAGTTGGCCGTGCTCTGCATGCCACCAGGTGGCGCTATCGCCCGGGCTTTGATTGGTGGCATTCTTAGCAGTCAACGTTACTCTGAAAAGAGACAGAAACCTCCAGAATCTCAGTTCACAAGAAAATGTAATGAAAATTACTACTTTGTGTATGTGCATAATTGTCAAATGTCAACACAAAGTCTGTCAACATTGTCATGGAAACAGGTATATTTACGGTGTAACTCCTTCAACCACAAGACCAGATGCCCACAAGCTACTTCTAACAAAACCACATTTAAAAATGTCCCTAAGACAAATCACCTTGAAAACAGGAAGGAATCATTGTGATTTATGATTGTGACGATGATACTGTAAACAGCGTGCTTCTAATGAGCCACAGGAAATAGTTTGGGTCATCAAGGTAAATAGCAACACATCGTGTCTCGGTAGCTCAGAGACAATACCTGTAGCCCAGGAACAATCACCCTGGTACCAACACATTAGGCAGGTAGCCAAGTGCAGGGTGCTGGTGACCTGTGTTCAGCCAAAGGGTATGTCATGGTGCCAAGGTCACCGTCATAATACCGAAAAAGAATGTGGAAAAGAAATAAAAACTCCAATATCAATAGAATAAAATATCATTAGAATAAAATAGCAGAGATTTTAAAAATGCGCCTAACCTTGCAGGGACCTAGGGCAAATAAAGAGAAAATTATTTCATGTGTAATACATGTATCATTAGCATAATCTCATTATCAACATTATTTTTAGTATGGAAAAGCTAGTAGCCATGGTTACTGCCAGCTGAGACGCATTTGTTTCGCCACAAATTCTTGCCTCACAACTTCTATTAAAATTATACGCAGTACTCAGTGGGGGCAAACAATTAACTTTAATTTAAACAAAATACTTTATTCCAAATTGTGATTCCGGTGGTATTAGTGTAATAAATTAGAGAACTCACACTACCTCCAGTCCAAGTTGAACTGTTTTCTACCCAAATTCTGCCTAAGCATATTAATACCTTATTTGTTAATAAGATATGGAAAACCCTCACCTGTAGGGTAAACACTGAACAACCCTCACTTATAGGATAAACACTAAACACTTGTAGGGTAAACAACACGGCTTTGTTTGCATTTCCTACAATCTCGAGTGTTGTGTTTGTCTGGACTGACTGCTGTATAATGACATTTCAGTGTCCTCAGTGCTCAACTCAGTATGAATTTGCAGAAACAAATTACAACCCTAATGCTAGGAAATTTATTTAGAAAATTCCATGATCCGTGGGAAGCCAGCATTTAGTGCACTGGACATGTTTTGGTACATTCTCCCCTATTCTATATTTAAATTTCTCTTTCTGAGTGCTCATTCCAATCTTAATAAACCATGTTAATTTTTCAATTATTGTTAGTTCTTTAAAATTGTTCTGTAAACAAATAAAACGTGGAAACTAAACTGACACAGCATATGTTAAGTGAGAATATCAACAAGTAACACACCAGCAGAAATAGGCTGAACATGTTTCAAGTGGGCCATTTTGGGCTGGGATATTAAAACCAGTGCGAGAATTCCATTCTTCTATGCAACTGGTTCACAGATACTAATTACTTGAGGTAAGTTAATTATGTTGGTCAGACCAAGTGACTATTGGTGCACAGGCAGCAGATGCAAACAAGGCCGAGATGGTAGATGCTGGACACTAACAGACTGGTCAAACACGTTTACAGATTAAACGCTGATACGTTATGCTTTTGAATCAAACACATATTGCAATATATGCATGAAATTTAAATCATACCAGCGATATTCCCATCTAAACTGAGCCTAAATGATGTCATTTTAGTGAATATGCCGGTGAAGTGATGTGGCATTGAAACTGAATGACTTTGAAGACACCTCACCAAAATATCTTACTTTCAACCCCCACTGTTGTTTATCAATGTCCTGCCAATATGCACATCCATACAAGGTACTGCACGTGCGCATTATTTCTGAGCAAGCATTACAGTGAAGAGATTGACAGATAAACGTATTTTGAACTGCATTATTAAAACAGCGTTACCATTCTGTTAAATGTTAAACGCAGACGTAGCCATCCGCTTTGGCAAATTTAGGGAAACAATGGGATGAAAAGTTGTGTGGCTCCACCTAGTGTCTTCAGTATTAACGAAGAGAGTTTCCTTTCAACTCGCATTTCGATTTTGCTCGTAGGCGTAGGGCCTATATGCGGCTATGCAGTATGGTGACGCAGTTTGACATAATCCATGCTTCTCTCTCCAAGTCATGGTCAAAACCTTCATCCGCCCGGGAATATAACGGTGAGGTGTCTTCAAAGTCGGCGCAGTCGCACACAACAGACCTATTTGAATGACCCTGTACCTCTGGGTATTTTGTCACAATCTGGTCAAAGTAGGTTGGTCACTCAGTGGTCAGCGTAATTAAGTGAACTTTCTGCTGGTTCATTAACACTGACCACTCAGTGATGGGTCATTCTTGTACAAATCAACAACTTCTACAGACTAAATAACAGCACACTGTGAAGGGCTTGGGTGTATTTGTAATATTTGTATATAACAAGTATGTTTTTAAAAGCTGTAATTTATTAAATTATGAACCTGTACTTAATCAATTATTAAATTTAACTCTAAATTAACCATGAATAGCTATGGTACTCCGGAGGCGACAGTTTGGAAGTCTGGGACTCACCAGGGAGGAGTGGTGTGGTCCGTATCCTGTGTCTGCTCACTTTAGTCGAGGGTCTGAAAATGAAACATATATTTGAAGCCACTGTCTGCAACCACACAATTCCCACTTAGACATAATAAGGAAACTACCCAAGGAAATCTCAATAACAGTCTTGTTGTGAACATTCTGGTCAGGATACTTGCTAGCAGTCATGGTCATGACATTTCAACTACAGATGTGTTAGTTTGGGGGTGGGCAGAATATCATAATTCCTACTGAAATCATAAGAAACAAAAGTGTCATGCCTGAACCTCACAACTCGCAGAATTAAGCTGTCATTTCTACACATAATCGGAACACTTGAACATAAAAGTATTTTTGTTTAAATTCCAAATTGAATAAATATACCCACATACTGCAATATGTGACTCAGAAATACCCCATTACATTTTTAATGGTCATGGTTGAAAATTCAACAGGATGCAGAAAATGGCCTAGTTCCTAAAACTAGTTTTATTTGGATGCCACTTGGAATGAAATGAATTCCACTAGATGTGAGGTTAAGGGTCCAACTCCAAGTCTGTCGTCTTCACACGGACTCCCAAAACAGTAACTATTGTACATCCCTTCCGATAAAACACCCGGTCTCACACACACCCTCGTGCAGTTCCGCATCTATGATAATGCAACTTCTACCCTACAACCTTCTGAGTTTTAATTAAAGCAACCCCACTTTAGAAGAACTGAAGAAGGTAAAACACAAAAACTCAAGTAATCCTTTGACACAACAAGGTCATTCTGACCCAACTATTTGTGCCGTTGTCATTGGGCTAAGTAGGGCTATTAAACACAAGTGCACATTGTCAAGTATTTAACTTTTCTCATGCAGTAGCAAGCTGACCCATTAAAGTCAGTTAACTCGGCTAACAACTGTGAAACAGCATTAATTCAACAGGATGCAGACCAGTCTGCCTGAAGTTTTAACTCTCTGCACAACAGGGTATTTTGTGGATAATAAATCTACCAGGGGTAGCAACTCAACTGTTCTTTGACTTATTATGATGGCCTACTTGAAGACAGCATAGGTCACAGCATATTACCGACAGCCACAGGTGTTATTATCCAGATAGCTTGCAAAGCTGTGTCTATTGCTGACGTTGTTGCCTGTATCAATTGATAGACTAAGCATCATAAGATCATACATACAATCACCGACATAAGATCATACATACAATCAACGACATAAGATCATACATACAATCACCGACATAACCAGTTAAACAACTGCCACAGTGGGCCGGATTAATGCAAGCGTGCAACAAACCAAGTACGATGTCTCATGTATTGTGCATAAAGATACAGTTAATGCCAATATAAAGCGAAGTGAGATTGAAATGGGCGTAATTGATAGAATAGCTATGTGCATTGAAAACGGTTGAGTGAAATTAATGCGATCCATAGAATGACTGGACAGACAACAGGTATCTGTGACAGCATAGCAAAGGACAGGGAAACACACAGTATTCAGCTTACCTGCATGTTCTGCTGAATAAAGTGGGACAGGAGACAGCAAAGTAGGATAGCTATGTGAACCTATATCTTATGAGGAAAGATCAAGACTAATACAAATCAAAGCTGAAGTTGAGTAAATTTATGTGTTTGAACTATAGATGAAAGGCATCAGTTTGACAAATAAACTTATTTCTTTTCTTTTCTTCTTTGTGAACATGTTATTATAAACATCTAGATGAACAACCTGGTCAAACCTAGTGTGGGTTTTGCCTGGTGTAACCCAATGGGTGGTTTTCCAACACACCCTAACAATGTGTGATTAACTACAATGTGCCACCACCATAACGAATAATGCGGTTACGATCACAAAGAAGACACTAGCCAAGGAAAAAACAAGGGTTTGACCTTGTTCACCAGGCCTGTCTTTAACAGCCAATCATTTAAAAAACACAGTGGCACCTGACGAATATTTTAGCAGTCAGCCATTGAATTGTTGAAAACTTAGAATTCCATGCTTTTCCGTGCCATTTAGCAAATTCCAGGCTTTCAAGACCTTGATCTTTAACCAATTAAATCCCATGCAGATCAAAGATTTCCAGACTCAATGCAAACCTTGATAATACACTGATTGTATACTCTGGAGTCACAGCTATTGTATCTACAGGGACATCTGTACTATCATTAGTATGAACATTTAATTATTTTGCTTGTACATGACTTATTTTATCAAATAAAAAGGGTCATTCTAATGATAGATCTATTAAGGTACAGGGAAGTTAAAATTTGAAAACCACATTATCTTTTCCATGTCCAGTTATACTAAACCTATTAGCATCTACATTGTGTTGAATTTAATAGTAATAGGCCACGAGAGCTTTCACCAATCTGGTAACATATCAACATGTGTCATTGAAATAGATCAATTAGTCTGTATTAAATCACGATTCACTAACCTTATTTAATCTTTAACCTTATATTGTAACAGTATACAACTAATCACTACATACGATGTATGTGCATACAGTTACCATCGTGCTTCTGTTCATAGCAACAAGACTGATAATCAATGATGACACAGATTATAATCAACATGACACATGGTCTTGGGTGACGTCACGATGACACAGATTATAATCAATATGACACAAAATCTTGGGTAACTTCTTGGTGACAGACTGAAACTGAATGTTGATGTAAAAGGAGCTATTGAAGTATCAGTCATAGAGAGGTTTGAGTTCCTTTATGCCTGATTTAATCTGACCAGAGGTGACATTGGGCAGAAGTTAATTATATGAAAATAAGCTTCTTTGCAACATGCAAAACACTGAATCATTGAATGCTGGTAGCTCAACCAAGCATTTCGCACCTAGACATTAACCAAGTGAACGAAGTGCAAGATAAAAACGTCAAACAAATGTATATGAAAATAGACACATTTGTTATTGCTACAATAAAGAAGATATCACACATATATAAATGCTTTAAATGCAGGAGTTCAACTTCAAGGCACAACAATACATAAGGAGACTGAATTTTGCATAAAATATGAGTCTCGTTTTCAGATATTGTTCAAATTAAAAATAATAATTATACAAATAGTTTATGGGTATTTCATGTTGTATAAATTTATTACACTGCAGTTAGCCAATCATTTAGAATGTGACAACAACACATTTTAAAGCTTTCCACAAGAAAAATCTGACAATGACCCAATAATCACACATTTTCTGGGAGGTCCAATGTCAATGACAATGATATGAATCACCCAATGATATTAAATATAACATTTTCGGCTGGTTGCTAAACAGAACTATAACCTTTTCCACAATTCTTGAATTACTTAAATTCTTAGTAGGCTAGTGACTAAAGTTCCAAGATCTAGTTTATGGGCGTGGTTGTGACTTTTCATATGTTAACTCCATTGTCAATTTCCTTATGACACGAACGCCCTAGCTACACACAGCCAGCCGCAACACGTCACAATACCTGAACGTTTTAACTCACCGAAATTCGGTAATAATGCCAACGAGTGGCTAAACCATGTGTATAACACTGTTTATATGTTCATAATATGAGAGAAAAGTGGGATATCCATCGAATTTCTTGTATATTTTGGAATAAAAATTTAAGAAAGCAAAGCAAACCTGGCAACCGCCATGAACACGGTAACAGCCGAGACCATGATATGGCGCAGATTCGAGTCTGGCAGACATGCACACGAATTTAGATGCATTCGAACGAAATATGGAGACGTTTCCGAATAGCATCCATGAAAGAATCGTATGTTAATGTCATAGCTAATCAAGTTAGATGCTGGTCCAAGTTTCCGTTGTCAACACATGGCGAAGTAATCGTTTTTTACCCGTAAAATAACTTTCCAGCGAAGCCGTCTTGATGATCATCTGACAGCCATGTCCATGACATTTAAATTTCCATCACGACGAGACTAAACCGCCAGCGTGAGCCCTTACTGATTCATACGATGACATTTTTTCATACAAGTCTGGACAAATGTCTTCGAAATACTGTGACACATGTGATCATTCGGCACAAAAACAACATAAAATAAGCAAAATATCTTACTTTCAACCCCCCACTGTTGTTTATCAATGTCCTGCCAATACGCACGTCCGTACAAGGTGCTGCGCATGCGCATGCGCATTACCCCGGAAGCGTGGCTTATTTCTGAGCAAGTACTACAGTGAAGAGATTGACAGATAAACGTATTTTGAACTGCATTATTAAAACATCGTTACTATTCTGTTATATGTTAAACGTAGACGTAGCCATCCGCTGTGGCAAATTTGTGGAAACAACGGGATGAAAAATTGTGTGGCTCCACCTAGTGTCTTCAGTATTAACGAAGAGAGTTTCCTTTCAACTCGCATTTCGATTTTGCTCGTAGGCGTAGTGCCTATATGCGGCTATGCAGTATGGTGACGCAGTTTGACATAATCCATGCTTCTCTCTCCAAGTCATGGTCAAAACCTTCATCCGCCCGGGAATATAATGAATGAGTGAGAGAATGAGCTGCGTGCGCCTGGCTGATAGGTCTACATATAAATGTCGGGGTCAGGTAGGATGACACAAACCCATGCGTATTCACGTGCACAGTGCACACGCATGCCTGCAGTAATATAGGGTAGGGTGGGCCATAACGCCTGGTAATGGGGCGTGCATAACGCCCACGCCTTATCTAGATACACAGCTAGAAAATAAGAATTTTGATAGCCAGATGACCAGATGGAGCGCCATACAGTTCTTCACGCAAATATAATACACACGATGTTTTTTACATTACACTTTGGACTATAATATAACTGTAGGCCTAACACTAAAAATATTCACCACAAAAGTGGATTAGTGTGCAGTGACCATAGGAAACTGAGGAAAAGCGTTCAGTGTATATACTATATAGTAGTGGCCAGCTTCTGTCTCTCGAGACAATGCTTGTGTTTGCTGCATCATGTCGATTAATTGCAAGCATGACACCTCGCACGCTTGATCTCCTGGTGAATCTGGTATGCTTTGATGTCTATAACAGAACCGCCAGTAAGACTGGTTCGCCAGGTAGGCCGTTCTTCAGCAACTGTTTGCCAGTGCATATACGATCGATGCCACAATCTTTCAGGTCTCTTTTTATGACATCTTTGTATCGCAATTTGAGTTGGCCAACTAGTTAACTCCCCATAAATAATTTGTTTAGGAAGGCGGTCAATGGGCATACGGTGTACGTGACCAAGCAAACGTAGCCGCCTGTTTTAGAATGCTGCTTGGTGGAGTTGAGTTGCAGCGTTGTAGGATTTCCAGATTAGTCTTGCCATTTCACGCAAGGATAGTACGTAGGCAGCTTAGGTGGAAACTGTTTAAATTCAATTCCTGTTTACGATAGGTAGTCTAGCTATCTGCAACATACAACATATATATATATATATATATATATATATATATATATATATATATATATATATATATATATATATATATATATATATATATATATATATATATATATATATATATATATATATATATATATATATATACTATATACCGTAGCAAATATGTAATCAAATTTGAATATTGAACGTGTAGGGCAAAAAGGCCAACATTAGTAGGGGCATAGCGCACAGGGAAACCGGTCCGTCCTCGGGGTTTGGAAAAAAGGGTTCGAGCGTACACAATCAGCCGGGGATATTTTTAAACTTACTTACTTAGTCCTCTTCGTGCCCGGTGGCACATAAGGCATCAACAAGAGAGCGCCACTGCTGTCGGTCTGCAGCCCATTTTGTGATGGTGTTCCATGTCAGGCCGCATTCTTTCATCTCCTTCTCCACTGTTCGTCTCCATGTTTCTTTTGGGCAACCACGTCTCCTTTTACCATCTGCTGTCCAGCGTAAGGCTGTCTTGGGCAGTGCGCCAGGTGACATTCGGCACACGTGTCCAAGCCATCTCCATCTTCTCTTCTTTATCTGTGTGGCCAAGGATGTTGTGTCTGTTTTGCGGTGAAGCTCTTCATTAGTGATGGTGTTGGGCCAAAATACTCCTAGGATCTTCCGTAGACACCTGTTTTGGAAGGTCTCAAGCTTGTGTGCTAGCTTGGCTGTCAGTTTCCAGCACTCGGAGCCGTAGAGAAGTACACTGAGAACATTACTATTGTACAGTCTCAGTTTTGTTGCCAAGCATAGCGAAGGTCTGACTTGCCTTTCTGATCCTAGCCATGGCATCTTTTGCAGAGTCTCCATCTGTAGTGATTTTGCTTCCCAGGTATGCAAAGTCCTGAACGTCTTCCAAAGCATCGCTGTTGTTTATGTAGTTTATGGTGATGGGGTTTTCTGTTTTGTAGTTGATCCTCATCAGTTTGGTTTTTGCTGTGTTGAGCTTTAACCCAATCTGTGGTGCTGTTGTTGTGAGTTTGTCCATCTTTTCTTGCATGTCCTTGTGCCTGTTAGACAGCAGTTCAATGTCATCTGCATAGTCCAGGTCTTCCAAGATCGAGGTAAGTGTCCATCTGATGCATCTGTTTCCATTTTTGGTGATTTCTATCATCAACCAGTCAATGGCAAGGGTGAAAAGAAATGGTGAGAGAACGCTTTACTCCGGATTTTAAGCTAAAGCTGTCTGACATGTGACTGTTACAGGCGACTGGACACTGGACGTCTGTGCAAAGTATCTTGATCACATTTACCATCTTCTGTGGGATCCCGTAGTGACGTAGTATTCTCCACAAGGATTCTCTGTGAAGGCTGTCAAAGGCCTTTTCAAAGTCAATGAAGGCAATGTAGATCGTACTGTTCCATTCCGTGCTTTGTTCTAAAATCTGCCGTAGCGTGAAAATGTGGTCGATGCATGACTTTCCTCTTCTGAATCCGGCTTGTTCCTGGCGGAGGATTGTATCAGTAGCTGCTGATATTCTATTCAGGATTATGCGGCTGAAAATCTTGCATGTCATTGATAACAAGGTTATGCCCCGCCAGTTGTTACAGTTCCCCAAGTCGCCCTTCTTTGGTAGCTTGTGCCTGTCTCTGTGTCTTCTTCATCCCATATTCTCTTGAAGATCTGGTATAGGATTCTGGGTGTCTCTTGTTCATTTGCTTTCAGCATTTCTGCGCAGACGCTGTCGCTTCCTGGTGCTTTTTCATTCTTCTTTAATGGCTTCTCTGACTTCTGCTTCTGTGATTTGGTCGAGGTTGATTTCAAGGTCATCTGCTGCCTCCGGGATGTCTGCAAGTCTGGGTGGATCTGCACGATTGAGAACCTGTTGGAAATGCTCCTTCCATCTCTCTATCTTCTCTTTCTCGATTGTGATTATCTTTCCATCTGCGTCTTTCAGTGGGAGATTCTGGTTTGGACCTGTATCTCCTTTCAGCTTCTTGGTTATTTGGTAGAGTGACTTCATATCCTTTCTTCTTGCTGCTGCTTCTGCGTCTTCTGCGAGGTTTTCAATGTAAGTTCGTTTGTCTACTCTGGTACTCCGTTTTACTTCTTTGTCTTTTTGTGAGTATTCTCTTGAAAGTCTTTCTTTGAGTCTTGGGGACGTTGTGGTGAGCAGCTTTCTCTTTATTCCTTTCTTTTGGTCTATTTTGACGTCTTGTAGAGAGCGTCTCCATTTTCCATTTACAAGGATGTGATCTATTTGACTCTCAGAGATCTCCATATCAGCTTATGTATTTTCTTATGTTGGAAGAGTGTCCCTCCAATCACGAGGTCATTCTCCCCACATATGTCACACAATCTGCTGCCGTTATCAGTCATTGTACCTGTTCCGTGTTTGCCCATGATCCTTTCCCTGTTAGTGTTGTCGCTCCCAACTCGTGCATTGGAATCTACAAGAACCACTAGTACGTCATGTTTGGGGATGTCTTCCAAAATTGACTGAAGACTGTCATAGAAGTTGTCTTTTTCTTCTTTTTTTGCTTCCTCTGTAGGTGCGTAACAGGTTACCACTGAAAGTTTAATAAATCTGGACTTAAATCTAGCATAATGAAATCGTTCAGTTATTGGTTTCCATTCAAGAAGAGCGTCGCCTTTCTCCTTCTGGGTGATCAGGGCTACTCCCTGTCTATGCTGGTTGTCCTCTCTGCCTGACCACAGTATGGTGTTTCCTGTCGCCAGTTGTCGTTTTCCAGCTCCAGTCCATCTAGCCTCCATGATACATAGAAGGCTGATTTTGTATTGGTGCATTTCCTGGAGAACCTGTGCCAGTCTTCCTGTCTGATGTAGTGTTCTCACATGCCAGCATCCGATGTTGATAACAGTTTTGGGTGTCAGGAGATCATCCATCGGGGTGAAGACTTCCTTGCGGGTTTGGTCCCCATCCTTCATAAGTCCAGTTGCCTGTACTGCTTCTCTCCTACCGCCCGGTGCAGTTTTCGCTCTTGTTTCAGTTTCCGTTTTTACGGAGTGGGGTCGCTGGCCCCACGCCCAACCCTCCTCTTTTTTCCGGGCTTGGGACCGGCAGGAGATTCTCAAAGAGCATTTTCCAGGCAGAGTTCTTTATTTTAAAGGTATGTTCTTATATAGCGCAGTGTCCAGTCTTCGGGACAGCTCAAAGCGCTTTAGACTTCTCCCCTGGCAGATCTGTTCATTCCAACACCACGTCGACTTCTCGCATTCAGCCACGCTGCAATTACTGCACGAACATTATTCATTCAGATATCCACATCTGTATGTGGCCATGTACTGATTTATACATATTTCTGGGATGATTTCTGAAAAAGAAATGTTACAGTTAAACATAATTCTCTCAAAACGGGGCTTCGTTCGACCACCCCACCCCCAGAGGACGGGCATTGGTGGGAAATACAGACAAACTTTTCATAAGCAACCGCGCTCAATGGATGGCCGAAAAGTGGTCTTTTAATACATGTTGTATCTCAATACAGATGGTACTTCAGGAGGAATTGATTGAACGTAGTCGTTAATAAATAACAGGTGTTCTCTTAATGCAGGTGGCCATTTGAGCAGGTTTATAATTTTTAGAGAAATTTAGTAAAACTTGAAGACGGTCAAGTTTGAGAGCAATTTGTCAACACATCGATATTAATTATACGTTCGGAATTCGCAAACAAATGCGAATTCAAACGTCAATAATGCGAAATAGTCTTTTGCTAAAATGTTGCCGTCGTTCTTTATGCTTCCTGGCATATATCATGGATCAATGCAAATTTGTCACGTTAAATTGTATATATTTAGTTGTATTCCAAATTGAAAAGGGTATCATTCTTACAGATGTCTAAAACGTGTTTGAGGGCTCTGTCAGATGAATTCTCAAGGACGATAAACTGCCAACGCATTGAGTGCTCCCCGCTCCCCCGGAGGAACAGTTCGAGTTCGCATTCGACACTCGCGTTCGTTCGGTCCTTAATGTAAAAAAAACACTCGATGACGATAAAGCCCGGCATACACGTCACAACGATAAATCCCGGCATACACGTCACAACGATAAAGCCCGGCATACACGTCACAACGTTAAAGCCCGGCATACACGTCACAACGATAAAGCCCGGCATACACGTCACAACAATAAAGCCCGGCATAACGTGGCAACTTGTCGGCAACAACTTGTCTCAGATTCGTCGAAGACAAGTTGTCGGCGACAAGATACGTCGCCGACTCCTTTGATCGGAGGGTGGGGGTCATACAAGTCACGACGCGACTGGCGTCGCCGACAGAATGATTCGCATTTCTGGTGGTAGTGGCAGGAACTTCCACCAATGCCTAGCGGAATTTTGCGAAACTACGCGAAAATGGCGGGATTGTCAGCATATCAATGGAGAGCTCTGGCTTTGAGCTGCTCGGACCTCGTTATACGGCATCGTCAGCAAAGACGGGAAAGTCGTCGATGATGCTGGACGAAGCTGTGGTTGTTGGTGCATGAAGAAACGGGCGCGTTCAACAACTTTGTACGGGAACTTAATTAAAGTCTGTTTTTACAAATGACTCATCACCTAACAACTGAACTACTACCTAACTGAACATTTACAGAAACGCCAGATATTAAAATTACCATGGTGGCGTACTTAAACTCCTACAAAATCTGAAACCTTATAAAGTACACGGACCAGATAATATCAACCCAAGAGTGCTAAAAGAATTGGCTAATCTCTCAAAAGTCCTATGTCACAGAAGACGTTACTACAGATTGATTAAAAGTGTCTCGCCTGTTTTTAAAAAAAGTTTAAACCTATGTGGCTTAAAACGATAGACCAGTCTCTCTCACTTGCATTGCATCAAAACTCATGGAACACATCTTGGTTAGTACATGATGAAACATGCACAGTCACAAAATATATTATATCATCTTCAACATGGCTTTCGTTCTCGGTTGTCTTGTGAGGCACAACTCATTCAATTTAGTCATGATTTAATTACCTATATGCAGTATGATACACGAACTCATGTCACAGTTATGGATTACTCAAAAGCATTTGATAAGGTCAGTCGTAACAAGCTAATTTACAAACTCCATCACTATGGCATTCAGGGTAAGACAAATTCGAGGAACAGATCTTTCTTGTCGAATAGAACCTAAATAGTGTTAGTAGAGGGTGAAACATCTTCCGAGGTTCCAGTAACATCAGGGGAACTTCAGGGTTCTGTCTCTGACAACTTGTCTTTAATATCAAATATACATTTCACTACGCAACAAAAACTGGATAAAGACTGTCTTCGACAACAGCGTCGCGTCGCGTCGCGTCGAGAGAGTGCATACACGTCACGACAAACTCGTATCATATGATAGGTCTATCCATAGAGCTATAGAAAAAAGAATTTTCTATAGGTCTGTGGTCTATCATAAAACAAGAACAGTTCCTTCTGTAATCCCTTAGAAGTACATTGCAGTTGCTTTAACGTGCATCGCGGAAACCTAGTTTTTTTAACACATTTCCTTTATATCACATCACTCTTGAAACAATTTATGGTTTTCATTATACCGTTAACAATTTTGCAAATGTGTATCGATGACAACTATGCCTATTCTTTTTTAAAATTGTTTTAAACTAGACAATCGTATAATCTAACTGTTCCAGTTTTTTCATCATTTTGACAATCAACGGACAAACTATTAAATTATTTTCGACTTAGCCAGTCGAAATTCTGCGGAAAAACGTCTACATAGTCTACTGACTCGAGACTATTCAATTTCACAAGTTAAAACTTATGTTACATGTGTATCGATCGACGTATTGGTTTGCCACCCGTGCACGTCGCCTCACATCGAGGTATTGGTTTGCCACCCGTGCACGTCGCCTCACATCGACGTATTGGTTTGCCACCCGTGCACGTCGCCTCACATCGACGTATTGGTGTGCCACCCGTGCACGTCGCCTCACATCGACGTATTGGTTTGCCACCCATGCACGTCGCCTCACATCGACGTACTGGTTTGCCACCCGTGCACGTCGCCTCACATCGACGTATTGGTTTGCCATCCGTGCACGTCGCCTCACATCGATATATTGGTTTGCCACCGGTGCACGTCGCCTCACATCGATGCGTTTATCGCATTAAAAGGTACGTTCTTATACACCACTCTACCCAGTCCTTGGGTCTTATACACCGCTCTACCCAGTCCTTGGGTCTTATACACCGCTCTACCTAGTCATTGGGTCTTATACACCGCTCTACCCAGTACTTGGGTCTTATACCGCTCTACCCAGTACTTGGGTCTTATACACCGCTCTATCTAGTCCTTGAGTCTTATACACCGCTCTACCCAGTCCTTGGGTCTTATATACCGCTCTACCCAGTCCTTGGGTCTTATACGCCGCTCTACCCGGTCCTTGGGTCTTATATACAGCTCTACCCAGTCCTTGGGTCTTATACACCGCTCTACCCAGTCCTTGGGTCTTATACACCGCTATACCCAGTCCTTGGGTCTTATACGACGCTCTACCCAGTCCTTGGGTCTTATACACCGCTCTACCCAGTCCTTGGGTCTTATACACCGCTCTACTCAGTCCTTGGGTCTTACACACCGCTCTACCCAGTCCTTGGGTCTTATACACCGCTCTACCCAGTCCTTGGGTCTTATACACCGCTCTACCCAGTCCTTGGGTCTTATATACCGCTCTACCCAGTCCTTGGGTCTTACACACCGCTCTACCCAGTCCTTGGGTCTTATACGCCGCTCTACCCAGTCCTTGGGTCTTATATACCGCTCTACCCAGTCCTTGGGTCTTACACACCGCTCTACCCAGTCCTTGGGTCTTATACGCCGCTCTACCCAGTCCTTGGGTCTTATACACCGCTATACCCAGTCCTTGGGACTGCTCAAAGCGCTTTACCTTTCACCCTCTGGCAGACAGGTTCACTCCAACGCCATCTCGACTTCTATGGAAAGAATCAAGCCATGCTGCAATTACTGCGCGAAGACTTCAACCATATATTTAAGCAGACCGAGTCTTTTAAAGGCCACGCTACTGATGGTAGGCGAATTGGACGTAAACGCGATGCGGATACGTAATCTAGTGCGCCATCACGTGGACTCATGGTCACACTGTATACACGGAGTTCCACGTTCACGTGTGTGTGTGTGTGTGTGCGTGCGTGCGTGCGTGCGTGCGTGCGTGCGTGCGTGCGTGTGTGTGTGTTATATGCGGCAGCGTAGGGTTTGGAGGAACGAAAGAAAGAAGATAGGAAGAAAAGGAACATTTATGATGAAATACATTCACATCACGAAGTCCCTCTGTCGACGAGGTAACGCGAAGGTCAATACCACGCAGTTGTGTTTATTTCTTCCAATGTGATTCATATATTAATGGTGTTGTCCGGGTCCAGTTTGCGCTTAAAATGACGAGGTGGCGACCCCCTGCTTTGAGCAGACAATGCAGTATCTCGTAATTGTACACCGGTTTCTGTATTAATTGTGTATAATTAAGTAGACGGACAGGAACAGAATTGAGAAATCACATTGGACGACAGGGACACAAGTAAGAAATTAGATTGAATGACAACGACACGACAGGCATATGACTGAAACTTGTAATGCCCTTTTGATATATACCCACTTGTTGATTACGTTTCTACACTCTTGAACATCAAAGTAAGCTCAGATAAGCTGAGGTGTTACAGTTTACTTGATTTCTGAAACATTATCTTAGTATTATGTGAAAAGAAATGGCTAAGTATGCGCAGTTTTTGTCAGTTTTCCTACCCTTTTCTGCGTCAGCGTGTAATTAAGGGCTATCTAGGTTACCGGAGTTAAAAAAAAACTAATGGAAAAATTGGCTGTAAAATCTTACTGTTATCCAAATTCAACGTACGGGACTAGAAATGTTTTATAGATATCCCCAAGTAGCACGAAGTGACAAACCAACTGAAAATAATTTTCTAGGTTTCGTTTTTTAAACGGGCTCCTGGACAATGAATGAACATACACACTAATACAGCAACTAATTTATTATTTGGCAAATACATTTTCAAATAATTTTGCTATGGGAATTATGAGCACTATACATATATACATATATGACAGGTGAGGACAAATGGCAAGAACTGGGTTTAAATGAACGAACTCAGATAATAAACCCATTTTGTATGTGGACCTATATCAACGTCTTGCCCTAGTGACTGTCCTTTTGGGAAATTCAGAGAGTTCAAGCAAAAATATATATTTAATTGTTTGATTAACTGTGGCATGCAAAATATATCAGGCTGAACGAACTGAGTATGCTAACAACCGAGAAACTGGATTTTTTTATGAACGACTCCACTTGGACCCTAACGAGAGTAGTGTAACTTTGGTCGCTAGATGGCACGCTGTGCGAGATAATGTCACTAATAATTAATTTTATAGGATGTTTATTGGTTCGCATTCATTCGCCAGGCGGTGCCATCGACGTTATACTGGTCATAACTTAATATGGTTGTTATCGCCACACGACGATTTAAAAACAATGTGATTCATGACAATTATTATTAATCGATTTGTATAAGAACAGAGAGAGAGAGAGAGGGGGGGAGGAGGGAGAGAGAGAGAGAGAGAGAGAGAGAGAGAGAGAGAGAGAGAGAGAGAGAGAGAGAGAGAGAGAGAGAGAGAGAGAGAGAGAGAGAGAGAGAGAGAGAGAGAGAGAGAGACATACAGACAGACAGACAGACAGAAAGACAGTGTGTGGGGGGAGGGGGCAGGCAGGCAAGCAGGAAGGGAGAAATAGAGATAGAGTGCGTGCGTGCGTGCGTTCGTGCGGCAATTCATCTATCAACCCATCCATCCATCCATCCATCCACCACATTTCATAGTCTCGCCATCTCTCCCCATTCGTCTCTGAAAACAAAGTCCATGATCTAAAAGCCGCCTGGACCCAATGATTCCAAAGTTATTATGACACTGGATACGTTTTTAAACTGTCAACGGAAATATTCATTCTGATGATGTATGTGATGTATATGATGTATATGATGTATATGACCAGTTGAAGAGCTGCCTGGAGCCACAAGGTACATCACAATAATCGTTCAGTCCTTTCATGTCGTAAGAGCGCACACCGAGCGGTCTCGGGGCGCTCCGGACCACTTAAACCTGGTTACACTCACGACGCCTCAACTAAACAAACACATATTGACATAAAAACATCGTTATTTGTTACACAGTTCGTGATGCGACGAGGGTGGACAAACGGCACGGGTTAGAGGTGGAGCGTGACTTAGAAGCACCGGAAGTACGGGTAGAGCGCACTTAGGTAAACTATTGTTGACCGATGGAGCTTACCTTTATGAACTGAACAGAAAGCGTAGTACAGATACTGGTTTGGAACGTTCAAAGTAATGCTACGTTTTAGGTTGTTTTGTGATTGAAATGTATGTAACTAGCAGAGTTGCCCGGCGTTGCACGGGAGAACAGACAAAGATTACGACTCCTTGCACTACCCAGTCAACTTTTGGTAGGGCAATGGCAATGGCAATGGTAATGGTAATGGCAATGGCAATGGCAATGGCAATAGCAAAGGCAACCTCATGGCCCCAAACATTGTATTACTGCCGGTTTCTCAAAGCGTTCGTACCGTCGACGTTTGACGTTGATCACGTAACTCGAAATAATAGTGGAAAACAAGCGTAGAATTGCTAACAATTGTACGTAACTACGAACTCCTATTGTTCCGAGTTACGTAACCTACGTCAAACGCCCACATGCGTTCCTTCGTAATGTCCCAATCCCCGGAGGGATTTGTTTTAATGTACGAACCAGCCCTCGTATAACTGACACGAGTAAAACAAACCGAGCCCGTTGTCCTGACGTGTCTGTTCTTGTACGAGTTTGAACTTGATATAACCCTTCTTGACATTCAAATGTTTATCGGATCTTGAGTAGAACATTGCTACTTAACACTACGATGGAAGTCGTTGTGTTAAGTACTGTTCCTTCTTTCTACAGTGGACTCCGGCGGTTAATAGTCAAATCTGTTGTTTACTACAATAAAATATAAACTCGTGTTTATTCCAATTGCTCTGGCCAGAAGTGATTCTATTAAGCGGAGTCCAGTGTACTACATATGTGACAGTATTTTATGGGTGACTAACACACATATTTGCCAACGCACACCCGTACTAAAATTATAATAAAATAATAAAACGTTATGATGACGTATACTATTGTATACTATTTTATACTATTTGATATTGTCTTATGCTATTTTATGCTATTTTATAATATGTTATACCATGTTATACTATTTTACGACTATTGATTGCAAATCATTGATAAACGTGAACTAAAGTGCATGGCCGAGCGCGTAGTGATACAGAAGTGATACAGGAGTGATACAGACGTGATACAGAAGTGATACATGATTTATTCATAAGTGATACATGATTGATACAGGAGTGATACAGAAGTTATACAGCAGTTATACAGAAGTAATACAGGAGTGATACAGAAGTGATACAGGAGTGATACAGGGGTGATACAGAAGGGATACAGGAGTGATACAGAAGCGATACAGAAGTGATATAGAAGTGATACAGGAGTAATACAGAAATGGTACAGAAGTGATACGGAAGTGATACATGAGTGATACAGGAGTGGTTGCACCGGAGAAGGCTAAATGTAATCATGTTGCACCGTTTGGGATAAATGATATGGCCCACTTTTTCAGGGAACTTTATTAAAAATCAATTTAGGATTTGCACTTAAACATGATGTAGATTAATTTATAGTTTATGCATGCATACAGTTTAAACGAACAAAACTTTCCAGGAATCCAGGGAAGCGATATATAGTTGTTGTCAATGGCTAGAATGACTCAGGTCTGTCCCTATAGACAACAAATAGACCGGCGTGTAGCCGGGTAAATGCTAACGTTTCAATGCAGTACAATCGAAACATTCCTG
This sequence comes from Lamellibrachia satsuma, assembly GCA_033239005.1. NCBI lineage: Eukaryota > Metazoa > Annelida > Polychaeta > Sabellida > Siboglinidae > Lamellibrachia > Lamellibrachia satsuma. The sequence continues at coordinate 4,533,414 of BSQZ01000025.1, forward strand.
CTACATGTTGCAGGACCTTTCAGCGTACTTTAGCAGGGCGTGGGTCTAAAACGTTTCTCGTGTTGGCCTCTGGAGTCGTTTAGCGACGACGAGGCTGGTGTGAAGCCGCCGTGATTGAGCGACGCCTCTCGTGACGACTGCCGCGTTAGGAGTGCGTCCGTAACGCGATGAAACGGTCTGTCGCCGAGTGCAGGGATGTAGCGGACATAGATATTTAATTAACCTCTAACCCTGGGTCCTTGTCGCAATATTAAATTTTAGTCGATGACAAGAACACCGTCAATCCGGGAGCTGCCGGGTGTCTGAAGCGAGCACACGCCCAGGCCGTCAAAGACAAACCTTCTATGCATGGGATGTCATACCTCTCTTCTACATTCCATCGCAGTGCGTGTACGTGTGTGCATGTGGGCGTATTTGTTGGAGGAGTAATCTATCGTTTGTAGAAGAATGAAATGGTATAATTAAGTGCTACGTCACCGAAGGTCCTACGATATCGACGAACATACATTTTGTTTTTTTGAGACTCTGTGTCGCTCTTGCGAGACTGGAGGAACTGGTCGGGTCTCAAGTGGTTAGTTATGACCTGGGGCTCAGTTTTTAGGTGCATTTACAGTATATCAATTAGTGTCTTAAATTAGGGGCAATTCGTTGACGAATTTATTAAGATTGGTTGACAGTGCTACCAATGGAACAATCTGTCATCATATCACAACCGCGGTCGCGTGTACCCTGAATGCGACATTGTGATAGACATATGACCATCTATTCAACTACATGTCGCCACCGTCTCGCGTACACTTCGACGCCGTGTAGCGTACATGTCGTCGCGATGTCGCGCCACCGTGTCGCATACATGTCGCCGTGTGGCATACATGTCACAGCCGTGTCGCGTACATGTCGCCACTGTGTCGTGTACATGTCGCGGCCGTGTCGCGTACATGTCGCCACTGTGTCGTGTACATGTCGCGGCCGTGTCGCGTACATGTCGCCACTGTGTCGTGAACATGTCGGCACCATGTCGTGTACATATCATCACCGCGTCGTGTACACGTGACGGCCGTGTCGTGTACATGTCGCCGCCGTGTCGCGGCCCTGTCACTGCCGTGTCGCTGTCCGTACCTGCCGGCGACAGCCATAGGACGGTTCCAGCGCCCGCCTGTCGTTTGACACACGACATACCTGAGACGGTGGCGTTCGGTGAAGACACAAACAACACGTTTGCATTGATTTGTTACGTACAGTTGCTTGCATCAAGTAATGACTCGTGGACAATTAGGTTGACAACGCCACGCCACGTTGTAGATGTATCGTTCTTCAGGCAATGATGCTTGCAAGCCAACTTCTGTAGTCAGGAATGGCTCGTCATTTTCGTGCTAAAATGTCACGAATTTACTTGATACCGACGTGCATAACTGAACTGTCGCTACTATTAATAAAATTTACACCAGTATTACGAACACCAAATATTGAAATGAAAACGGTTTGGCAGACAGCAGTTATAGAGACGGCTTTTTCTCGTAGACACGTCGTTTTGGGGCTACGATGTCATTACTGAGACAGGGATTTGAGACAGCAATAGACTGTTAGAAGCGACGGTCTATTTACTCCTTTGGAAACAGAAATTTCAGACAGAAAGACGAAACGACGGTCTATTTTGTTGGAGACGAGAATAATAGAATCCCGTTTGTTTAGTAAGCGTTTTCTTGAAAAATATAGCATTTACTCCAGCGAGACGTGTGTGCCTGACCCATTACAGGTGGCAGATCAACTTAGATTGACTGCCAAAAATAGTGGATATCCATTGTATTCAAACACATCCTTTTCAGGACATAATACCACGGCATTTAAAAATACTGCAAAGATTATAAATATTCAGCATACCTTCAAAATTGAACAACTGATGTTTGTTTGAACGTCTGGGACGCATTCAGCCACACCGCTATTACTACAAAAAGAGTATTCATTATTTTATATCCACCAATGTATATATTACTTTGTACTAGTTTATGCAAGTGAGTGAACTGTGGTCAAGTTGTATACTTCGAACTCGCATCGTTCTTACCCGCGGCCCCGTAACAATAATAATAATTTATAATTTTATTAAAATGGCAACTAGTATAGAAGTTGAATTATACAATTGGCACAGTAAAACAACCAAATGATAAGAAATTAATTAAGACAACAATTATGACTTCAAATATAAAAACAAATTAAAAGGTGCATAAACATCATATTTAAAGTTATGTTTGTAAATAAACAAAATAAGAATAGGCTTAGACATGCATAGGTAAATATAAAGGACGTAATCATCAATTAAAACAGGTAATACTATAGTAAAATAAATTATGTGGCCTACTACTGAAGTAACGAGTACTTATCCTAAGTTGGCCAAGACGTGCCCAGCTGCCCGGGCCTCGGGTCTCATCCCACTCCGCAGCCTGCCTCATGAAAACAAACCACACCAACTCGAAAACAGATGGTGTAGTGCTGGGAGGAGCTGACGAAGTGAATGTTTACAAATTCCACACCCGGCAAAAACCGCCGTCTAATTCTGATGCCTTTGGGCGCTGCGACGGCTGTCTAAAGTCTACAAAAACTAGGCGCTGACACATCTGATAAATATTTCACAGCGCGAGTAATTGGGCGCGCGAAGCGTCGAAAATCGGAAGTGCAGCAAATGGAGCCTAATAGGCGGACAGTGTGTTCCCGTAAAGACCGAGATGTTGAAAAGATAAGAATCAATTCGGCTCGAAGGATTGCTTTGTGCGCGCGCCTAAGCACTACACTCAATTAAATTACATAATTTGAAGTTTCCTAGCTCGAGGGTGATCGTGTCAGTAGCCGACACAGTCGTCGTGGGATGGTCTGAGCGAACTCGGTGCTAGTCGCGGGTTCTACTCGTGTTCGCTAGAAAGCGGAACATGTCAATTATCATCAAAGTGGTATCGCGCAAATATAATATGTTTATCGTGTCGATCAGTACTGGGCCCTACATTATAAAGTTCACCCTCGGGCAGACATGTTCACTCATACACCAACTCAACTCTCTAAGGAAGCATTCAGCAACGCTGAAGTTATTACGCGAAATCATGTATTCTGACAATTCCAATCCTGATTTGGACAATAAACAGCCACCGTGTTGGCCGCTTTAGCAGTTTCTGTAGGCGCTGTAGGAAGTAGATTTGTGAGGATCACGCCATCCTCGGGTCGTACGCTGTAGGAAGTAGATTTGTGAGGATCACGCCATCCTCGGGTCGTACGCTGTAGGAAGTAGATTTGTGAGGATCACGCCATCATCGGGTCGTACGCTGTAGGAAGTAGATTTGTGAGGATCACGCCATCCCCGGATCGTACGTTGTAGGAAGTAGATTTGTGAGGATCACGCCATCCTCGGGTCGTACGTTGTAGTAAGTAGATTTGTGAGGATCACGCCATCCCCGGATCGTACGCTGTAGGAAGTAGATTTGTGAGGATCACGCCATCCCCGGGTCGTACGCTGTAGGAAGTAGATTTGTGTGGATCACGCCATCCCCGGATCGTACGCTGTAGGAAGTAGATTTGTGAGGATCACGCCATCCTCGGGTCGTACGCTGTAGGAAGTAGATTTGTGTGGATCACGCCATCCCCGGATCGTACGCTGTAGGAAGTAGATTTGTGAGGATCACGCCATCCTCGGGTCGTACGCTGTAGGAAGTAGATTTGTGAGGATCACGCCATCCTCGGATCGTACGCTGTAGGAAGTAGATTTGTGAGGATCACGCCATCCTCGGGTCGTACGCTGTAGGAAGTAGATTTGTGAGGATCACGCCATCCCCGGATCGTACGCTGTAGGAAGTAGATTTGTGAGGATCACGCCATCCTCGGGTCGTACGCTGTAGGAAGTAGATTTGTGAGGATCACGCCATCCTCGGGTCGTACGCTGTAGGAAGTAGATTTGTGAGGATCACGCCATCCTCGGGTCGTACGCTGTAGGAAGTAGATTTGTGAGGATCACGCCATCCTCGGATCGTACGCTGTAGGAAGTAGATTTGTGAGGATCACGCCATCCTCGGGTCGTACGCTGTAGGAAGTAGATTTGTGAGGATCACGCCATCCCCGGATCGTACGCTGTAGGAAGTAGATTTGTGTGGATCACGCCATCCCCGGATCGTACGCTGTAGGAAGTAGATTTGGGAGGATCACGCCATCCCCGGGTCGTACGCTGTAGGAAGTAGATTTGTGAGGATCACGCCATCCCCGGATCGTACGCTGTAGGAAGTAGATTTGTGAGGATCACGCCATCCCCGGATCGTACGCTGTAGGAAGTAGATTTGGGAGGATCACGCCATCCCCGGGTCGTACGCTGTAGGAAGTAGATTTGTGAGGATCACGCCATCCCCGGGTCGTACGCTGTAGGAAGTAGATTTGTGAGGATCACGCCATCCCCGGGTCGTACGCTGTAGGAAGTAGATTTGTGAGGATCACGCCATCCCCGGATCGTACGCTGTAGGAAGTAGATTTGTGTGGATCACGCCATCCCCTGATCGTACGCTGTAGGAAGTAGATTTGGAAGGATCACGCCATCCCCGGGTCGTATGCTGTAGGAAGTAGATTTGTGAGGATCACGCCATCCCCGGGTCGTACGCTGTAGGAAGTAGATTTGGGAGGATCACGCCATCCTCGGATCGTACGCTGTAGGAAGTAGATTTGTGAGGATCACGCCATCCTCGGGTCGTACGCTGTAGGAAGTAGATTTGTGAGGATCACGCCATCCCCGGGTCGTACGCGACCAACACGTCCTGAGTTTTTAACGTGACTTGGGCGTCTCCTAACCCTGGATGTGGGCAGACTCTCGGGGAGAGGGCGTTGACCACCGACCAATGGCCGCGTCTCGAGTTCTCTTGGCACCGATATCGATACCAACCGAATTTAGCCAGCGCCCGCCAACTAGGAACCGAAACGCTAGGCAGACCCACAAACCAGTGGTAGCAGGTAACTTGACACAAGCAGTAATTATATAGGGAAATCCTGCTGCTGATGGTGTTTAAATAGTTCAGTTGGTGGCGGTGGTTGGCAGGCGATTTTTGTGGAGAAGGCGGTGGTGGTGATTGTGGTACTGATGCTGACTCTTATAGCGATGGCGGTAGTTGATCAAACAGATGTGCGCAACATTTCACGCAGTTGACCACGCTACAACAAACCGGCTTTTTAGGCCACGTGATGAAAAAAGAAAACTAGAACATCATCACCACTACAAAAGGAAAGATTGCAGGAAAAAGAAACAGATGTTGGCAAATTAAAATCCGTGTTAGTCTATGAAAGTTACAATTACAAGACACCTGAGGTCGTGGGAAATGGAGAGTTATGATCACCTACGCCTGCAGCAGACACGGCGCTGAGTTATGACATCCACGCAACAGTCCCCGCTGTTCGACAGACAATCACTGACAGTAGCCGTGACGGGAACATAAGGGCGGATAATGTCACGGCACGTTGTTCAGATGACGTTGATGTGACCCTGACTAAACAGCACACAGCCTTTCCACGAAGTAACCGCCATGGCGCAAAACGTTTGCGGAAGGACTATTCAGACCACATAGTCATTAAATGCCCCCCCCCCATGTAGACTTGCCGAACGGTTTATTGTCGATGTTCTACTTAAAAGCAAAGATTTACACTGCACCCTTCCAACAATTATTGCGCAAGGCGCCTTACACTTTGTCCGTGTTTGCTTTGACCCGTTCAAGCAAACACGATTTCTCTTTTAAACTTTCAGCCATGCTGAAATTGCTGCACAACAGTTGTTTGTTCTTATCCCTCTATCACTGGAATCCAGGCACAGCTTAATTATGTCTTCGGCATAACTTATCATTTTTATTTAATAATATTCCCACTGTATTTAAAGAAAATGCACACAGCATTCAGGGATTTGCTAAGTAAATTATCAAGATTCATACACAAGGCAAAATTGCTATATATGTATGCAACATTAAAAAAGACAACCTCCTGTCACATTATACTAAAAGGTACCTTAACTACAAATACATATATAATCAAGCGAGAATATTCATACACGAACACGCACACGCACAATGCACACGCGCAGGCACACGCACACGCACACGCACACGCACACGCACACGCACACGCACACGCACACGCACACGCACACGCACACGCACACGCACACGCACACGCACACACACACACACACACACACACACACACTTCGTACGTCCATACACAATGAGAGATGATATTAGTATTAGTATGGGTTTTTTCTCGGAAGAATTTCATTTGTTTGACCAACTGATTTAGTTTAATTTTAGTTTTTTAGTTTATAAGGTGGCTCCTCGATAGGGACTATCAAAGTCTTAGAGGAGTCTCCTGACACTATTTCTTTATTTACCTTATACTATGTTTACTCACAACCAAATACACTTGAATTGTGTAATATAATAATTCAACATGGATATATATATATATATATGTATAGCGTTAAATGTCTGATGGGTCAAATAAAACATTTTTCTTATTTTCAATAAGAAAGTATCCAAGCAAAACAAGTGGACCCTCTCAGCTGAGAATCCGACGTTCTACCACTGCAATAGTGCGTACCAATGCATTGTTCGCTCCGAGAACTTTGTCAAAGTTCTCCTATTGTAACTTTTATTTAAAGAAAAATGTGGAATATTGCATGTTAGAAAACCGCCTCTTTTTTGTGAAAACTACGTAGCGCATTATGTAAAAGGTCAAGTCTGCAGACAAACTCGACGCCATAATTAAAACTCTGATCTTGACAGATGGTATAGACGCTGTATGCGTGATCGGGCGTAGATACAAAACAAAATGACCTGACTCCTTCTGTTTAGAAGGAATCGGATTATTTTGTTTTTCACTAGTCTGAACACACATTGGTTCAACTGAGTTTAGACGGGTCAAGTAAGTATTTCTAAAAGACATTATTATTATTAATGTATTTTACTTTTGTACATTCTAACATTTTATTTATTTATTTCACTTATTTATTATTTATTATTACACTGTTTTAGTTTTTGTTACTGGTCATAATCTGTGTACATCTGTGTCATGTTTATATGTGATGTATAAGGACCACAATGGAAATAAGTGCTTCCACTTTCTTGTGTCATCCTTATATTTTAATGTAGATTTGTATGCGCCGTTGGTGTATATTTTTTATATTGAATAAATAAATCAATCAATCAATATAATGTTCGATCAACGCATTTTTTCTGTGTATTTGGCTAATAACGAAACTACCGGACGTTGTGAAATCCTACATGGATTCGATGTGGACCGAGAAACGGATGCGGGGTGTTCAGTCCTCTGCCTGGTATGTATATATCCCACAAACCCCGTCAGTGTGCTACCGAGCTGGTGCGGTAACGTCAGAACGTGTAGCACACCCCCGTAATGACGTCAGTTGGTGTTACATGACACATCGTCATCATCAATATCAAATCCGGGCCCACCCCCGGGGAACTTACAGTTGATTTATAATTGTTTGCTAAAGTTTACTCCAAACAGTCAATTAAAGATGTTTGTTAATTTTTCCATAGTGACTAAGTTGAAATTGTAAAAAAGTAGGCCATGAACAATTAGGAAACTGTTTGACACGCACTAGCATTACGGACACGACCAGGTTGCATATTTTTAACCAAACCACCAATTCATAACTCTTTAAATATGTTCTTCATAAAATCACAAAGTTCATCATGTAGGTGAAGCGTACTAATTCTCTATGCCAATGAAACAAAACCATGCACGTTGTGAAATGTTCGTCTGACTTCCTTGGCGATGACTGGATGTAGATGTAGATGTAGATATAGATGTATATGTAGATGTAGATGTAGATGTAGGTGTAGGTGTAGATGTAGATGTAGATGTAGATGTAGATGTATATGTAGATGTAGATGTAGGTGTAGATGTAGATGTAGATGTAGATGTAGATGCTATGTCAGTGTTGAATAGTTTTAAATACGTGTAGTAACTCTAGGTTTGTTTTGTTTGTTGTTCGTGCTGTTGTAAAGTCTGGGTTTGTTGTCCGTGCTGTTGTAAAGTCTGGGTTTGTTGTCCGTGCTGTTGTAAAGTCTGGGTTTGTTGTTCGTGCTGTTGTAAAGTCTGGGTTTTATGTTAATGTTTTATGTATGACTGTAGGCCAGAATGGAAGGGAACCCAAGACTGTCCACTGGTGGGGTCACTGGGAAGATAAACTGGTGGATAATTACAGCTACCACTAATCACTGTCTCTGGCTGTAAATATTTAGGGCTGGCATTGCTAATGTCTACTCCCCCAATGAGCTGCCACCCCAACCCACCCCAACCCACCCCAACAGTGCCAACACAACACAAGGAAATTATTTGTCTGCATTGTTTGATTTGTTTCAATGAACGATTTTGAGACGATACCACAAAATCACAATGAAGCTACCAACTTATAGACCAGTTGGCTTTGTCATGTTGTATGAATAACAGCTCAGGCATTGACCAGTTGACATACAGAGCAATTTTTCAAAGAGCACATTGTGAAAGTAGATTCACAGTTCAGACAATGATGTCATAATCTGCTGAGGATACTGCTCACTATAGAGCACTTTCTTAATGGCATGTTGTGAACTTGTCAAAGTGACTCTAACAATAATAATTATTCAAATAATTACGCATGCATTTGATTGCGTATTTGGTTGTACATTTGATCAATGAAATGTTTTTTGGTTGTATTCAAGTGCTCAACATTCAAATGCACATTCAAATGCATTTGCATGTGTTAACAAGCCTGACTGTATGTAGAGAGATGGCGGTCAGTCAAACCGGGAAATACTTATGCATTATGTCAAGTTGGATGTACATATCACTTTACACTTATTCCTGTACTTAGTGTTTTCATCTTGATATTTGGGTTGTGTTTTGGTGACAGATCATAAATGTTTTCTATAGGCGACCATGTAAGCGTGTTGTAGTCATATGCGTAAAATAAATTTGGCACAAGTTATTGCCTGTCACGTCGCTCATTTGTTGCAGCGTTTTCGTCAATTCCTAGTTTTGTTTTCAAGAAAATCACCATGGGAGATGCTCAGCGTCAACCGTTGCCAAGACAACAAAGATTGTGTCTACATACGCAGGGGATCCTTCCGTAACTGACATGCCTTCATGCAGCCAGCCAGCCACCAGAAGTGTACGCTTCTCACCAGCTGGACATGAACACCTCTACTGTTAGAGTCCTCAGATATTCTCATTTCCCTGTTTAATGTTTTCCTGGGAGTAAAAATCACAAAGGGGTATCGTCATAAAATCATTGGCACTTCATTTGTATGCCATGAACCCGGAAAAAAACATATTATCTGTCACCATGGCATGTGTTGGCCGGACTGTGTTTGTCGTCTCCACACGTGCCAGTGGCTGGCGGCGGTGCCTCTGTGCAGCCGTCGATGACAGGCTGAACTCGTCGTCCGCGATCTGAACCGCGGCGGAAGGCGTGACTCGTGGCCAAGAGAAAGTTCCCAGGATCGTCTTGGCCACAGACTATACTTACGTGATCCATCCATCACTGCCCACACAAAGACACCCGTGGTAATATTTACATGGCATGTTACATGTTAATTTCAGACTAGTTGCGCATTGATTGCGTGGGCAGCTTTGATGCGTTCCCAGGTGCTATAGCATTGCGGCTTCTGTCGACCGCTCGAGTACACAGTGGTTATTATAGGCCGAACCAACTGACATTTCAAAATCAGTCACTGGACTGTGTAGGAAGTAAGGCGTGCCACGAATTCCACACAAGACAGGTATGTTAATTGATGTTTAATGTCGTGTGAAAGAAACTCGTAGGACAAATTTGTCGCTATAATAGTTTTCAATGTTCGCTTAATTGTGGTCTAACTTAACTGTGGCGGAATGCAATTTTCCATGGGTGTTCTGTAACCCCTGAGTGGTGGTATTTCACGGATATGTCAACAAATACGGCGCATGTGACTCAATATAACACCCAAAAAAGTAAATTAAGATAGACCTGGTAGGGGGAGGTTCAGTAATATGACTAAATATTTGCTGTGTGTAAAGATGACGTAAAAGTTCTCACAGTAGACTATTATTATAGGCAACATTGCACACGGGGGTTGTTTACTTAGTCAATGAGGGCGGGGAGAAACTTCTCAACATGGCTCATATTACCTTACGCGTTGAAAATATGAACATGGCCCATGGATACTATGGGCATAAGTGCTCATAAGTGCTCATATTACCCAAGGAGTCATTACTGAACATGGGTACACGCACGCACGCACGCACGCATGCACGCAAACATGCACGCAAGCACGCACTCACACACTGTATGCATTCATCCAACATGCGGAAACCGTACGAAATGTTGTTAAATGTTATTCAAACCTGGTCATCAAATGTATTTCACAACTGTATTACCTATAGAATAAGTATTCGAGTTTGAATCATACTTGACATTGTTACCAGAGAGATTAAGAATTCTTTTCACTCAATTTAGGCTGGGTAACAACAAAACTGCCTATTGAAACAGGCATATGGTTCAACATTGATAGAAATGAAAGGTATTGTACTTGGTGTAATAGAAATGAGATTGGGGATGAATTTCATCTATTGTTTCAATGTGACACTTTAAGAGACCAAAGAAATAGATTTCTGACAAAATATTTTATTAATTACCCTAATTCTTTCAAGTTCTCTGTGTTGTTTAATATTCATAGTTTAATTAAACTAATACGAATTTGTAAGTTAATCAAAATCATAATTGGTAAGTTTAACTAACATTGACTATTCTTATTATTGTTAAATATTACGAGTACTTGCAAGTACTCTGTGTATTGTATATTTATCTCATACATCATTGTATTGTATTAGAGAATAAAATTTTAAACTTGAAAGATATGCTACGAGAATTCTCCTAGCTTCGTCTTTGCTCGCTCATTTAATAAAGTTTCTGCTCGGTTATCATTCAATAAAGTTGTTGTCATACCTTTTATTCACGTAAATATTTCTAATTTTCTAACAAATGTTGCTTGCTTGGTTCGCTACACTCCTTAACTCGGCAAGTAACCGCCAGATGGCAACATGTGGTGTACCATTTCTAAGTTATAGACGTGGCCAATGTTACCAAACTTATATTACTCATATTACCTAACCTTTCCCTATGTGGGAAAAATGATACAGACAATACGGAGCAGTTTAACAGAGAAGAATGATACAGGCAATACGGAGCAGTTTAACAAAGAAGAATGGTACAGGCAATACGGAGCAGTTTAACAGAGAAAAATGATACAGGCAACACGTAGCAGTTTAACAAAGAAGAAGCAACTAAAACCATGAAATGAAAAATTAAGGCTTGGTGAAGTTAGAAGGCCACATACAAGTAACTCTTGTTGTGACCTGGCTCTGTCACAACCAGCCCATCTCTCCACTACATTTCGAGAGACCCGTCAGGGGATAAAACGGCTGAAAGAGACACAGAAGGGGCGATGAAATTACCTCAGGGGGATTTGTAAGGGGTAGATTGGGAGAACATAGTATATCATGGACGGTCACATTTGGCTTATTGGTGTATCACAGTTCAAACCGTTGCATTCCAAGATTGGTGACTGCATCGACTGGGTTTGCTTTCAACATGCGTGGTCGCTTTTATAGCAAAGTCGGATAGTACAATTAGTGTGCTCTCGCTCGAGGAGAGTTATGTTTGCACTGAGGTGGTCTTTCAGTTCATATTTGCAAGCGTACTAAAGTCACAGTTCCCTTCCCCCAGAGTTTACATAATACATATGGCGTTTTTTTAAGCAAGACACTGGGTGCGATTGAATTCAACGAGTTCCTTTTGCCATTTGTTCTACCGACGTCTGCGGTCTGTCTGTCTGCGGTCTGTCTGTCTGCGGCCTACCAGAGTCTGCGTGGATCCTGGGAAGTTATTTTGTGGTCGATAACATCGTAATCTGCGAACAGGTGTATGGATCATTTCACGTTGTCAGAAATGTCATGTCTTAGACGAGAAAGTGAGCAGGTCTCAGCAGTAAGATCCGTCGGATGCTATATCTGACATCTGCAGTGTTTGCTTAATGGAGTATTAACTAGGATTATCTGTTTGCGGTTTGGTCAGAAGATATCGTCCGGTTGTAGACGCTTCCGGTGATTCCATTATAGGTGAGACGTTGTAGCTAACAGGATCTAATAAGATTGTCATCAAAAGCAACACGCTGCTGGTATGTGGGCGATACGTGGCTTATCGATAATCCGACTGTCTATGACTGTCACGCCCGGTCAGATATATCTTAATTCGGTTATCAAGATTATTCACACTCGCTATATCGAGAGTGCACTGTTCCCATATTAATATACGCTTCACGCCCACTAGTTCTTCTACTGTAAGGGAGACTACATAGAAGTGGGCCACAGGGAGGAGTGGGCCACAGGGAGGAGTGGGCCACAGGGAGGAGTGGGCCACAGGGAGGAGTGGGCCACACGGAGGAGTGGGCCACAGGGAGCAGTGGGCCATAGGGAGCAGTGAGCCACACGGAGAAGTGGGCCACAAGGAGGAGTGGGCCACACAGAGGAGTGGGCCACACGGAGGAGTGGGCCACACGGAGGAGTGGGCCACACGGAGGAGTGGGCCACACGGAGGAGTGGGCCACACGGAGGAGTGGGCCACACGGAGGAGTGGGCCACACGGAGGAGTGGGCCACACGGAGGAGTGGGCCACACGGAGGAGTGGGCCACACGGAGGAGTGGGCCACAGGGAGGAGTGGGCCACACGGAGGAGTGAGCCACACGGAGAAGTGGGCCACAGGGAGGAGTGGGCCACAGGGAGGAGTGGGCCACACGGAGGAGTGGGCCACACGGAGGAGTGGGCCACACGGAGGAGTGAGCCACAGGGAGGAGTGGGCCACACATAGGAGTGAGCCACATGGAGGAGTGTGCCACACGGAGGAGTGGGCCACACGGAATAGTGGGCCACAGGGAGGAGTGGGCCACACGGAGGAGTGGGCCACACGGAGGAGTGGGCCACACGGAGGAGTGGGCCACACGGAGGAGTGGGCCACACGGAGGAGTGGGCCACACGGAGGAGTGGGCCACACGGAGGAGTGGGCCACACGGAGGAGTGGGCCACACGGAGGAGTGGGCCACACGGAGGAGTGGGCCACACGGAGGAGTGGGCCACACGGAGGAGTGGGCCACACGGAGGAGTGGGCCACACGGAGGAGTGGGCCACACGGAGGAGTGGGCCACACGGAGGAGTGGGCCACACGGAGGAGTGGGCCACACGGAGGAGTGGGCCACACGGAGGAGTGGGCCACAGGGAGGAGTGGGCCACAGGGAGGAGTGAGCCACAGGGAGGAGTGGGCCACACGGAGGAGTGAGCCACAGGGAGGAGTGGGCCACAGAGATGAGTGGGCAACACGGAGGAGTGCGCCACAGGGAGGAGTGGGCCACACGGAGGAGTGCGCCACAGGGAGGAGTGGGCCACACGGAGGAGTGAGCCACAGTGAGGAGTGGGCCACACGGAGGAGTGAGCTACACAGAGGAGTGAGCCACAGGGAGGAGTGGGCCACACATAGGAGTGAGCCACATGGAGGAGTGTGCCACACGGAGGAGTGGGCCACACGGAATAGTGGGCCACAGGGAGGAGTGGGCCACACGGAATAGTGGGCCACAGGGAGGAGTGGGCCACACGGAGGAGTGAGCCACACGGAGGAGTGTGCCACACGGAGGAGTGAGCCACACGGAGGAGTGGGCCGCACGGAGGAGTGAACTACAGGGAGGAGTGGGCCACACGGAGGAGTGAGCCACATGGAGAAGTGGGCCACACGGAATAGTGGGCCACAGGGAGGAGTGGGCCACACGGAGGAGTGAGCCACAGGGAGGAATGGGTCATAGGGAGGAGTGAGCCACAGGGAGGAGTGAGCCACAGGGAGGAGTGGGCCACACGGAGGAGTGAGCCACAGGGAGGAGTGAGCCACAGGGAGGAGTGGGCCATACAGAGGAGTGGGCCACATGGAGGAGTAGGCCACAAGGAGGAGTGAGCCACAGGGAGGAGTGGGCCATAGAGAGGAGTTGGCCACACGGAGGATTGGGTCATGTAACTTTTCTCCACGTGTAACTGGGAATCCACACAGCGGGAAATACTCGAAAAGTGAATGGACGTCATATTTTCACGTGGAAAGTAAATTTATCACCTGAACTTTCTAATTTGATTATTCTTTATTGATCACAGATTTAGGCTAAGTAAATTCCGTATATAAATATTGTTTTTTATGTTAGAAACAATTGTTAGATTTCATCCATAACAGAAGTTCATCGTGGATTATCCAAAACTCCCACCAGGGAGAAGTGGGCCACAGGGAGAAGTGGGCCACAGGAAGAAGTGGGCCACAGGGAGAAGTGGGCCACAGCGAGAAGTGGGCCACAGGGAGAAGTGGGCTGTTAGATCTGATGGAGCGCTGGGCCAATGGCCCACTCATCCCTCAACCATCACAATTCGAAAATCGTTAAAAACATTCCAGTGAAAGCTATGAATTACATAAATTTGTTTCTCTGTAAAATAATTATAGTATTCTTTCACTTAATGTATTCCAGCTAGAATAAGTATCAATTAATTATGCCTTTTCATTCCCGCCTTCCAGTACAAGAGAAAGCTAAACAATTTCTGCAAACGTCTTCTGCTAATACGGTGAAAGCTACAAGAGTGTTTTAAATAGTCGATCAAATGTAATGAAATTAGGTATTCCATATGTATTGTTGATCGACATTATAACGTTATGTAAAGAGAGCAACACGTCTGACACCGACCGAATTATGACAATGCAAAGTGTCCACAGAGCCAAATGTGGCAGATGATGGCCTGACAACTGACTCAACTCAATAACTTGCTTATTTTTGATACCAGTTTGCCCGAACAGAATAACACCAATACACATCCCACTTGGATTGACAACACAATTTACTGCAGCGTTACCTGCAAGAGTTCCATAGACAGTTCGCTAAATGTTGTAGTTCAGTATGATAGGAGTAAGATAAATTCTTATAACATTTGTAAAAGGATATGTTCGATACATGACACTTTGTTTCTGACACGTTTGCTTCTTTTATTGCTGCAATTTCAAACAGGTGGCCCAAGTCTCTCAATGCAGTGACACAGTCTTCCCATGCACGCGTGGAGGCAGCATTGTGAGGAGCCGTCTGGAGAGTTTCAAACAGGTGGCCCAGGTCTCTCCATGCAGTGACACAGTCCTCCCAGGCACACGGGGAGGCAGCATTGTGAGGAGCCGTCTGGAGAGTTTCAAACAGGTGGCCCAGGTCTCTCCATGCAGTGACACAGTCCTCCCAGCCACACGGGGAGGCAGCATTGTGAGGAGCCGTCTGGAGAGCAGGCCTTTATGTAGGATAACATTATTGCCAGTCAAAAAAATTCCCCGTGGACATTCGCGAAGGCGCGCTCAACAAGAACGTGCGTGCATGTTCACAACCAAACCCGAACGCGCTCGTGGGCAACTGCACGATGTACTGATGCACGTTTGAAAAGCCATTATATGCATAATGTGTGAAATACATGACCTGCAAGTGTGACAAACACATTAAAACATAATGGTCATAAAAATAATAGTAACACTTGTATAATCAATACTATTTATTTTCACAGTCATATACTAATTACAACTACAACGAATCATATATGTGGCCAAATTCAAACAAAATAACATTACCCAAAGCACTGACAAAAGCTTATAAAAAATAAATGAACTCTCAAGCATGAATATTTATAATATGGAATTATTATGCATATACACATATGTAAAAAGTCATTAATTATGCACACACGTGTCACTCGTAGCAAGCGAAGTACTGATATAGCACAAACATTTATGTCTACAAATGAAACAATGCCTTAAGCAATTACCCAACAAAATACATGTTGAATTGCTCATACAAGACAGCTACATAATATTTAAAAACGTTATCACGTGTAGTGACTCTGGTGAGTAGACAAAATGCCTTAGCTCAAATGAATACTAAAAAAATACACTCGACCACTGGCACTGGCTAAGAGCACAAGTAAAATGTGTAAAATTGAATCATGGCAGAATAATAAATGTAAAACAACTATATAAATATGCAGAATATTAAACAAATATACATTTATATTAACAATTAGCGCAACATTGCATGAACAAAATACTGAGAAAATGTTCAATCGTACAACACAATAAGTGACCTGATGGCTGCCATACTCACTGATTGAATCATGGCAAAATAATACATATAAAATAATCAATTAAATATGCTGCTTGGGCTCAAACTACTTGAGAATGACAATGTCACTTTCGTTAGAACTACGTCTACACTGTCATGATGAAATGCTTGCTGCCGCCGTAGCTGACCCCACTGCCACTGTAGCTTGTGTGGTCGTGCCCAATGACAATGTCATTTTGCCTATCGTTATCAACGTCAATGACGATGTCACTTTCAGTATTACTAGTATTATTAACAACAACATCAGTAGTACTAGTTGGCCTAACGTCGTCGGCACGATGCACAATGGCTGACACTGTAAATATTGTATCTGGAGGCGTCGTCAAAATGATAGTCGTCGGTGTCGAAGCAGCGGTTCTAAAAAAACATTTTTATCGCATTCTTTCTTTGAATTGTTGGTGGAGGCATTGTGACAACGTGAACGATAATTGATAATGTTTACTGGTAACCGTAGTGTTAATGTAGACTGGAAGACAATGAGAGAGATGATAGGGAGAGCTCACCTCAGCCTGGGAGAAGGCTGAGAGGAGGTAAGGTGACAGGTCATAAGGAGACATGACACAAAGAGACGGGGCGTAAGGAGACGGGAAGGTATGAAATTGGAGCGAAGGAGATGGGTGTGGGGGAGACGGGAGCAAAGGAGACGAGAGTGAAGGCAACGGGAGCGAGGGAGACGGGAGGGAATGCGAGAGGAATTGAGGTGTCGGGCGTCAAGGCGACAGGAGCACAAGATAGCCAGGAGATGGGATGGTGACAGATTGATTGTTGAGCGGGAGATGGCTGCCAGGTGACACGATTGCGGGACAGAATGCGACGGAAGTAATCGAATGCAAGAGCTACTCTGAGGTAATGATATAGGGAGAGGGTTTGAGGAGGAGAGCGACAGTGTTTGTGGGGACTCGATAGTTAGGAAGACCGACAGAGCGTGAAATAAGAGGGACGACGTGGGGGTTTGTTTCTGGGCCATAAAAGAGGCTGTAAGGAAGGATCTGTTTTAGTACACGTACGGACCAATGACATAGAGAGGGAGGGTACAACTGTCATAGTTAGGAAATACAGGCAGTTGGTCAGAACATTAAAGTAGACACGGGTTCAGCAGAACATTCTGTCAGAGATTTTATAAGTAATGGGAAGGAATGGTCAGGGATATCGAAATTGTCGGAGGATGGCAATTAATATGCTAGTCCAGCAGCTTTGCAGGGAAGAGGAAGTTGGATTTGTCGATGTGTGGGGGTGTTTTATTGGGAGGGCTGATATGTACATGACTGATGGGATTCATCTAAGAGGAAAGTGCAGCAGTGTTTGCGGATTAACTCTCAGCACCAGTAGACAGCGGCATGGGTAGCATAACAAATATTTTTGGTAGCAAACATTGTTTAAACTAGAACCGCCGGGGGTTGCTTAGAGGTGCCTCAAACTAGAAAAGAGGCCACTAGTACACAAAAAACAGTAACAAAATATCCATAAAACATTTCTGAAGCTGGTCATAAAGTTATTATATTTAACTGCACGGAGTATAGTTAATAAGAAAGACGAAAAAAATATTGACCCTCACATAATTGGTATAACTGAATTATGGGCCAACAGAGACATATCAGATGCTGAATTAAGACTGACAGGATACGTAATATTTAGGAGAGATTGCATAGGAAGAAGGGGGGGGTTACTTTATATATTATATACGAAATAAAATTAGTGGACATGTCAAACTACACAAACCATTGGATAACGTTGAACATAACCAAATACATTTTGACATCAAAGCAAAATCAGAAAGTAAAAATTAAAAAAAAACATACATGAGAAACTTCTACAAAGGTAACTATAAAGATATGAGAAAATACTTAGCAAAGCTAGATTGGAATAACATGCTGAGGAATGAGACCGCAATGGAATGTTGGAACAATCTAAAATATGCAGTTGAGAGTATAATTGATCAATATGTTCCCTTGAAAAAACAAGGAAACCGGTCTAGAAAGAAATACTTGTCAAAAGATGCTATTAGATAAATAGTGTACAAGCAAACTATGTGGGGTGTTTATAGGCGTGCCAAAACTATGTGGGGTGTTTATGGGCGTGCCAAAACTATGTGGGGTGTTTATGAGCGTGCCAAAACGGATGAAGACTACACAAATTACAAAGAGTTATTCAATGCAGCTACAACTGAAATAAAACAATCTAAAAGAAGCTATGAGCTAAAATTAGCATGCAACATAACACAATTACAGCAAGAGTATATATCAGGAATAAACAAAACGTACGAGACAAGAAAGAAAACAGTGCTGGAAATATAATAACCCAAGGTTTTTTAAAACTACTCATGGAAACAAGGTGTGGTTCCTATTGAATGGAAAGAAGCAAACATCATACCATTATTTAAAAAGGATTCGAGAAATAACTCAGATAATTACAGACCGGTGAGTTTAGCATCAGTAATTTGTAAATGATTAAAAATGTTTATTAAAGACCATATGGTGGATTTCCTTCTTAGGCATAAATTATTAAATTAATCTCAACATGAATTCCTAAAAGCGAGGTCATGCTTAATAAATATGTTATGTTTTAGGAAGAAATCACCAAGTAGATAGACGAGGGATCACCAGTATTATTATATATTTAGATTTTCAGAAAGCTTTCGACAAAGTGCCACATCAAAGACTACTACCTTAAATTAAAACCTCATGGTATCAGGGATGGCATAATCGACTGATAGACCAAGTAGACCAATGGCTGACTGACAGAAGTATTATATATATATATATATATACAGCGTATATATATATATATATATATATATATATATATATATATATATATATATATATATATATATATATATATATATATATATATATATATATATATATGTTGCGTTGTAGTAGAGGAGGTTTCAAACTGGAAAACAGTTTTGAGTGGGGTACCACTAGGATCAGTATTAGGGCCTTTATTATTCTTAACATATATCAGTGACTTGGACGATATAACAAAAAATGTACTGAAATTTGCGGATGACACAAAAGTGTTTTGAAATGAAAACAACGATGGTGATAAACAATATTTACACAATGATCTAGACAAATTAGTTAAATGGTCTGAAAAATGCCAGATGTTATTAAATTTTGGGAAATGTAAATGCCTATGCACAGAACACGGGGACTTGGATGTAAACTATAATAGAGGAAATACGTTTCTAGGTACTATGCAAATAAACTTCTGGAAGCCAGCTCCAAGCCGGCAGTCATGCAGATAAACGCAAACAAGAGGAAGTAACAATTAAAAATCAATGCGTCCACAAACAGGTAAAAGTCTCCGAGACCACTGGGACGGGAGTAAATGACCCATAAATACTATAAAATAGAATGTTCGTCCTGTCTGACCCACCCTTGCCTCGTTCGGACGCAGGCGATGGGAATTTCCCTTGAGCCAGTCAGCCTGGCTGACGTGCGCGTCACCATGGTTGACGTACATACCACACACCCTGTAATTGTGTCATCGTATCGCACGGCTGCAGTCACGCCATCTTATCGCGGTTACATCGGCTGATGTAATCCAGGCGTCCGCAACAGACAAACGCTGCATGTCTATTGGCCGTTCGGCCGAAATCTTGATGTCGCCCAGGGATAATTACCCTTCGGTTGGAAATTTCCTCAACCCCTCAGTCCGTCGTTGACGATGTCGAGTCTTTTGACGTGTCGTCGGGCCGCCTGTCATCGCAGGGGTGGTATGAATGTATGTATGTATGTATGTATGTACGTATGTATGTCTGCCTGTCTGTCTGTCTGTATGTATGTATGTATGTATGTATGTATGTATGTATGTATGTATGCATGTATGTATGTATGTATGTATGTACGTATGTACGCATGTATGTATGTATATATGTATGTATGTAAGCATGTATGTATGTATGTATGTAAGTATGAATGTATGTATGTATGTATGTATGTATGTATTTATATATGTATGTATGTATGTATGTATGTAAGTATGTATGTATGTATGTATGTATGTATGTATGTATGTATGTATGTATGTATGTTTGTATGTATGTATGTATGTATGTATGTATGTATGTATGTATGTATGTATATATGTATAGCGTCCTTTATGACACCACTGAGCCACAGCGTATCAGCTCGTATTTAACAGGATGTTTGTCACACGAACCATGACTGGAACGTGAATTCATTAGTGTATTAATTTAGCAGTAATAATGTCATTTATTCGCTGTTATCTGTTGCAGTTGGACCGTCGTAGATTTATCAGAGATCGCGATACAATGAACTGTCAGACATGGCTACAAGTAACACTGCCAGTGTGATAGTTATCGCAACAAAAAAAAATATACGCGGAATGCCTAAAGGCTTTTCTTGACCGATGAAACGGTTACATAATTGGCAACGTTATTTCGTGGCCAAAAAACGCCCTTTGTGTTTTGGTGAATTAATACAGGTGGTACGGGCGTCAATTGTAGTACAAATTTCACAGAACTGCCCAGTTGAGTCCCACGTCTGACAACTGAATATTAGTTCACGATTGTGAAGCACTAGAGATAGAAGAATGTTCTTATGATTGGGCGGTTTAGAAACAACTCAGACAAGTGATGCGTGTGTTTACCGTTATCGTCTACTTTAAACACACGTTCTGCACTTTTTAACGCACTTTCTTTACAGAGCGCTCGACCGATGAACAGAAGTATTGTTTTTGGTTTAAACAAACCGTTCGTGCGTCTATATTCAATTAGTGCAACATTGCATCAACAAAACACAGAGAACATGTTCAATCGTACAACACAATAAGTGATCTGATGGCTGCCATACTCACTGATTGAATCATGGCAAAATAATACATATAAAATAATCAATTAAATATGCTGCTTGGGCTCAAACTACTTGAGAATGACAATGTCACTTTCGTTAGAACTACGTCTACACTGTCATGATGAAATGCTTGCTGCCGCCGTAGCTGACCCCACTGCCACTGTAGCTTGTGTGGTCGTGCCCAATGACAATGTCATTTTGCCTATCGTTATCAACGTCAATGACGATGTCACTTTCAGTATTACTACTATTATTAACAACAACATCAGTAGTACTAGTTGGCCTAACGTCGTCGGCACGATGCACAATGGCTGACACTGTAAATATTGTATCTGGAGGCGTCGTCAAAATGATAGTCGTCGGTGTCGAAGCAGCGGTTCTAAAAAACATTTTTATCGCATTCTTTCTTTGAATTGTTGGTGGAGGCATTGTGACAACGTGAACGATAATTGATAATGTTTACTGGTAACCGTAGTGGTAATGTAGACTGGAAGACAATGAGAGAGACGATAGGGAGAGCTCACCTCAGCCTGGGAGGAGGCTGAGAGGAGGTAAGGTGACAGGTCATAAGGAGACATGACACAAAGAGACGGGGCGTAAGGAGACGGGAAGGAATGAAATTGGAGCGAAGGAGATGGGTGTGGGGGAGACGGGAGCAAAGGAGACGAGAGTGAAGGCAACGGGAGCGAGGGAGACGGGAGGGAATGCGAGAGGAATTGAGGTGTCGGGCGTCAAGGCGACAGGAGCACAAGATAGCCAGGAGATGGGATGGTGACAGATTGATTGTTGAGCGGGAGATGGCTGCCAGGTGACACGATTGCGGGACAGAATGCGACGGAAGTAATCGAATGCAAGAGCTACTCTGAGGTAGTGATATAGGGAGAGGGTGTGAGGAGGAGAGCGACAGTGTTTGTGGGGACTCGATAGTTAGGAAGACCGACAGAGCGTGAAATAAGAGGGACGACGTGGGGGTTTGTTTCTGGGCCATAAAAGAGGCTGTAACAGAGAGGGTGGAGAACATCGTGGCTCCGGGCAAGGGAGGATCTGTTTTAGTATACGTACGGACCAATGACATAGAGAGGGAGGGTACAACTGTCATAGTTAGGAAATACAGGCAGTTGGTCAGAACATTAAAGTAGACACGGGTTCAGCAGAACATTCTGTCAGGGATTTTACCAGTAATGGGAAGGAAGGGTCAGGGATATCGAAATTGTCGGAGGATGGCAATTAATATGCTAGTCCAGCAGCTTTGCAGGGAAGAGGAAGTTGGATTTGTCGATTTGTGGGGGTGTTTTATTGGGAGGGCTGATATGTACATGACTGATGGGATTCATATAAGAGGAAAGTGCAGCAGTGTTTGCGGATTAACTCTCAGCACCAGTAGACAGCGGCATGGGTAGCATAACAAATATTTTTGGTAGCAAACATTGTTTATACAAGAAGGGCAGGGGGTTGCTTAGAGGTGCCTCAAACTGGAAAAGGGGCCACTAGTACCCACAAACCAGTAACAAAATGTCCGGAAAACATTCCTGAAGCTGGTCATAAATTTATTGTGTTTAACTGCAAGGAGTATAGTTAATAAGAAAGACGAAAAAAATATTGACCCTCACATAATTGGTATAACTGAATCATGGGCCAACAGAGACATATCAGATGCTGAATTAAGACTGGCAGGATACGTAATATTTAGGAGAGATTGAATAGGAAGAAGGGAAAGGGTTATTTTATATATTAAAGAATCTATTGAGGCTTACGAAATAAAATTAGAAAGGGAATCAGATTGCGATGAAGCTGTTTGATGCAATATAGTTTAAGGAAATTCAACATTAATTCTTGGATTAGTTTACCGAAGTCCAAACAAAAACGAAGAGGTTAACACAAAATACAAAACGCTAAGAAGGAAACGAGTAAAGGGGAATGTATCATAATGGGATATTTTTACCACGGATACATATAATGGGAATCTCTGCAGGGTACAGGGGTGAGAACCAACAGTTTCTATTTTTAATTCCAGATAGTTTCCTTACTCAGCATGTGCTAGAACCAACCAGGGGTGAGAAGGTATTAGGTATAGTTTTGTCTTCACAAAATGAATTAGTGGACATTGTCAAACTACACGAACCATTGGATAACATTGAACATTATTAAATTAAAATTTAATTAAAAAAAAACATACAGGAGAAACTTCTACAAAGGTAACTATAAAGATATGAGAAAATACTTAGCAAAGCTAGATTGGAATAACATGCTGAGGAATGAGACCGCAATGGAATGTTGGAACAATCTAAAATATGCAGTTGAGAGTATAATTGATCAATATGTTCCCTTGAAAAAACAAGGAAACCGGTCTAGAAAGAAATACTTGTCAAAAGATGCTATTAGATAAATAGTGTACAAGCAAACTATGTGGGGTGTTTATAGGCGTGCCAAAACTATGTGGGGTGTTTATGGGCGTGCCAAAACTATGTGGGGTGTTTATGGGCGTGCCAAAACGGATGAAGACTACACAAATTACAAAGATTTATTCAATGCAGCTACAACTGAAATAAAACAATCTAAAAGAAGCTATGAGCTAAAATTAGCATGCAGCATAACACAATTACAGCAAGAGTATATATCAGGAATAAACAAAACGTACGAGACAAGATTGGACCTCTAGAAAACAGTGCTGGAAATATAATAACCCAAGGTTTTTTAAAACTACTCATGGAAACAGTAGAAAAAAGTTTCATTAAAAGAAGGTGTGGTTCCTATTGACTGGAAAGAAGCAAATATCATACCATTATTTAAAAAGGGTTCGAGAAATAACTCAGATAATTACAGACCGGTGAGTTTAGCATTAGTAATTTGTAAATGGTTAAAAATGTTAATTAAAGACATATAAGGGCCTGTATATATATATATATATATATATATATATATATATATATATAGAGAGAGAGAGAGAGAGGAGAGAGAGAGAGAGAGAGAGAGAGAGAGGAGAGAGAGAGAGAGAGAGAGAGAGAGAGAGAGAGAGAGAGAGAGAGAGAGAGAGAGAGAGAGAGAGAGAGAGAGAGAGAGAGAGAGAGAGAGAGAGAGAGAGAGAGAGAGAGAGACGACGATATAACAAGCAATGTACTGAAATTTGCGGATGACACAAAAGTGTTTTTAGAAAGGAAAACAACGATGGTGATAAACAACATTTACAAAATGATCTAGACAAATTAGTTAAATGGTCTGAAAAATGGCAGATGTTATTTAATATTGGAAATGTAAATGCATACGCACAGAACGGAACTTGGATGTAAACTATAATAGGGGAAATACTTTTCTAGGTACTATGCAAATAAACTTCTGGAAGCCAGCTCCAAGCCGGCAGTCATGCAGATAAACGCAAACAAGAGGAAGTAACAATTAAAAATCAATGCGTCCACAAACAGGTAAAAGTCTCCGAGATCACCGAGACGGGAGTAAATGACCCATAAATACTATAAAATAGAATGTTCGTCCTGTCTGACCCACCCTTGCCTCGTTCGGACGCAGGCGATGGAAATTTCCCTTGAGCCAGTCAGCCTGGCTGACGTGCGCGTCACCATGGTTGACGTACATACCACACACCCTGTAATTGTGTCATCGTATCGCACGGCTGCAGTCACGCCATCTTATCGCGGTTACATCGGCTGACGTAATCCAGGCGTCCGCAACAGACAAACGCTGCATGTCTATTGGCCGTTCGGCCGAAATCTTGATGTCGCCCAGGGATAATTACCCTTAGGTTGGAAATTTTCTCAACCATTCAGTCCGTCGTTGATGATGTCGCGTCTTTTCGACGCCTGTCATCGCAGGGGTGGTATGTATGTATGTATGCATGTATGTATGTATGTATGTATGTATGTATGTATGTATGTATGTATGTATGTCTGTATGTATATATGTCTGCCTGTCTGCCTGTCTGTCTGTCTGTCTGTATGTATGTAAGTATGTATGTATGTATGTATGTATGTATATATGTATGTATGTATGTATGTATATATGTTTGTATGTATGAATGTATGGATGTATGTATGTATATTTATGTATGTATGTATGTATGTATGTATTTATGTATGTATTTATGTATGTATGTATGTATGTATGTATAGCGTCCTTTATGACACCACTGAGCCACAGCGTATCAGCTCGTATTTAACAGGATGTTTGTCACACGAACCATGACTGGAACGTGAATTAATTTAGCAGTAATAATGTCATTTTTTCGCTGTTATCGGTTGCAGTTGGACCGTCGTAGATTTATCAGAGATCGCGATACAATGAACTGTCAGACATGGCTACAACTAACACTGCCAGTGTGATAGTTATCGCAACAAAAAGAAATATACGCGGAATGCCCAAAGGCTTTTCTTGACCGATGAAACGGTTACATAATTGGCAACGTTATTTCGTGGCCAAAAAACGCCCTTTGTGTTTTTGCGAATTAATGCAGGTGGTACGGGCGTCAATTGTAGTACAAATTTCACAGAACTGCCCAGTTGAGTCCCACGTCTGACAACTGAATATTAGTTCACGATTGTGAAGCACTAGAGATAGAAGAATGTTCTTATGATTGGGCGGTTTAGAAATAACTCAGACAAGTTATGTGTGTGTGTTTACCGTTGGCGTCTACTTTAAACACACGTTCTGCACTTTTTAACGCACTTTCTTTACAAAGTCCCTTAGCGCTCGACCGATGAATAGAAGTATTGTTTTTGGTATAAACAAACCGTTCGTGCGTCTATATTCATAGGTCCGTGTCTAATGTTTCGACTTCCTGCAGATTCGTCACCAGTGCAGTACACCGAGGCACTGTGTGGTTTTCATTGAAAGAACGCGCTGCTCGAAAGTAGGACGCCGGATTTAGCGCCTTGTCGTTTTTCAATAAATGAATGTTTCTTCCGACGCCCACCTGCTGAGTAAGGCCGAAAGTGACGGAATATTTCCCGTAATGACTCGATTTAGTCAGTCAGGTGCACATCGAATGAAACGAATCACCGTGTCGCTAACGCCTGGCCGTCTAATGGCGGTAACGTCGGCTGATGTAATCGACGCTTGACGCGGAAGGAAAACGTTGTATTTATTGGCGACTCGGCCCGCCCTGTATGGTGTCAGCCCTGCATGGTGTCATCCCTGCATGGTGTCAGCCCTGCATGGTGTCATCACTGCATGGTGTCATCCCTGCATGGTGCCCGTCCTGCATGGTGTCATCCCTGCATGGTGTCATCCCTGCATGGTGTCATCCCTGCATGGTGTCAGCCCTGCATGGTGTCATCCCTGCATGGTGTCAGCCCTGCATGGTGTCATCCCTGCATGGTGTCATCCCTGCATGGTGTCAGCCCTGCATGGTGTCATCCCTGCATGGTGTCAGCCCTGCATGGTGTCATCCCTGCATGGTGCCCGTCCTGCATGGTGGCAGCCCTGCATGGTGTCAGCCCTGCATGGTGCCCGCCCTGCATGGTGCCCGCCCTGCGTGGTGTCATCCCTGCATGGTGTCATCCTTGCATGGTGTCCTTCATGCATGATGTCAGCCCTGCATGGTGTCAGCCCTGCGTGGTGTCAGCCCTGCATGGTGTCATCCCTGCATGGTGCCCGCCCTGCATGGTGTCAGTTCTGCGTTGTGTCAGCCCTGCATGGTGTCAGCCCTGCATGGTGTCATCCCTGCATGGTGTCAGCCCTGCATGGTGCCCGTCCTGCATGGTGTCAGCCCTGCATGGTGTCAGTCCTGCATGGTCCAGCCCTGCGTGGTGTCAGCCCTGCATGGTGTCAGCCCTGCATGGTCTCAGCCCTGCATGGTGTCAGCCCTGCATGGTGTCATCCCGCGGCCAGGAATAACATTTTGACAATATCGCGGGGGCTGTTACTGACGTTGAATCGTTACACTCATCGGGAATTGTGAAGAAAACTGTAATTTCTCTGCGAGGTTTGGAACGACGTAGAATGTGTAGGGGAGACCGGGGCTAGTTGTACACGTGATTCTTCAGTTGTCACACTTTGGCTGCTACTTTTTATTCCATTCACAATTGTTTGTTAGGTAAGAATCCGGGGAACGAGTGTCCTTTGTAACTAAAAATGAAAAGCTTAACATAGAACGCTGTGAACACCTACACAGTTATGTTATGTACACTGTGGATAAGATGTATAAGTATGTAGAATCCGACTAATGTAATAACAGTAACATGTACGATTGACATTTGCTTTGTAATGCACGCGTTCTTTGTTGTAACGACGTGCCCCGTATGATGTAACAACTTGCCCCACTTAAGGGGCTAGTTGTTACAGTCGACCGTTCCTGGGAAGCTTGACATATCTATATATATATAACTACAATACGGAATATAATTGGTATGGTCATTTTATTAACACGAATAATAAATTTAATGTATATGTTGACAGAAATGATGCATCTGACATACTTTTTTTAAAAAGGTGACTTTAGCTGAAAATTGTAGCCCCTAGCCCCGGTCTCCCATACAACTATAGCCCCGGCCTCCCCTACAACTAGCCCCGGTCTCCCCTACAACTAGCCCCGGTCTCCCCTACTATATGCATAAATTGTTCTGCTGTATGTCGAATTTCGGCAATATGCCATTTGACGAACTGTTAACAAGAAGGCTTCCCTTCCTTCGTCCTTCATTGCATGGGCTGACAGTTGGGAGTAGACATGACGCCGGATCGCGGAAGTGTCGCCGTCCTGTGTCCACGTGTTGCATATCTACACAGCCGCCCGCACGTAAGGGAGTTCGCACGTACGGGGCGTTGTGTGTACGTTCACACGTAGCGTCAAGTGGCCGGAAGACAGAGTCGGTCTCCACACGTCCCAGATTCGACCGAATTGACACCTGCCTTCACGGCGTCTCTGCTGATGTAATACACGGCGGCTCAAACCCACACTTTCCATACAACTATAGATTCATTGTCTACTTAACATAACACGTTCGGTTGTACGTTGAAGGAAATACACATCACCAGCAACATGTCGCTGTCGTCATCAATGATAACATATCGCTGTCGTCATCAATTATAACATGTCGCTGTCGTCATCAATTATAGCATGTCGCTGTCGTCATCAATGATAACATGCGTCTAATAGATTAGACGCTTCAACGAGACTCACTCGTAAAGCTCCACTGTTGGCACGTACCTTCGAGCTTCACACACTTCCGATTCTAAATAAAGTCTTTTCTACGGGGCCGGATTAACCTTGTCAGAAAGGTGGGGCGACGCGTAAAAATGTTTTCTTAACAAAATCGGAATGTTCTTATGACTTGATCCATCAGTGGGATATTGAGTATCAGAGCACACACGTTGTAAAAACTTTTGTAATAGAGGGTGTCCCGAAATTATCTTTCCTATTTGGATTGTAAATATAAAATAATCAATATACCTATGCAGTTGCTGTGGCGCAATGTGTGTGTGTGTGTGTGTGTGTGTGTGTGTGTGTGTGTGTGTGTGTGTGTGTGTGTGTGTGTGTGTGTGTGTGTGTGTGTGTGTGTGTGTGTGTGTGTGTGTGTGTGTGTGTGTGTGTGTGTGTGTGTGTGTGTGTGTGTGTGTGCGTGCGTGCGTGCGTGCGTGCGTGCGTGTGTGCGTGCGTGTACGTACGTACGCACGCACGTATGCATGCGTGCGTGCATTTAATGATGCGATTCTGACAAAACCAGCTTGACTCTGGTTTCCGACTGTATTAATGTGCGTTTGGTCAGTTCCTCCCTGCGTCCATTCAGGAGACATCGCGTCTCCCTCGCTCCTGTCACGGAAGCGTCGGTCACTGAGTACCCCTCACTGGGAAATTGTGGTCATCTACGCCCCGGGGTTCGGCTGCCAACTGCACCTTCTAGGCCGATGTTCGGCTTTAGGCTCCGTCAGCATGGATGCTGTACTTTGGCGACGGAAGGTTCAACTCAAATTGTCGCGGTGACATAGGTAGCAGGTGAGCTACCGCGGGGGTGACGGCAGACGTTGAGAGGGGGAGGTACCGCCGGGAGGGTGAAGGCAGTCGTTGAGAGAGGGAGGTACCACAGCGGGGGTGAAGGCAGTCGTTGAGTGGGGGAGGTACCGCCGCGGGGTGAAAGCAGTCGTTGAGAGGGGGAGGTACCGCCGCGGGGGTGAACGCAGTCGTTGAGTGGGGGAGGTACCGCCGCGGGGGTTAAGGCAGTCGTTGAGTGGGGGAGGTACCGCCGCGGGGGTGAAGGCAGTCGTTGACTGGGGGAAGTACCGCCGCGGGGTTGAAGGCAGTCGTTGATTGGGGGAGGTACCGCCGCGTGGGTGAAGGCAGTCGTTGACTGGGGGAAGTACCGCCGCGGGGGTGAAGGCAGTCGTTGATTGGGGGAGGTACCGCCGCGGGGGTGAAGGCAGTCGTTGACTGGGGGAAGTACCGCCGCGGGGTTGAAGGCAGTCGTTGATTGGGGGAGGTACCACCGCGGGGGTGAAAGCAGTCGTTGACTGGGGGAAGTACCGCCGCGGGGTTGAAGGCAGTCGTTGATTGGGGGAGGTACCGCCGCGTGGGTGAAGGCAGTCGTTGACTGGGGGAAGTACCGCCGCGGGGTTGAAGGCAGGCGTTGAGTGGTGGTGGTACCGCACAATTACTGTTTGTTTAACTTTCTAGGAATCGTTCTAATTGTAAAGTCGACCGATGTGCTGCTAGTTTCGCTAGGATTCCTCCATGCAAAGGTAACACGAAATTATGTAAACTTTAGCATAGGCGTTGGCAGTTGTTGAACGTTGATGGCTGCGAGCAGATTGTGGGGGGCAGGGTACTCTCGCGCCCCGATAGCAGATTGTGGGGGGCAGGGTACTCTCGCGCACCCGAACACAGACTATCAGGTTCCGTTTAGGCTTTCTTTCATTAAATGGAAAAAAATACATGTTACAGTCAAATGTAAATAAAAGGGCAATATTCCAAAGCATCTTATATACAGTTCGTTTTACTTTTCGTATTTTCGATTTGATTAACAGCTGGGGAGGGAGGGAGGGAGGGAGGGGGAGGTGTAGGGAAGTAGGGTGTAGGGAGGTAGGGTGTAGGGAGGCAGTGTGGCAGGCAGGCAGGCAGGCAGGGTGGCAGGCTGACAGGCAGGGTGACAGGTAGGGTGGCAGGCAGGGTGGTGTTAGAGACAGAGCGATTGGTGAGAATCTTATAAAATATACAATAGTTGCGTCTTTGACTAGTTGTGCACAATCACAACATCACACAACACGCGTTGCAACGTGTCCCACCTTCACCTTGCACGCTGGACGTAAAAACGTTGGGTTGTGGTAGAACCAGGTCGCAGCTGTTCCACGTTGTTTCATGTATGGGCGGGCGTGTAGGGGTGAAGGCGCAAGGCTAGGACGACTTAACGACGTGCTTGATTAACGGTATAGGTACAGGTAGGCCGGCGGAGACAACGTCGCCAATGCTGCGACTTGCCGAAGGTGTCACTAAATCACGGCGGACAGTGACACATGTGATGACGCCCCCTGGTGCTAGCCCCTGGTGTTGGCACACGTATGTATTTGCAACGCCGTAGAATCTCGACCGTCATAAAGTGTCATTCATACGCTCTCCATTATGAGCGCGCCGGTCGTCAATCACCTCGTCGAGTGAATAGCGGCGCACTTGGTCTGCGCTCGGGCGAGCGCAGCTCCTCGGCCCCACGAGCCAGTCCCGTCGCCGTCGCCGTCGTCCCCGAGATTTGGAGTGGCGGACGGCCTTGGCGCCGTGCCAGGAGTGGCTCGCGCGCGATCGGTGCCCCACTGCGCACGCGCACGGCGACGCTCGGCCGACCGTGTTGAGGCGCGACGCCGACGGATCCGGCAGTCGAGCGTAGTCCGTGAACAGCGACTGCCGCCTATCAGAGGAGCGAGCCCGTGCGACCGCAGTGAGTGTGTCGCGAGCCGCCAACAGCCGCCGTAGCAGCAGCAGCAGCAGCAGCAGCAGCAGTAGTTAGGTAGCGCCACCGGGCGTCTGAGGATAGTGGATAGCGGCCACATGGTGTGCTCCTTGGCCGCCGCCCCGGAGTCATGTTCCCCGCTTGTGGGACGACGGGTGCCGTAGCCGGATCCCGCTCCCCAGCACGAGACATACACCCGAGCGACAGGGAAGCTTACGATATCGGGGTTATTTGGACGCAGCGACGACTGGTGACAGATGACAGTGAGGTGACATCGCGTGTTGTGCATGTTGAGAACGCGACATGTACGTGCGCGCACACGGACTACTCGTCGCCGTCCTACTGATCTGGTGTCACGTTCCGACCGTCACAGCCGTCGAGAACAAGCGACGCCGCCATCGCAAGCAGCCTGACTGGCCGCTGACGGACGTCACTCCTTCGCCGCCATCTGTCGCCGTTGTCACCCCGGACAACCAGACAGCCTTACTCAGCGATTACATTGCCGGCGGTACGAAGTACAGAAACCCAGGTAGGTGCAGTTTGTCCGTCTTACCCTCATGTGTGTGTGGGTCTTCAAGACAGCAACACTGTCGGCGCCGCTAGTACGGAGACACTCCGCCCACAAAGGAAGATTATTTCCCTCTCCTTGCATCTCTTTCCTTGTCTCCCGGCCGGAGTACACCGCTTTACGGAACGTCTCTCTCTCTCTCTCTCTCTCTCTCTCTTTCAGAGGCTCCACACTTTCTCACGGAATGCCGGCTCACCGTGAGCGGTTCATTGTGAGAGGTTCACTGTGAGCGGCTCACTGACAGCGGTTCACTGTCAGCGGTTCACTGTCAGTGGTTCATTGACAGCGGCTCACTGACAGCGGTTCACTCTCAGCGGTTCACTGTCAGCGGCTCACCGACAGCGGCCCTCCGTGTTACCTTACAGTGTAGTTGTCAGTTTCGGACCGGCCCGACATAACTGCGCTGTCACACGCCCGCTCGCCCCCCCCCCCCTGGTACGACGTTACTAACTCTAGCTGTCACTTGTCACCCACGACCGGCGTTTAACTCGTCGCGAGTCATGACATTCCGTGTCTATGTCGCGACTACGACACATCTCTCGACACTTGCTGACTGACAACGACACGCGGCGGCCGGCTTAATCAACCCGCTCGATGTCTAACGCAGCATGAATT
Source organism: Lamellibrachia satsuma (assembly GCA_033239005.1). Taxonomy (NCBI): domain Eukaryota; kingdom Metazoa; phylum Annelida; class Polychaeta; order Sabellida; family Siboglinidae; genus Lamellibrachia; species Lamellibrachia satsuma. The sequence goes on from BSQZ01000025.1 coordinate 4,565,558, forward strand.
GCCGATTACCTATTATATGTTTCATACAAATTATTTTACGTTTTATTTATCTCGATGCTTATATTATCCATCAATCGCAGCGGTATTATCAGTTGGATTGCTGTTCTTCTTTAATCTTCGCTTTACTAGTCACACCTGTTTTCCACATAGTCTAAGTCAGCATTAAGGTAGTTTGTTACACTAACCTAGCTGAGGATAGCTGTGGAAGTAGCACACACCCCTACTCGTTATGTTGGCCTCTTTATTTTAATTGTACGTCTACGTATAACATATAGTGGTGGTCGATTGTTTGAAAAAGTGGGAAGGGAAGAATCGGTACTACTACTACTGCTGCTGCTGCTGCTGCTGCTGCTGCTGCTGCTGCTGCTACTACTACTACTACTACTACTAATAATAATAATAATAATAATAAATAATAATAATAAAACCACCACCACCTTTACGACCCGTGCGCACACTGCCACTATGCTGCTACTGTTAGAGCTACGACTATTGCTACTGTTAGAGCTACGACTATTGCTACTGGTGATGCGACGACGACGATGATGATAATAATATTACAACGGATACTAGATGTTCTTTCCGCGGGTTCCCGATGTTCTTTCCGCGGGTTCCCGATGTTCTTTCCGCGGGCTCACGATGTTCTTTCCGCGGGTTCCCGATGTTCTTTCCGCGGGATCCCGATGTTCTTTCCGCGGGCTCACGATGTTCTTTCCGCGGGCTCCCGATGTTCTTTCCGCGGGTTCCCGATGTTCTTTCCGCGGGTTTCCGATGTTCTTTCCGCGAGTTCCCGATGCTCTTTCCGCGGGTTCCCGATGTTCTTTCCGCGGGTTCCCGATGTTCATGCCTTTGGGCACCCGATATTCATTCCACGGACACATGTTCTCGCCACGGGCACCCGATGTTAATTCCACTGGTACTCGGTGTTCACACAACCGGCACACGATGACCTGCCATTGCCTGTGGTCATACAGTTACGGCAACGAACACCTGAAAGTATAAAACATTGGCCATATAATCATTTAAGCGCATAATGGAGTTAATTATACAAGTGATATGTTATACACATGCATTCCGAGGTGGAGTAGTAATGCTCACACACAAACATTATACACATAATGACGCCATTGTTTGGCAGAACTTTGCACTTCTCCGTCATTACACTGTCAATTACCGGTGACACAGGCCCCCATTCAACTAGTGCCACAGTCGCGCACACAACTGAGCAGTCATGCATGCCGGGACATTGCACTGCATATGGCTGTGCGGGCTAACGACAAGAATTAGTCGATCGGCCGACCAACCCACTCATGAGTCGTTTCGCAACCGTTTTTCAGTAGAAGACAATGGAGCATGGCACAGAACCGCGGCTTTACATCGACCGACGATCTGCGCTGGCAGCGTTGTCTCAAGTGCAGGTTGGCTATCAGGTGTAAGTACAGCCGATGATATCGGTCCGTGCTCACAGACCGAATCGGTGGAATCAGCGTCGCCAGCGGGCCAAGACCTTGCGAACTCACACTCACATAACGTATCACATCGTCATTAATATTCGTACGGCTATATCTACACGTTGGCTATATCTAGATGCTGGCGAGCACATTACGCAGTGGTTATCCGTTGATACAGTCCGGTGTGTCATAGATTACATACTGTGGAATGGACAGGTCGATTCGTCGATGTCTCCTGTCCGTGTGGCAAATCTCGACTGCCTTCATTTCCGCCATTCCGTGCGGCCCGAGTACAGGTCTGTGCTTAAAGCCTCTTTGGGGTGTTCTTTCCCTCCGGGTGGCTGTTCATATTGTTGAGCCAACGCAACCCGGGCCTTCCTCTCGTTTTTTTCTAAAAAAATCGACATACTCAGCCCAGAACAGGTCACTGACAGTACTCCATGTACTATGCATGCTCTAAGTACGCTTCAGTGGTGGCACAGTGTTGATTAAAAAGCAACAAGTATTGTGATTTGATTTGTTTATCGAAACGAAACGATTAATGGACTGTGACATTTGAAAGACGCTGAATAGTCGTAGTTTGGACCAGATATCGCAACTTTTGTTTCTAGTTAATGCTAATGTTTGCAGTCGGCACTTTATTTAACTTAAACGCTGTAATCATAACAAATAAAAACTACCGTGCGATAATGTGTGCTAAGTACGACACACAGCCGCCCACAATGTTACAGCGGCAGACTCTATGTTGGCGGCTTTGGGGACGAATGCTCTTACTGCCGTTTCGAGGTTTGGACGTCCCACGTTGCCTCATTGAACTCAGCTGTATAAACTGGCAACAAACATTGATATAATTTGTATACACCAATATGTGGCGCAAGGTTAAGAGCATTCCGGAGATTTTTAGTTGCTGTTTGAAAGAACAGTTCTGTGTGTGCGCGAAACGTAAAGGCCGTATATAATGACTCACATTTAAGTATATAGGATGAAGGTCGACAACAAGTTGTCTCTAACAACTTGTATGTCACTCACCCTGAAATGTCGTCATGTTCTAGTGACTTCCTTGTGTTTACTAGCAGTTTGTGTTTACTAGTGGTTTGTATCTGCAACAATTCAGTAATTTATATGGCACAGAATAATTGTATACTTTATATCACCAGCCAGTAACCTGTACATTCGATGGCGTTGCTTGGGGTTTAGATCTCGTATCAGATGTATGCTATGTATATAAGTTAACAATGTGGTGTATGCAGTGTCAGGTATGCAAAATATTGTGATGATTGAATTCGTACATTTGTACTTCGAGAGAGCAGTCAAGTTGCCCCTCATTACCCGTGTGCGGCCAACACAAGCACAACCCCCCCGTGATGCAGCGACTGGGGCAAACGCTAAAGAACACCCCCTCAATTAATTTCACCCATCCAGCATCAGGTTCGTTGATGTTCAAATATGTATAGTGCATGAAAATGCGCAGTCGGTTTAAGAAAAGAGTGCTTACTTTTTTAATAATAGAAACATTTACTTTGATTGTTAGATCGGGTAACGTGCGAAAGTGTATAAATAGCCGTACGGCCATACTATATAGACCCTGAAAACTTTTGGCCATTTTAGCTATATTTTAACCCGTCCCGATCAATAATATATTCGTTTGTCCGATGTCACCAAGCCAAAGTACACGTAACACGTGTGCACAAACGAACTAGCATTTTGCAGTGGATACTTCATCCTAGAAACGAGCAAAACAACTGCATTAAGGAAGACCCTTTAAGCCAACTGTTCGCCCCACACCAGGAGAATGTGTCTGACGCGTATGCACGTGCACACGTGCGTTGCTTTGCCATATATTAGACGCCCGGGAAGACGTGGCTCGTGCCCGACGATTGCAGCAAATCAACTGATTGTCGGCTGCAGTAGCGTCGATAAAGTCGCCAGTGACCGGCTATGGTCTCAGTAGATCGTATACCACCGATACCAGTGACTGCGCAATTTCACAATAATTGTCTTGATAACTGGGTTACATGTTGGTGGACCGTATCGCTGAGATGTCAGACCAGTGAGTAGTGGCAGTGACCCGCAGGCGTCTATCGCTCGTCGCTGCGAGCTTCACCCGTCATTGCTACCCCTCGTCTTGCCATATCTCTTGGTAGAGGGCATTGGCATTGAACAGTGGATCGTGTGGTGTGACATGGTATAGTGTGACGTGGTATGGTGTGACATGGTATGATGTGACATAGTATACCAACTCTATACACCAGGGCCACCGCGTAGACATATTTCGAACTTCGTGAAATTATATGAGTGCGCTCCAAAGCGCATACAACGCGCAACCTCAAAAACGATGATGCTTTTGGTTGAAGAATCGTACATCTTAAACATTAAAATTATTTTAGCTAATGTTTTTAGTGTTGCCTTGTGTTCATTCTGATTCGGAGGCTGCCGAATTCCGCAGAACGAACTGTTGGATGTTTGCTTCAATTGCTGAGGATATTGGACGAACTGTTGGATGTTTGCTTCAATTGCTGAGGAGATTGGACGAACTGTTGGATGTTTGCTTCAATTGCTGAGGAGATTGGACGAACTGTTGGATGTTTGCTTCAATTGCTGAGGAGATTGGACGAACTGTTGAATGTTTGCTTCAATTGCTGAGGAGATTGGACGAACTGTTGGATGTTTGCTTCCATTGGTGAGGAGATTGGACGAACTGTTGGATGTTTGCTTCAATTGCTGAGGAGATTGGACGAACTGTTGGATGTTTGCTTCAATTGCTGAGGAGATTGGACGAACTGTTGGATGTTTGCTTCCATTGGTGAGGAGATTGGAGCATTGCCTTGATGAGTGCAACTTGTCGTAGTTGGATAAGGTAACTCAAGAAACACGCCGACAGCGCTTTGGGCAAACATTGGCCCACGGTCGCTGACCGCTAACACCTGCGTGACATGACAGAGAAACACGTGAGATTACACCCCGCGGTGATGTAACACCCCGCGGTGTGGTTACACCCCGCGGTGAGGTTACACCCCGCGGTGATGTAACACCGAGGCCTCCTTTTTGAGAGTGTCGACGTCAATGAAGTCAAACAACCCAAGCACGACCTACGCATACGAGGATTCTTCTTTCCACGTTTCTCAGCGTGTCTAACCAGTCGTTCGGTCGCCAACAGCAAATACAATTGTCCGCCTACGTCACGTACTCTGTGAGATAGGAACTCCGACCATCTGGAGGGCGATGGAGGGACAAGGGCTTATGTGTACTAAGACATCGTCTCCTGAAGCACAAGCGAAATTGGTGAATGAAACCGTCGGTCATTGAGCCAGTTTTCTCAACGATTCACGTCGAGTGGCCGGCCTTCGATGGGGCTCTTTGACCAAGTGGCTCTCGTCCGACGACTCAAGTGTTGTCAACGTCTTGTTTGCCGGCGGTGCACATGGAAACTATGTCTGACATTTTGCAGTGATCTGTGTTTTCTTTCCTGTCTGGATACACAGGTTTTTACTGTTTTATTTATAGTTTTCGTCGACTGACTTTCTCGTTACAGTCACTAATTCAGTTATTGACTTCAGGGACATATTACGTTGCTAGATGAACACTTGGTCCATGTGGTCTTAGATAACGGACAGGGACAAACCAATGATCTAAGTGGTCCAGAGAGACTGACATATATTTATTAGTTCATTTACCAAATCCGTCCAACCTGCCGACGGACCGACGGACCGACGGACCGACGGACCGACGGACGGACCGACGGACCGACCGACCGACCGGCCAAGAGGTTGGCGGAGTTTGCCGATCACCGGGCGACGTCGTGTAGCTCCAACACTAGACACGAGTGAACGAGATCGGGCGCAGGTGGACACTTGACTGACCACTTGACCCGTACTCCTGCGTACTCCACTTCAACCTCTGCGTCTATTCGCAGTACCTTCAACCTGAGCCTCGTATAGGTCTAAGCCACGTAGTGGTGCTTGGTGACGGACACTCGAATGTTCGAACGTCCTCGAGAAGCACCATTAATAGTTTCACCTCGTTTTTCTCCAGTCTGTCCGCGTCCGTCGTTTCCTGTTTGCCATCGCACGTGTTTCCTGTTTGCCATCACACGTGTTTCCTGTTTGCCATCACACGTGTTTCCTGTTTGCCATCACACGTGTTTCCTGTTTGCCATCACACGTGTTTCCTGTTTGCCATCACACGTGTTCTTACGACCCCAACACATAATTACGGTAATGCTGTGCTGATATTTCCCCTCCTCTCTATTTCCTATTGCCCGCTTCCTCTTTCTGATTATTCAGTGGGATGTATACTAAGCGGCGAGTAGTTTACTTCCTACTTGAAACTCGTCTCTCTGGTTCCGATGTTCTGGCGAATACGCGCACACATCTACTAGGACGGTCCATGTCTGTGTTCGGGTCAAACGTCCAGGACACCTTATGGACGCTGGCGAGCTGGTGTAAACCGTGTAATGACATAACTATATGCACAACCACACAAGCGGGATGAACATCTGTTTTGACGACATTAGTTTCGCAGCATTGCAGTCAAATAAGCATTGAGGTCAAGTGCTGTTACTTGCCGAGGAGGCCACGCAAACGTTGTCGTCTTCTCCCCCAAACTTCTTTCTCCCAAGCTGAAAGCCAACATAGACTAAACAGGATTAGTCATTCGTATAAACATCGGCATTACATTTAAGGTCGTGTTTTGCAAACGTTGCGTTCCTGCATGCATGAGCCGTTGTGACTGTTGGCAGAACACTCCGAGAACAGTCAAAGACTTCTCTATGTAACAGCTCCAACAGTCATCTCCGACGAGGGACGTTCATGCTCGTTCGTGTTTGATTACTAGAACAGCGGTCTTTCCAAAAAGAATCACGTTCGCCCTAGTTGCACATATATAATTGCATAACGGCCCGTGAACTCTCCGCTCGTAGACGAGAATAGTCGCCTTTACCTGCACCATGCACAGAGTCGACCATGTTTGAAGTGACGCCTTCAAATGAATCGCTGTTTGCTCAGCTCTTTACGACGAGTAATTTTGCACCGAATACAAGTAGCGACGAGCGGAGGAAGGTCAGACAAACACTGCACTTAAGTGCAGCGGGTTTGTTTAGCACCCTCACCCTCTAGTGTGCGGTATTTATGCAGATGAGCGGTTATGCTGAGGAATGTGTGTCGTTATTCAGTCGTCGAGGCAATGGTCGTATACTCGATCCGCGACCAACGACTTCTTCGCCCGGTCGATATCGTACTTATTTTGCAGTCGGTCAGGCGAAGCGACGGGACAACTTTGCATCAAGCGGATCTGTACTGCTCCGTTATGTTATTTCAATTAAACCCCGCTGATCGGCCCTACCCCCGGCGCCTACGTGACAGGTGACGATGTCGCGTGTTGTCGTTTACCAGTATCACCGCATTACCCTCTCATTGTTCGTGCTTCTTCGCACGGTGCGGCTAATCGGTTTACGTGCTCATCTCTTTGACGAACGACGCGCTTTTCAGCCGTCCAGTGTTCGCCCGGTGCTACGCGTGCACTAATTCCCATATCGTCGTGTTTTGCGTGTCGTCGCTTTTTACTGCGCGTCGCATGCCCCTAAGCGACAGGCGACGAAAACACTTAAACGTGTCGTCTTAAAAATGCACGCCACCAGTGTTGTGATGGTGTCTTAAAGCATGCGCCGGAGACGTTTATGTGTTTGGCAACAACGGAAACCGAAGACAGTTTTTTTACGTTCTACGCGTGCCCCGTCGACCACAAGAGACTAGGCGTGTCGTTATGAATGGCGAATTCTGCGGTTTTTGGCTAAAAACACTACGCGGCTTTAGGAAAACAGCTTTTCTTTAATGACACAATGTCTGCCCATTAGTTATCACTGGACCTGTAGGGAATCGTTAGTATTTCGTCTTTGGACAGCATGGTGGTTGTTTTTTTCTATTGGTAGACCTATTATGCCGGAATGGGCTATCAGTGACGTGACAGGCGAGACGCAATCTGAAATATTCGGATGAATTCGAAGAAAAACGAGGGGACTGCATATAAGTTGTACTGGAACATTGTAAGCGATTTGAGGAGATTACAGACATTGACATGTGGTTACTATTATACTGGTTTATGAAACGGAATAACGAGCTCTAGCGAGGCACTAAACAAAGTCTCACTGGGTCTACGTACATAGGCTGGTGTTGTATAAATAGTTTAGTGCGACGAAAGGTGAACGACGTCACATCATATATCGAGGCCAATGTGACAATGACAGTTTATGTATATTACTATATGAATGGGAAAGTGCACACATATTTCATATACGACTATTTGTTTGCACCTTAATAGACTGTTTGCCTATCGCGTCGTTTGGCCCACTTTCACTGATATATTGTGTAACTCAAGGCTTCCCTCCGTGCGAGTGTCCCGCTTGTCTCGTTTAAGAATCAGTTCGCGAACATTCGGACACGTCTAGTTTCCACTACAACACGCTCTAGTAGCCACTATGCCATGCTAACTCTAGTTTCCACTACAACACGCTCTAGTAGCCACTATGACATGCTAGTTCTAGTTTCCACTACGACACGCTCTAGTAGCCACTATGACATGCTAGCTCTAGTTTCCACTACGACACGCTCTAGTAGCCACTATGACATGCTAGCTCTAGTTTCCACTACGACACGCTCTAGTAGCCACTATGACATGCTAGCTCTAGTTTCCACTACGACACGCTCTAGTAGCCACTATGACATGCTAGCTCTAGTTTCCACTACGACACGCTCTAGTAGCCACTATGACATGCTAGCTCTAGTTTCCACTACGACACGCTCTAGTATCCACTATGACATGCTAGCTCTAGTTTCCACTACGACACGCTCTAGTAGCCACTATGACATGCTAGCTCTTGTTTCCACTACAACACGCTCTAGTATCCACTATGACATGCTAGCTCTAGTTTCCACTACAACACGCTCTAGTAGCCACTATGACATGCTAGCTCTAGTTTCCACTACGACACGCTCTAGTAGCCACTATGACATGCTAGCTCTAGTTTCCACTACGACACGCTCTAGTAGCCACTATGACATGCTAGCTCTAGTTTCCACTACGACACGCTCTAGTAGCCACTATGACATGCTAGCTCTAGTTTCCACTACGACACGCTCTAGTATCCACTATGACATGCTAGCTATAGTTTCCACTACGACACGCTCTTGTATCCACTACGACACGCCAGCTCTTTAGTGTAAATGTGTCATTTAGTTTTGATGAAATCATCTGACAAGCTATTGAAATATTTTCGACCATCCCGGTTGAAAATCATCAAAAAATAACAAATGTGGCTCTGACTCTGTATAACATAACATAACATAATATAACATAACATAACATAACATAATATAACATAACATAACATAAGACTATTCACACTTTTGTAAGTTACCCAATCTAACGATCTAAGTCAATTCTTTTGATGATTTTGACAAACGTACGCGTTCTTCTATTAAACCGACTGCGCATATTCAAGCACTACATATTTGAACATTAACGAACCCGATTCGCGATGTGCTAGTTGAAGTCATACGGCGGAAGGAGGATTGTTTTAGTTAATTCACATGGTCTCTAAACAAGTGCTCGATCTTTTATATTGAAAGGTGATAATTTCTAAACGTCGATAGTCTACATTGCCAAATCCAAATGCCAACGCTTTAATATGCTAAACTGTATTTAAATGATCCTGAATTTGCTGTCTGGAGTCTGATGATTTCAGACGAAAGTATGTTTTTATGGTTGGCATTTGACGGGAGTACTTTGTTACACATGTCAATGAGTACTTAGTTACACATGTCAGTGAGTACTTTGGCTTCCGTGGTTTCGTAAGCCATGGAATTTCACCGTTTGAACACCTCCCCCCACCGCCCCGCACCCGCCTCCGCCCCCGCCCCCCCCCCCCGACAGTTCTGCTCACACCGGCACAGATATCGGAGTGTCAGCAGCGATGACCGTGCTCAACAACGACATAGCAAATAGCTTCGACTACATCCGGGGAGAACTGCTCAAGTACGCGGCCAGATATCTGGCAAACCACATTGTGGAAATCTACAACGACGCGCTGGAACACGTTGGACCGTCAGAGCTTGGTATAGGCGTCTTAGCCCTTCTACAAAAGCTCGGTCAGAAAGTGGGGCCTCTGACGAGTTTGAGATCATCATCATCATATTCATAATCATTATTATCATCATCATCATTACCAATAGCCAAAATGGAATCGTATCATAACGTGGCGAAGACATTATGTGTTTTACTGAGCAGCCTTAGAAAAAAATTGCTTTTAAAAATATTGTTATTTAAAAAAATACATTAAAATTTAGCACCCCAGGGTGTGGTGGCTCACAACCTCAACTTCCCCCTGGGCCCCAATACCCCTTAATTCGCCTCTGCGCCCGGGTAACGTCAACACTAGCAACCTTTGTCCTCCATCATCTATTATCGCTCACGTTGCCTCCCCCTGGAAATTATCCACCGACGTCAGTCCAGAGTTCGTTCACCTTTCATCAATGTTTTTATTTTAGACGACATTTTATTGCTGGTGCTCTCTTCGGCCCGAGTTCTCACACCTGGCCATTAACGCATTGAGAGTCCCGGAGCGTCCCGACGAGGCAATGACGTCACGGGGCTACCCGGGGAGCCGCTGGCGCTCAAAGACCCGACGTACTGTCACCTCGCGACACGCCCGGCCCCCCGGGGCTGCCCCGGTTGCCTCGCCCCGTCGCACCAGCCGTACACACGGACAGGTGGTACGGGCAGCGACCCACCGACCAAGTGCCGGATAAACAATGTGGGGGGGAGGAGGCTGGTATAAACTTCTTTGAGGGAGACTGGGTGCGTGAAACGATATTAACTATTTAGGTAACCCCTGAACTTTCATCAATTTGTCATGTGATCGGCGAGAGGATGTCACGCCCGTGATCAGCCTTGACCCAATAAAGTGTTTACCGTTTTGGATATCCACTTTTTTGAGCCGTGGGGGGGCTGGTACGAGTGTCATGGTTAGTCCGGCACTGCACATACTACCCCATGCACCTCGTGGATTACCCTCAGACCGACACCCACTACACTGCGTAGTGCAGCTGTTGCCATCGTGTAATATACTTGCCCCTGTGAACGTTGTAACTTTTGGCAAACCCTAATGGGAATTATTCCATAATTTTCATTCTTCCGTTGATCTGTTCTCTCCTTCTTCCGCGTTTCCGCGGTCGCTCGTCGAAAACCTGTTTATATTATTTCGGTCATATTCGGTACTGAAACCTATAATATCGACGAATGTAAGATAGACACTCAATAAACCTAAACATCGTCAGCCGTACAGTGGGTGTGTTTGCAAGCACACCTGTCCGTTGCTTCAGTGGTAGAGAGCTGGAAAGAAACGCCACAGTGGCAAATTATACTGCCGGAGGCAAAGAGGCGACCTAATTGAAACTTTCAAACTATTAAACGGACTGGAAAACGTAGAAGCTAGTAAAATCTTCGAAATGAGACAGCCTGGACGTACCAGAGGGCACACAATGAAGATTGTCAAACCGAGAGCCAGACTGTTGACTAGGAAGAGATTTTTTTCGATCAGAGTGATCGATCTGTGGAATGGACTCTCACAAAATGTGGTGGATGCCAAGACAGTCCCTCAGTTCAAAGCCAGACTAGATCAGCACTGGAATAGCCCCGGATATGGGTGCCAACAAAGGCCAATGGCCTCGAATAACCCATTAACCTGTAAGTGTAAGTGTAAGTGTAAGTGTAAGTGTAAGTGTAAGTGTAAGTGTAAGTACAACGCAACGAAAGCGAACATCTCAGCAGCACAGAGAATTCCATCCCAGTTGGCATGCGTCAAATAAACTTTCACTCACTAGGATTACTCAAACTAGACAGGATATATCATGTGCGGGATTAAACACATAATTTGTCAATGACAAAATCAAAACAATGTTTTAGTTTCAGCTGTTAATTAATCTATGTCACTTCAGTGCGAGATACGCTGTAGATAGCGAAGCTCCCAATGTCAAAGTTACACGTTCTGTATCGGGTTTCACGGAGGTTAGTGTGTCGCCGGAATTGGGGTTATCCACCGCTGTAATGATGGATACAACATGGCATCACTACAAGTACTGCCAAGTTCTCATTGCCGGCGCCTGCTTTTACGCTTACCGCAACAGACCAAAATGTTCCGTGTTTTTTATGTTGAAGTGTGTACGCTAATTATAAAGTAGCATCTCCGCATGTTCAGAACACGAGACAGTTACATACTGGAATTAGGTCACTACGCCCCAACAAGTTTGTCATTTTGTTTTTAATCCGTTTATCACCAACACAGGACACATTTGTGCTAGATCTACATGTCTGACAATGCATTGCTGGATTCTCACCTGACCCTATTTTTCATAAAAAACCAGTAACCTTAAAATCCCCGCCGATAAAGATTTTTCTAATTATTTTATGTTACAATGGCACTTCATTCATTACCTCGCACGACACTCTGCTAATGCAAAGAGAAGGCGCTACTAAACAGGGTCATGCCCTTGACAAATAGATCACGCGCTCACTGAAGCGACTACGGCCCGTAGTTTGTGTGGGACGTAGTTCTCGCGACAAAGCTGGTTTTAAAGGCAAACCCATCTTTTTATTCTTTGTTGACCATACAGGGTATCAAGTTTTCGTCACCGAAATTACTCGGATGTCGTTTTTGACGTTAATAATTTAGTAGATGAGTTGTCATAATGTTTTCCTTACGCCATAATTAATGAGCATTCACTTCATCGAGTCCGAAACATTGTACTCAGTACGCCAAATCTTTTCCAGGAACATGACATTTAATATCGGGTACTAGTGACGACTTCATTCAGGGTCGATTATTTAGTGGGTAATAACCGTGGGTGAAGCGATAGCGACATGTGCAATAGATATATACGCCCCCTGTTATCACATCAGCGCGCTGATAAGGGGCGACCTGAGATAGAATGAAGTGGCGGAATGGCCGCATGTTTGGACTGCAGCGCAATTGTTTTCTAACAAATGGTGACGGTCCCTGATTTGTATCGGTTTTTTTCTTAGCTAACGTCGCATTTCGAGTCGATTTGTTGACCCCATCAAGGGGGTGCTCGTAATGCATGATAGGAGTGTTGCGTTCGTTCATACGTGGTTCAAAGCCTGCTGACCTACTTTTTTCATCCATTCCGTGTGGAAAGGCATTTTGTTTACAAAATTCACTAAATGGTTTAGACAACTCACTAAATGTTTTGATAGTGTTTACAACATTTCACTGCCTACTTTGAAAAACGATTCCTGTAATTTTCTTAAAATTCTGTTAATATCTTGAACATAATTTACACATTTCGGATGCCATTGTCATCATATTCCATTAGTGGTTTAGAATAGTGGTGTTTGACATAACATGTTTTATTGTTATATTAAATAGACACAATGACATAATTATCAATGCATGTCAACTATAATGCCAAAGACAACCGTGCCAATATTCAAGCCACTACTTATTACATATGTTTTGCATGCAGCGTGGTTCTAGAATATTAGTTTAGTCTTTGTCTTAGGATCTAAACTATTTATATGTATTTATATAGTAGTTATCTATTTTTAAATCACGACCCTTAGGAAGATTAAATGTATATTTTATAAGGCTCATCGTGAATATTTTTTTATTATAATATGCTTCATAGATTTTTCTAGAAAAATTCGCACAAGCGTCCAATCCAACATCGTCAAAACGCTCTCCTCAGTTGATTTAACCCGTCGCGAATCAGGTTCATTGATGCTCAAACCAGTAGGGCGGGGATGGTTTAAGTAATGCGAGCAGTCGGTTTTAATAAAACAGTGAGTCCTTTTGCTAAAATTATCGAAACAATTGACTTTCATCATTACATCGGGTAACTTACGAAAGTGCAAATGGCTGTAAAACATAATTTAATAGTTTGTCCGACGATTTTATCAAAACTAAATAACATATCTGCGCAAACGAGCTAGCATGGCATTGTGATTACTATTTAGGTTTAATTGTTGAACATTTCAGGACAGTTAATTTTCATGATAATACTATTGTTGTTGCATAATGTGAACAAAATTATTATCGGTTTAATTTTTCGCGAAATGGTTCAATGACGAGACGAGCGAAACAGTTTAATCGAGGAAAGACCAAAGTACTAGACTCTTAGGATGACGGTGGACGTGTCGAAGTTGTTTAATCGAGGAAAGACCAAAGTACTAGACTCTTAGGATGACGGCGGACGTGCCGAAGTTGTTTAATCGAGGAAAGACCAAAGTACTAGACTCTTAAGATGACGGCGGACGTGTCGAAGTTGTTTAATCGAGGAAAGACCAAAGTACTAGACTCTTAGGATGACGGCGGACGTGTCGAAGTTGTTTAATAGAGGAAAGACCAAAGTACTAGACTCTTAGGATGACGGCGGACGTGTCGAAGTTGTTTAATAGAGGAAAGACCACAGTACTAGACTCTTAGGATGACGGTGGACGTGTCGGAGTTGTTTAATCGAGGAAAGACCAAAGTACTAGACTCTTAGGATGACGGCGGACGTGTCGAAGTTGTTTAATCGAGGAAAGACCACAGTACTAGACTCTTAGGATGATGGCGGACGTGTCGAAGTTGTTTAATAGAGGAAAGACCAAAGTACTAGACTCTTAGGATGACGGTGGACGTGTCGAAGTTGTTTAATCGAGGAAAGACCAAAGTACTAGACTCTTAGGATGACGGTAGACGTGTCGGAGTTGTTTAATCGAGGAAAGACCAAAGTACTAGACTCTTCGGATGACGGTGGACGTGTCGAAGTACTAGACTCTTAGGATGACGGTGGATGTGTCGAAGTTGTTTAATCGAGGAAAGACCAAAGTACTAGACTCTTAAGATGACGGCGGACGTGTCGAAGTTGTTTAATCGAGGAAAGACCAAAGTACTAGACTCTTAGGATGACGGTGGACGTGTCGAAGTTGTTTAATCGAGGAAAGACCAAAGTACTAGACTCTTAGGATGACGGCGGACGTGTCGAAGTTGTTTAATAGAGGAAAGACCAAAGTACTAGACTCTTAGGATGACGGTGGACGTGTCGAAGTTGTTTAATAGAGGAAAAACCAAAGTACTAGACTCTTAAGATGAAGGCGGACGTGTCGAAGTTGTTTAATCGAGGAAAGACCAAAGTACTAGACTCTTAGGATGACGACGGACGTGTCGAAGTTGTTTAATCGAGGAAAGACCAAAGTACTAGACTCTTAGGATGACGGCGGACGTGTCGAAGTTGTTTAATAGAGGAAAGACCAAAGTACTAGACTCTTAGGATGACGGTGGACGTGTCGAAGTTGTTTAATAGAGGAAAGACCAAAGTACTAGACTCTTAAGATGAAGGCGGACGTGTCGAAGTTGTTTAATCGAGGAAAGACCAAAGTACTAGACTCTTAGGATGACGGCGGACGTGTCGAAGTTGTTTAATAGAGGAAAGACCAAAGTACTAGACTCTTAGGATGACGGTAGACGTGTCGAAGTTGTTTAATCGAGGAAAGACCAACGTACTAGACTCTTAGGATGACGGCGGACGTGTCGAAGTTGTTTAATAGAGGAAAGACCAAAGTACTAGACTCTTAGGATGACGGCGGACGTGTCGAAGTTGTTTAATAGAGGAAAGACCAAAGTACTAGACTCTTAGGATGACAGTAGACGTGTCGAAGTTGTTTAATCGAGGAAAGACCAAAGTACTAGACTCTTAGGATGACGGTGGACGTGTCGGAGTTGTTTAATCGAGGAAAGACCAAAGTACTAGACTCTTCGGATGACGGTGGACGTGTCGAAGTACTAGACTCTTAGGATGACGGTGGATGTGTCGAAGTTGTTTAATCGAGGAAAGACCAAAGTACTAGACTCTTAAGATGACGGCGGACGTTTCGAAGTTGTTTAATCGAGGAAAGACCAAAGTACTAGACTCTTAAGATGAAGGCGGACGTGTCGAAGTTGTTTAATCGAGGAAAGACCACAGTACTAGACTCTTAGGATGACGGCGGACGTGTCGAAGTTGTTTAATAGAGGAAAGACCACAGTACTAGACTCTTAGGATGACGGTAGACGTGTCGAAGTTGTTTAATAGAGGAAACACCAAAGTACTAGACTCTTAGGATGACTGCGGACGTGTCGAAGTTGTTCAATAGAGGAAACACCAAAGTACTAGACTCTTAGGATGACGGCGGACGTGTCGGAGTTGTTCAATAGAGGAAAGACCACAGTACTAGACTCTTAGGATGACGGCGGACGTGTCGAAGTTGTTCAATAGAGGAAAGACCGCAGTACTAGACTCTTAGGATGGCGGCGGACGTGTCGAAGTTGTTTAATAGAGGAAAGACCGCAGTACTAGACTCTTAGGATGGCGGCGGACGTGTCGAAGTTGTTTAATAGAGGAAAGACCGCAGAACTAGACTCTTAGGATGACGGCGGACGTGTCGAAGTTGTTTAATAGAGGAAAGACCACAGTACTAGACTCTTAGGATGACGGCGGACGTGTCGAAGTTGTTTAACAGAGGAAAGACCAAAGTACTAGACTCTTAGGATGACGGCGGACGTGTCGAAGTTGTTTAACAGAGGAAAGACCAAAGTACTAGACTCTTAGGATGACGGTGGACGTGTCGAAGTTGTTTAATAGAGGAAATACCACAGTACTAGACTCTTAGGATGACGGCGGACGTGTCGAAGTTGTTTAATAGAGGAAAGACCAAAGTACTAGATTCTTAGGATGACGGCGGACGTGTCGAAGTTGTTTAATCGAGGAAAGACCACAGTACTAGACTCTTAGGATGACGGCGGACGTGTCGAAGTTGTTTAATAGAGGAAAGACCACAGTACTAGACTCTTAGTACGACGGCGGGCGTGTCGAGGTTGTGGTTGATTCCCTATCTACGAGCTGAACAGCAACTGAGCTGCTGGGGAAGCTGGTACTACTACGGACGGTGCCTTGAGACCCCATGCCTCGGGATGTGGTAGAGGGAAGCATGTTATATGGGGATAGATCCCAGAGTTTCCGAAACCTGCCTTTGATTAAACGTGTTCAAGCCAGACGGCGTGGATCACTAATTAGGACATTAGAGCGAAGATAAATATCCTCGGGTGAAACATGTATGGGGGGGGGCTCAAGCAAAGTTTAGTTTCAACACAACTGCAGTACTAGCGTAGCTGTGCCGGCAATGGGCAATGTGGTATTCCCATATAATTAGACGACACGACGGAGATGATTTAAGGTAGACACTCGCTTACAGTGGTTTATGTAGGGTTTCGGAGGGGGCATATATATATATATATATATATATATATATATATATATAGGGTTTGGAGGGGGCATATATATATATATATATATATATATATATATATATATATATATATATATATATATATATATATATATATATATATATATGTATATATATATGTATATATATATATATATATATATATATATATATATATATATATATATATATATATATATATATATATATATATATATATATATATATATATATATGTATATGTATATGCATATGTATATGTATATGTATATATATATATATATATATATATATATATATCTAGGACAACTTGTAAACACAGATTACAGCCATTTAGAAGAAGTTAAAGTGAGAACCCAAACTGGGTGGAGTTCCTTCGGAAAATATAATGATAATGAAGAGTAATATGGACAGCAGGTGGACAACTATAACAACTTAGGACAGCAAGTGGACAACTATAACAACTTAGGACAGCAGGTGGACAACCATAACAACTTAGGACAGCAGGTGGACAACTATAACAACTTAGGACTGCAGGTGGACAACTATAACAACTTAGGACAGCAGGTGGACAACTATAACAACGTAGGACAGCAGGTGGACAACTATAATAACTTAGGACAGCAGGTGGACAACTATAACAACTTAGTACAGCAGGTGGATAACTATAACAACAAAATTGAGACCTATCACAGGTTCTCGTCAGGGACAACAAAAAACAAGATTTAACAAGATTGCCATCCCAAACAACATGTTCCAGATGGCAAGTGGACAAGGAAGCCATTGGCTTATCGAGAGTCCAACAATTTTATCATCTATGTATAGCCAACCCTTATCATATATCTGTCAATTCTATTTTTAAACATATTCACACTACTAGTATTAACACAATCATTTGGCAGTTTGTTCCATTCATTTATCACCCTCTGTGAGAAAGAGTAATTTCTCATGTCCAACCTACACTGCTCCTTAACTAATGCTGCTTTGTGTCCTCTGGTTCTACTGCCTTCTTTAAGCTTAAAGAACATATTCCTATCAACATCCTCATAACCGTTCACTATTTTAAACACTTCTATTTGGTCTCCTCTTAGTCTCCTGGTCTCTAGTGTTGTCAAATCACATTGTAGTAAGCGATTTTCGTAACTAAGGTCTCTCAATTCTGAAATCATTTTAGTGCTCTTCGTTGTATTCTTTCTAGCTTGTCTATGTCCCTCTTACGATACGGCATCCATGCTTGAATACAATATTCCAAATGTGGTCTAACTATTGCTTTGTACAGGGGTACAATTGGCTGTTTCTCCTTATACATGATAGTTCTCCTTATTAGCCCTATAATTTGATTTCCTTTCGAAGCAGCAATCCCACATTGCTCTGAAACTTTCACGTCAGCACTAAATGCTACACCTAAGTCCTTTTTATGTGTGGTTCTACCTAGTACAACATCCCCTATTTTATATTGTTCGTCCATGTTTCCATGTCCTATGTGTATGCATTTACTACTCCCAAAATTTTATAACATTTGCCATTTTTCTGACCATTTAACTAATTTATCTAGATCGTCTTGTAAACTTTGTTTATCTGTATCATTAGTACCTTTCTGAATAATATTGTGTCATCTGCAAATTTTAGTACTTTGCTAGATATGTCATCTTCCAAATCATATATATATATATATATATATATATATATATATATATATATATATATATATATATATATATATATATATATATATATATATATATATATATATATATATATATATATATATATATATATATATATATATTAAAAACAGTATAGGGCCTAATACTGATCCCTGTGGTACCCCACTCAGAACAGATTTCCAATTTGAAATCTCACCATCTACTATTAATCTATGTCTTCTGTGTGTAAGCCACTTTTCTATCCAGTTGATTACATCATTACCTATACCATGGGCTTTTAGTTTAAGTAACAATCTTTGATGTGGCACTTTATCAAAAGCTTTCTGAAAATTTAAATAGACAACATCCACTGGTTACCCGTCATCTACCCACTTTGTAATTTCTTCCAAAAACATAAGAGATTGGTTAGACATGACCTTGCTTTTAGGAACCCATGTTGAGATGTATTTATTAATTTACGTTTTACATGGAATTCCACCATGTGGTCTCTAATTAATGTTTCGAGTAATTTACATACAACTGTTGTTAAACTCACTGGTCTGTAATTTTCTGGTGTAGCGGTGTAATGTTTGCCTCTTTCCATTCTGAAGGAACTATTCCTTCTTCTAGTGACAAGTTGAACCTTTTTGCTAGTGGTGTACTAATTTGCTCAACAATTTCCTTTACCAGTTTTGGTGGTATCCCATCAACTCCAGGTGATTTATTATCTTTCATCTTCTTAATTTTCTTTGCTATCATTTCAGGAGTTACAAATGACTGCCCCAACTGTTCTGATTTATTTTCCTCAAATTTAGTCAATGGAACTGGTAGTGAGCTGATATCTTCTGTGGTAAAAACTTAGCTGAAATACTCATTCAGGACCTCAGCCATCTGAAACCCGTCTGAAATTATGTTTTCACTGTTGTTCTGCTGTCATTTTTTATATTACCTGCCAATTTGTTTTCAACGGTTCTTTTAGATTTTCTAATTTCAGTTGTAGCTAGGTTAAGTGCCTCTTTGTAGTTTGTGTAGTCTTCTACATTTCCAATGTGTTTATATACCCTCCGCAGCATGTTTTTGTGAAATTTTTTCTAATAGCCTCTTTTGACAAGTGTTTCTTCCTGGACCTTTTCTCTTGTTTTCTTAATGGAAAATATTTTGCAATGATGCCCTCAATCTCATATTTTAAACAAGTCCAGCATTGTGTTGCTGTATTGTTCTTCAGCAAGTTATTCCAATCTGTATTTGTTAGATATGTTCTCGTCTCTTTATATTTGCCTTTGTTGAAATTCCTCCTCCATTGTTTTTTATATGTATTCCCTGTTTTTACTTTTATATTAAAATGGATTTGGTTATGGTCACTTGAACCCAAAGGTTCGTGTACTTTAACATTGTCAACTAATTCGTTTTGAGAAGACAAATTAAATCTAACACATTCCCACCTCTGGTTGGAGAGATGAAATTGTAAAGTTTGCTGGCATGACATGGATGAGAACGGCACAAGACAGAATAAATGGCACCAGCCTTCGCCCTGCAGTGGGCTGACAATGGCTGAGATGATCATCATGATGATGATGACTACCCTGTAGTGGTTCAACAGGTTATTCACAGACAAGTTATTATCCCCAAACCAAAGTGGACCATGTCCCCTTCCCCCATCAAAGCGTCCCCTTTACGAGCGGGCGCTTGACGTCAGGGCACTTGACGTCAGGGCACTTCAATTGACGAAGACGTTACCGAATCACGTTCTCCGTTGAGACAGTTGCGCACTGCGCGGGCTTTTTTCTCGCGGGTCCGCCTGTCAACAGGGGGTGTTCGATGTCAACCGACGACATCCTACTAACCGATTATAATTTGAACTAGTGACCCGCCGCTTGTTATTTATATGATATGGGTGTAGTTCTCTGAATGAGAGAATAAAAAAAATTGTTAAGAAACCAGCGATGGTGCGAAGATTGCTTGTCTGCAGTGAGGAGATACTATTATAGCAAAATGATGTCTTCCAAGATGTTTATAACCAAATGGTTGGTGCGATGTGATGTGATGTCCCGCCAAGTCGTACGACTTCTAGTGACGTCCGCGATGAGCTGTCTCCAACCATTCCTGTCTCCAACCATTCCTGTCTCCAACCACTCCTGTCTCCAACCACTCCCGTCTCCAACCACTCCTGTCTCCAACCATTCATGTCTCTTAATATTGCTTCTCTCATTTCATCCACCGTCAGCTTTGTTATATCCCTGAGGACGGATTTGTTTGTTCTCCTGACTGACTGGTATTACTAATGAACTGTCCTTCGACTGCCCGTCTAATGCCTCACCCTGTCCACAAGGCGCACCGCCAGCTCTGTGGGTATCACCTTTCTGGGCAGCAGCAACCACGCGTTCTCCTGTCTACATAAGCCATGGAAATCGGCTTCGGCGTCAAGTTGAATTCCGATGTAATTGTCTCGTGTCTGGCGATATTGGCTCGTAGCCTTCGAATTGAAACAAATATTAATGTGATTTAGCAACAACAACAACAACAACAACAGAACGAAACATAAGTTTTTGTAAATAGTGTTATGAACATAGAAACTAGTTTCTTTGAGTCTACGGAACCAATAAGAACACGGTAGATTCAATGCAAGACAGTTCTCGTTCAGTTTATTTAGTGACTGCGAACAGCCTGGCTGTGTTTACAAACACAGTTGGCAGATACATGACCGCGGCGGACCACACACGCAGGAAACATGTCTGGAATCTTGATGAGCCATGGCCCACCTGTCCACGTGCCATGTGTAGCCAGTTGTTTTGGATGACAATCTTATTAAATCGTATTAAGTTGTCCACGCATGTTTGACATCCCGAGATATATGTTCTTTTACTTCCATCAATGCGCGATTTCCAACCGAAGAGTGATATCTCGTATCCGCCTATTCGCAGCCAGGGGACGCTGACAGCTGCGGTCAGCTAGGGGACGCTGACAGCTGCCGTCAACCAGGGGACGCTGACAGCTGCCGTCAACCAGGGGACGCTGACAGCTACCGTCAGCACCTCCCGGATGTTCTCAACAGCTGATTCAGCTTCCTGCCGCTAGGTGGTTATAGTCTTCAAAAGTCGAGCCCTGTCGTCGGCACTGCGACAATTTGCACAAGCTGTCGTGTCACATCAACACATTATCCTTACTTTGTTCAGGACCGTCCGGACGCGACAACAAATAAATCACATTGTTTTACCAGAAGATCCCAGGTCGACCAAAATGTGGCTTTATTTGTCGAAGTCCATACACATTACAACATCTATACTACAACTACTTTACTACAGCTTTCCTACTACTAGGTCTAATCAGTTGCCTTTATAGCAACCGTTTTACATACATTAACATCAAGTTAATATCTGCAAATTCAGCAGTCATTGATTGATTTATACACAGACAATCAAGTATGGATTAAAGATGCTGAGATGCTAATATTATTCACGAAATACATACATATCTGGATTCCATGTTTTACTAACTAATTCATAACATTTCTTAATATACTTGTATAGTAATCATAATAGACATGTAGATTAATGTTCGATATAAGTAAATTTCCTTATATATACTAATCCCCTAATTTTATCACGGTTGGGCGGAAATCCTACCAAGGAGGATACGACTGTGACCTGACTGGGCTTTGTTCTTCAGACAGCTAGATTGACCTACCTCATCAATTAACTCTATAACACATCAGAACGTTTATAGAGAACTTTCGAAACTTTTCAGATAAGTGCCAGAAAGTGACCAGAACTGTGCAGATGTAATCCAAACAACAGTCAACGGCCTGGCTCTCTACAAGATGCCGGCGTCTGGAACCACACGCCGACAAATGCGTTGCACCTTTCACCGTTATTTCGTAACCCGTGCCTCGACGAGGCTTCGTTGTCGGTGCACCTGGACCTCCGGCGAACTGAACTTTCGCCTCAGTAGGTCGACGGCCAGACCGCCCCGTCGTCGTCACGGCATCACAGAGTTCGACCAAACGAACAGTGCGTCAAGGCCGGGTGAATGTGGCGTGCAAAGAGTCCACCATGTAGCTAGTCCGCAGATAACGACACAGTGGGTACTACGGGTACTACGAGTATTACGGGTACTACGGGCAGACGAGGTCGTGTGTGCTCGAACAGTCATTTAAGATTTCGAACGAAATACAGTTGGCCTCATTGTAGCGCATATAAACATTTTCCAACGAGACCGTGTTGGCTTGTATAGCGAGTCCGTTGTGGCTTGTATAGCGAGTCCGTTGTGGTTTGTATAGCGAGTCCGTTGTGGCTTGTATAGCGAGTCCGTTGTGGCTTGTATAGCGAGTCCGTTGTGGCTTGTACAGCGAGTCCGTTGTGGCTTGTATAGCGAGTCCGTTGTGGCTTGTACAGCGAGTGCGTTGTGGCTTGTATAGCGAGTCCGTTGTGGCTTGTATAGCGAGTCCGTTGTGGATTGTATAGCGAGTCCGTTGTGGTTTGTATAGCGAGTCCGTTGTGGCTTGTATAGCGAGTCCGTTGTGGCTTGTACAACGAGTCCGTTGTGGCTTGTACAACGAGTCCGTTGTGGCTTGTATAGCGAGTCCGTTGTGGCTTGTATAGCGAGTCCGTTGTGGCTTGTATAGCGAGTCCGTTGTGGCGTGTATAGCGAGTCCGTTGCGACACGTGACGTAATCTGTGTAGCCCTCACGATCTGCCGTACCTGTGTAGCGTTCGCCTTCCCCCAGGTCCCACTTCCATCCGCTGTGATCCTCCAGTCATTCAAACCAGGAGTCAGGCCGACTTGCGCGTGTCGAGAATTTACTCTGGAAACGCAGTGTTAATCGTACAACCAGTGATCCTCATACTGCTTCTAAATCCAACAAAGAATCTCAACGCACGCACGCACGCACGCACGCACGCACGCACGCACGCACGCACGCACGCACGCACATTAGCATTAGCTAATCACCGGCAGTTTTTATTTTCCGGACCACTCGAGTATTTATCCCGTCGCGATGTTCGGGCCGATGTACATACCATTTGCTGACATTGTCTAAAGAGTGCCTGGCGCTAACACGAGCAACCCGCACTTCGCCCGCACAGATTTGGCTGGGTGTGCACCCCACCACTCGAGCGGTGGGCCATTCCAGTCTCATTTCTGCCAAAATGGCGAATAGACTCGGTGAAACTGTATCGCCGACATACGTCGCAACTCGAATACGGTATTTGTTGCTGCACTCGGCGTTTTTCTATCGTCTGTGGCACTATGCGGTTTCCAACTGTTTACTGTACGATAGCAATGATAATAAAAACACACGCCGTGTTTATGTGACGTGTTTTTCCGAACTCAAAGCTTGGTGCAGACTCCACTCTGGCCGCGGTATCTGCGAGGAGACTCCGCTCTGGCCGCGGTATCTGCGAGGAGACTCCGCTCTGGCCGCGGTATCTGCGAGGAGACTCCGCTCTGGCCGCGGTATCTGCGAGGAGACTCCGCTCTGGCCGCGGTATCTGCGAGGAGACTCCGCTCTGGCCGCGGTATCTGCGAGGAGACTCCGCTCTGGCCGCGGTATCTGCGAGGAGACTCCGCTCTGGCCGCGGTATCTGCGAGGAGACTCCGCTCTGGCCGCGGTATCTGCGAGGAGACTCCGCTCTGGCCGCGGTATCTGCGAGGAGACTCCGCTCTGGCCGCGGTATCTGCGAGGAGACTCCGCTCTGGCCGCGGTATCTGCGAGCAGACTCCGCTCTGGCCGCGGTATCTGCGAGGAGACTCCGCTCTGGCCGCGGTATCTGCGAGGAGACTCCGCTCTGGCCGCGGTATCTGCGAGCAGACTCCGCTCTGGCCGCGGTATCTGCGAGGAGACTCCGCTCTGGCCGCGGTATCTGCGAGCAGACTCCGCTCTGGCCGCGGTATCTGCGAGGAGACTCCGTCTCCGTGTTTGACTTCCTCCCGGGACGGCTGATACTGGCCGGGTTGGTTTGTGTCGTGTCCACTTTCTCGATAAAGGCCCGGAACTAATGACGGAGCAATAACGTTGCACCTGTGCCCGTTTCTCCCCGTGACGGATACCTGCAGCTTTTTCCGCTAATCCTCGGTCCTACTGTGTAGTTTCTCCTCATGTTGCTATATTTATGAGCAGATCAGCTGTCAGAGCTTGGGAGTATTTATGACAGATCGGTCGTCTGACACAGAGCTTGGAGTATTTATGACAGATCGGTCGTCTGACACAGAGCTTGGAGTATTTATGACAGATCAGCTGTCTGACACAGAGCTTGGAGTATTTATGACAGATCGGTCGTCTGACACAGAGCTTGGAGTATTTATGACAGATCAGCTGTCTGACACAGAGCTTGGAGTATTATGACAGATCGGTCGTCTAACACAGAGCTTGGAGTATTTATGACAGATCGGTCGTCTGACACAGAGCTTGGAGTATTTATGACAGATCAGCTGTCTATCACAGAGCTTGGAGTATTTATGACAGATCGGTCGTCTGACACAGAGCTTGGAGTATTTATGACAGATCGGTCGTCTGACACAGAGCTTGGAGTATTTATGACAGATCGGTCGTCTGACACAGAGCTTGGAGTATTTATGACAGATCGGTCGTCTGACACAGAGCTTGGAGTATTTATGACAGATCGGTCGTCTGACACAGAGCTTGGAGTATTTTTGCCGATTTCATCCAAACCCTCCGTTCCACGAAGCCATCACATTACGAATCTTAATATATGTGTAGCGGCAGCGACATTTTAGAAGATGAAGCCCGAACGCCTGACATTTGTAGACGAATATCATTGTTTATATTATTTGTAGACGAATATCATTGTTTATATTATTTGTAGACGAATATCATTGTTTATATTATTTGCGTAAAACAAACCACTCTATGGTATACATGGAACCTTTACTTATACGAACCCAGCCACGTAAGCTGGTACACGTATGTTTCCAACAGGTTCCCTTTATGCCACACACGTCTACGCTTACGTGTAGTCAGTATAGAGAACTCTTGTTCATATAGCTTAAGGACATTTCAAATAATAATATGTATATTATTATACACATGCTGTTTACCTCTCATGAAACTTGTTTGTATTCTCCGAATTTCGGCCGAGTTACTCAACATTCACCGGCCGATGAGGGCCGCGAGTGAATCGGCCGAAACATTCGCAGAATACAAACACGTTTCTTGAGAGGTAAACAGCATGTGTAATAATATGCTTATTGTTATTTGAAGTGCCCTTAGAATTATGAACATGAAACCGGAACATCCACCCATTCAAGGAGTAAATATTGTTGTCGTTCTGACAAGCTGTTGATGAAGAAAACGTATGTGATATACTACCTATGTTAGCAGTGGGGGAACATGCTTAAAACGTCTTGTTCGTTCAAATGACAGTCTTGTTGGGTTAAATAAACTAAGTAAACCACAGTGGGTATAGTGCATGAGACGATTCCTTTTACTGCTCTTTTTTTCTTTTTCTGCATTTTCACTCATTCGATATATCTGCCTCTACTCTCGCTGACTGTCGCTGTTGGTGATCTTCATTGTTTGTTAACAACTGTGAGTTCATGCGAGCCGCCAAAAAGTAAGAGTGAAATGGTTAATTCACCATTACAGTGCAAGAAAACATTAGTCGAAAACCAGACCCCATGCTAGCAACGTCTGTAGCCACTGCCGCCGTATAAACTGCACAGTTTCGTATGTCGTTATTTCCATATATATTATATAAGTTCTATTCACGACTTGCATTGATTTGGTAAATATGCTTCACTTCTAAGTGTTTGACTATTAAGCTTTTGATATTCTTGTTTTGTCCCTGGACGCGGTCCAGGTCGTTTATTCAGCGCACACATTGATCGTCAGTCGCGCTATAATATGAACGAATAATTTGCAGTAATTACGGCACAGGTAAGAACTTCCAAGAAAGTTCAGTAAGTGTTGAATAAACAGTGCTTCCATTGGTTGAAATCCGCACTGATTTGACTGGTCCTAATGATTGGACACAGCGCCATGTTAGGATTATGCCTGTCGACAAAAGCCAAACACAAAGGATGCATGCAGCCGTAGCGTAGTCACAGCTTGCTACATGCAGCAGGCAAACTTGCTGACCCTACGAGCGTTCTCGTTGTCCGGGTACGGACGTTGTGGTCGTCAGGGCACGAAGAACACTAATTGACACATTTCATATAAATGAGGCCCTTATCGCGACATATTACGTTTGTTTGTTCAACTGAAGCGTTGTTAGAGCTTTTACACGCCACGGACGAGTTGTGGGTTGTTGACTGTCAACAGGGCCCTTCACACTGACGACTTGGCCTAGAGTGGTGTCGACAAATTAGGTCATTATTGGGAACACTGTGTGTGTGTGTGTGTGTGTGCGCGTGCGTGCGTGCGTGCGTCCATGCGTGTGAGGGAGAACGAAGAGAGAGAGAGAGAGAGAGAGAGAGAGAGAGAGAAAAAGAGAGAGAGACAGAGAGGTCGAGGGAGAACGAGAGAGAGAGAGAGAGAGAGAGAGAGAGAGAGAGTGAGAACGAGAGGGAGAACGAGGGGAGAGAGAGAACGAGGTGAAATAGAGGGAGACGAGGGTGTCTTAATGCATTGGCAAGTTTTTGAACTCAACATTTTTCGTATTAAAAAACATGTTTGTTACAGTCCGTGCAACGCGCAGCCTTGCTTCTCTGGTTTGTCACAAACTCTGACAATACATCCACTTGGCCGCGTGTCTTGTCGCTGACCGCCGTCATGTCACAGTCTCGCATCAGAGCGTCCTGTCCGTCCCGTGGCCACCTCACTCCATTCCCCGCCGTCTTTCTCCGATTCCCTCAAATCCATATTTCACGAGCCTCTTTTCTGCTATTTCACTTATTGGACATCGGTAACTTTTGTACAAATCGCAGCAGATTCCGCGTGATTAGAGTGTTGTCCTGCAAGCAGGTGCGAGTATGTTGTCTAGCAAGCAGGTGCAAGTGCGAGTATGGCCTCGTAGCAGAGATGTGTCGCAATGAGGATCGATCGAGAGATAACGTTAGGCAAAACAACACACTACGTGTTGACGTGAAGCATGCACGAACGGGAGCCGGGAACGTCATTCTGAACAACGTGGAATTCCAGAGTATGATCGATCAAGACGTTTTCCAAAATAGCAGATGGTATGACGATACAAACACACGGACTAAACATATGGCCTCCGGGTGGGATTCTCCAAAAAAACTCCAAGGCTAGAATGCATGCAGCACGACGAGGCACCAACAATACCAGACACGTTTATCCTACCACACCTGCGTATATTGTAATGTTCCTTTAGAAAAAGAGAAATTGTGTCTGGTAGCATTTCATTGGTTGGCCTTGATACATTGCACATTTACCCGCGTGTTGTATCTGACAATACGATTACTTCGTGCGTCATTTCAGTGTGTATATCACATACAAAAAAAACCGTATTGCCGAGACACAACAAACGATATTAATGTTTATGCTGTATGTCTATATATTGATGCACTAACTCTGGGGGCAGTCTGGCAGTATCTCCTCCCAGGCACCGACACCCTTACTTACTTACTCACTCGCTCGCTCGCCCACCCAACCACCCACCCACCCACTCACTCACTCACTCACTCACTTACTCACTCACTCACTTACTTATGTCATCCACTTAATGTGGTGACATGATGATTTCTTTCCAGAGGTTTCGGGTCTTCGTAGCCGCTATTAGATTTGTCCCGCTGAGGTTCGTGTCTTTCTCTAGTATGTTTTGTAGAGTAGTTGTTGGTCGACCTCTTCTCTGAGGGCCATCGGGCTTCCAGAGCAGGAGTTTGTTGGCTGCTTCGTCATAGCGCATCACGTGATCTACCAGACGAAGACGCCGTTGTCTCACGATGGTGGTGATCCGTGGGAGGGAGCCGTACAGTTCTTGGTTGGTCATGTGATAGCGCCATGACACTTTTAGGGTTTTCCGCAGCATTCTTGCATAGGTTCCACCCAGTGCATGTTCTACTGCTTGTTTTAGCGACCATGAATCGCATCCATATATCAGTATCGTTTCGACCGTCGTCCTGAAAATCTTCAGTTTGGTGAATCTACAGATGCGCTCTCTCCAAACTTTGTCGAAAGCGTGAACTGCTGCCCATGCCTGGGATTTTCTACACTGGATGTCATGCATTTGTGTAGGATCCGAGATATTTAAAATCCTCTACTTTCTTAATTTGAATCCCATCTGACGATTGTACACTATCATTAGCATTAGATATGCATGATTTTTGTTTTGCTTGGATTGAGAAATATCCCAAAAGTTTTTAAAGCACTTTCCACTTTATGAAGTAAAAGTTCTGGTTCTTGTATCGTGTCAGCGAACAGAGCGATGTCATCAGCGTCACCCAGATCAGAGAGATGGCGGGCTGGGTGTCTGGTGCTTCGGCGTCTGATGAGAGTTAGACCTTCTCTGTCACCAATCACAGTTCTTAGAACGTAGTCCAAGCCTATGATGACCATGCAGGTATGGGGCGAGAGACTCTCCCGGGAGAACTCCTGTGTAAATCTTGAAATTTGTAGTTTCCCCCTTCGGGAATGAGTACAACTGCAGAGGTGTTTACATACATTATTTGGCGATCTTCTCTGGGAGGCCAGACGCATAAAGAATCCGGAACAGTTTGTTTCTACCTACTGGGTCAAGGGCTTTCTTGAAGTCGATGAAAATAATGGCAGCCTCCTTCTGGTGATTTCTCATTTCCTCGATGATGTGTCTAAGAGCAAGAATCTGTGAAGATATAGATCGTAGGGGTCTAAATTCGTTCTGCTTTGGACGTAAGATCTTTTGTAGCACAGGACGAATTCTGTCAAGCAGGAGTCGATTGTAGACCTTTGCACCAGTCTGTGTTAGACTTATTCTACGATAGTTTTCTTGAAGAGTCATGCCTCCTTTCTTAGGTATTGGTAAGATACCCGAGATCCCCCATTCCGTCGACATCCACTCACCTCTTTCCATGTTCCTTCGCTTCCTCGCACCAGTGGCCTCTGATCTACCAATTGGCGATGCTAAAATGCACTCTTAAATGCACTTATAACACGCATTCGTCAATATCCTAGGGAATCTTTATGTAATGGCGGACGGCTCGTAAATGTGGCATGTGGTCAACTAAAGTCACAGGGTGGTTCAACTCTCAAATCGCCCACTATGTCATCTTTGTCCGATAGGTAGAAAACTCTAAATAACTACCTTTGAGTTGTTTAATGAGTGGACTCTTCCGAGTACTTTCACATCGGATACGTTGGTAAAGTTAATGTTTTATTTCCTACCACATCACCGTACCAACAATTCTAAATCATTGACTGGACTGGGCCTAATTTGAGGAGCATCTGCTTTGGGTGTGTTTTCTGAAAGTTATGTGATTTTGTTGAATTATACACACACCATGTGTGTTAATGGAACATAAATGTGCTGTGAAATGTTGAGGACAATCGTAGGAAAAAATTTGCAGGAATCCGCAGAAACGTTTTAAAGGCCGCCTGTTGGAAAATCAAATGTGGTTTCATCCCATTTGTTCCATGGACGGGTGTAAGCTACTGCAATAAAGATATATTACGCCACGCCGTGACTAGCACATGTTAGTAAGCGAACGGACGCAAACTATTATAGCGATTCGTGCCAACGTTAGAACTATCGAATTTCTTCCGGAATCTGCGCTTAAACCTGGTCGCATCTATACGTGCTGGTATGTGGGTTTTTTACTAAACACATAGGAAACACAATCGAAATAAAGTCGCGTTTTTCATGTGCTGGCTCGTGTTCTACAAAGTAATATATTATACTATTGAAAAGCTACTACAACGGCTTGTCACTCTGTGCGTATTCATGCAGAAAGTCAGCGTGTGTGGTACTTGTTAGAGTCAGGAGGTTAACGTTTGACTTGCTACAGTCGAGATGTTTAATCAAGTAGCACGTCTGACCTTTTGGTAATCAATTCGTCTCATACATAGCTGTAACACTGAATCGGATTCAGTTACCTGGGTTTGTTTACAATGAGTTTCTTTATTTGGGCTGGTGATCTACAACGTAATAACAGTGGCTAAATTAAATCCACGGGAAGGGATCGTCGTTATTTTGCCTGCCTACAGTAGTCACCCAGGGAAGGACTATCTTTATAACTCAGAAAGTGTGCTAAGAATGTAACAGGGTGTGGTGCCAAAACATGTGTCTCACAAACACGGTATCAAATCGCCGCTGACTTCCTGGTCGGTCGTTACTACCTACAGTTGGTTCGGTTAAATCATGTTTGGCTCACTGACGCTCATAAAACTCGTCGTGTACTACAGCTCGTGCTATGCAGACGGACGGTGACTTGTGTTATCCACGAAATGATCATGTTGTTACGTCGCTGGTTAATGTGTGGCAGCACGGGTTAGTTACGAACTGACGGTTGTGTAAACTGGGGTGAAACAAGTGAAAGAAAGTAAAGCTCGGTGAACTCATTTGCTTAAATACACTGGGTGATTCTTGGTTAGTGTATTAGTGACGTCGTTGTTTTATATGCGTGCGTGCGTGCGTGCGTGCGTGCGTGCGTGCGTGCGTGCGTGCGTGCGTGCGTGCGTGCGTGCGTGCGTGCGTGTGGATATGTCCGCTTGACGATTTCGTTTTTGGACAGACATGCAACATCCACTCTGTCGCTTTATGTGTCCGCCGCCATTGCTGTTTTGTACAGAGTTCGTCCGAACGTAGTCTAGATGGAGGACGTTCAAAACACTATCTGCTCAAAACATTACGGTAGTGGTTTTTTAGTTCAACCTCGGTTCAAAACACTCTTGTATAATATATAATTTTAACGAGTAAAATATGTTTGATATTGCTTCGTGCCATGTTAACATATTAATGATGGAGCCATGTGCATGCATAAAAAGGCATCATTGTTATTTGGACGACCAAAAATTCAAATATCAGCATGATAGGATATGTTACTAAAGATAATATAAATTTAAGCCTCACAGAATTATAATTATTATAATCAGTTGTAATTGTGAATGCCAAACTGTGCAGTTAACTACGTTAACTTGGCCATTGTATTTGAAAACATTACCGTAGTGGTTTGAACGCTCGTTAAAAATCCTACCTAGTGTATTGAACGTACGTTGACAATTCTGCCGTTATGTTTTGAACGTACGTCGAAAACAAAACATCAGTTATTTGAACGTACGTTGGAAACACTACCGCGGTGTTTTCGACGGGTTAGTGAACTTATCACAGCGGCTGTCAGCACTGGCTCGTTTCGATGCGGTGATGGACTGCGCTCGACAGCCGTAAAGTATAACCACCGGGCCCTTCGCTCGGCGTCCTCGACAACTTGATTGCTACGTGGACAATGGTGGCGATATTACATGGTTCAGACATCGATCAAATATTACTGAAATTAAATAATTCTACTAATTATATAAATCGGTTCGCTTCTGTTGCGGATAAACGAAGGACGTTGCTTCATATTTCCGAGCTAGTCACCAACATGCGATATTGTAATACGTGACAGGGAGTGAAGTCAGAAAGAAATAGAAGCTTCACCTTACAAGAAATATTATTGATAGCGCATGCAAGCGTAGGAATGTTGATGATAAATGCGACAAAAATGAATTCTAACTTTGGAATGTTGCCAATAATTGCCCACATTATGGTCGATATCTCTTACTACAGGGTGTCTAGACACTAGTAGACAGGGTGTCTAGGCAGAAGGCAGCGCAGGCCCCGTGGGGGATTGATCATGTGAAAGATAAATACGGAGCAACAGGTTCAAAGCAATGATCCTAAAAACGCCTCGTGTATTACAGATAAATAATGGAAAACCGAAATGAACGCTATTCGTCTTGAACACGTGAAGCGAAGTATTGATGCGACGCGGCTAGGTGCATCCCGGTAGTGGAGGTAGCGGCACGCCCATGCGAATGAATCGCGTGAAAATTAATTTACGCGTCGTGTGTTCAACGTACGATGGCCTTTCGCATTCGAAGCTTTTCTATTTTCTGTATAGGCGTACTGTCCACCGACTGACTGACTGACTGACTGACTGACTGGCTGGCTGGCTGGCTCGCCGGCCGACCGACCGACCGACCGACCGACCGACCGACCGACCGACCGACCGACCGACCGACCGACCGACCGACCGACCGACCGACCGACCGACCGACCGACCGACCGACCGACCGACCGACCGACCGACCGACCGACCGACCGACCGACCGACCGACCGACCGACCGACCGACCGACCGACCGACCGACCGACCGACCGACCGACCGACCGACCGACCGACCGACCGACCGACCGACCGACCGACCGACCGACCGACCGACCGACCGACCGACCGACCGACCGACCGACCGACCGACCGACCGACCGACCGACCGACCGACCGACCGACCGACCGACCGACCGACCGACCGACCGACCGACCGACCGACCGACCGACCGACCGACCGACCGACCGACCGACCGACCGACCGACCGACCGACCGACCGACCGACCGACCGACCGACCGACCGACCGACCGACCGACCGACCGACCGACCGACCGACCGACCGACCGACCGACCGACCGACTGACTGACCCAATTCCGTCGACTGTGACATATCGCATGACGTTCCGTAATCCCACTTCTAAATCGGCCACCCAAATAACTTGGATAAAGTGGTCTGATTAAAAGGCTGGTCAGACATACAGATGTGCAGATCTGGGCAAAACATGCTGTGATACAGTAGCTGTTTTCAAGGGGTGGCTTTTCCGAGGGGTGGCCGCAGTGGTGGTGGTGGGGGGGTTCTATTGTATACACAACGTGCGTGGATGTGACCCAAGTTAAAACCGGGATAACATTATGCTAAGTGCCTAAACGTCCGGAGTGATCAACCTCCCTTGAAGGTTTCTAAAGTCGGGATATGACTGTGCACTCAGGTAGCTGGTTCCACAGTCGGGTACCAGCTGGGAAGAATGGGTGTACACGTCTGTCCTGCAGTAGAGGCCGAGGTAGGGCAGGTTGTCACGTCTTGCAATGAGGAGTGTAGAAACTGGAATATGAAGCGTGTAGATCGGCAGTAGATCGGCAGTAGATCGGCAGCACTGTTGTATGTCAGTTGTTTAGGCGTCAGTCGGAGAAGTAGCCTCGTTGTGGAAACTTATTTATCTTAGGCAGCGAAACAAACACGACTTTCCACGACTAATACAAGTGAGGACGTGAACACAACGTAATGGGCACGGGCTTCAAAACAATCGTAATGGGCACGGGCTTCAAAACAATCGTAATGGGCACGGGCTTCAAAAAAATCGTAATGGTTACGGGCTTCAAAACAATTGTAATAGGCACGGGCTTCAAAACAATCGTGACACAGTTCATAATACACACCGGGCCGTGAACCGTTAGAGGTGCATGCGTCGCTTTCACCAAGTTGCACATTCATAACGGGTGTCGATAAATCAGGACACGTGTGTGAGAATCAGGGATACTGAGGCCTACTCAGTTCCACATTAACGCCAGCGCGTATGTCAACTGTCATCGTAACTTATACTTTATAGCTCTAACCGAATATAATTGATGTGATGCGGGTTACTCTTGTCATCAATACAGTTCTGTCATTGCACCCTCGTGCTTAAAGGTGTCTGATTCATGGAAGTCCGCATATGATTGAGGTGTTGCAGGGACTAGAACAGCTGTTCCGCTGTCAAATACAGCAGTCGGGTACAGCTGTCAAGTACAGCAGTCGGGTACAGCTGTCAAGTACAGCAGTCGGGTACAGTTGTCAAGTACAACTGACAGGCACAGCTGTTGTGAACGAGGCAGGAATCCCTAGTGAGTGAATGAGTGAGTGAGTGAGTGGGTGGGTGGGTGGGTGGGTGGTTGGGTGGTTGGGTGGTTGGGTGGGTGGAGCGAGCGATCGATCGAGCGGAGTGGAGTGGAGTGAGTAAGTGACTGAGCGAGTGGAGTGAGTGAATGAGTGAGTGAGTGAGTGAGTGGGGGACGTGTCAATGTGTGCGTACATGTGTGTGTGTGTCTGTGTGTGTGTGTGTGTGCGTGCGTGCGTGCGTGCGTGCGTGCGTGCGTGCGTGCGTGCGTGCGTGCGTGCGTGCGTGCATACCTATGCGATAATGCATGTGAATTTCGTGTGCTTTGTATGCGAGCAGCTCTGTCTCCATGCCTCATTCGCTGTTCTGTCTTCCCAGATCACCGCCAGTACGGCTGCAAGGTGTTGCGCACCAAACGCTGGATCTCGGATGGCTTCTGTACGTCGCCGAAGTCGATCGAAGATGTCATATGCACAGGCTTCTGTCTGCCGATCCGCCACCTGCCCTGGTACGTTGAGTTGGTCAAGACACACTCGCGGAATAAGCTTCTCCAATGGCGCTGCGTGAACAGCGACGTGCGCCGTCGCAAGATCCGGCTCGTGTGTCCGAACGGCGAGACAGTGTCCTATCCCATCGAAATCGTCAAGAGCTGCAAGTGCCAGCGATATGTGCCGTCGCAGAACGCCTCACGGACGCAGTTCAACGTCGCCAAGAAACACCGGCGACGCGAACGGAAGCGGCGCAAGAGCCGACGGCGGCGTCGCAAGAACGGCAAGAAATGGCGCAAGGCCAACAAGAAACGTCGGCGTCCGCCCGCCGAGCTGTAGACGCCGTGGTAGCATGGACAGCTGTAGCGGCACGTACACCGGACAGCTGTAGCGGCACGTACACCGGACAGCTGTAGCTGCAAGTTCACTGGACAACTGTAGCGGCATGTTCACCGGACAGCCTGACGGACGCTGCCGTGGCCACCGCTGTGGGTTGGCGCCACAAACACTGTTGTGTAACTATTGCGCAACAAATGCTGCAATTGACGTTTAAGTGACATGGCGTCGCGACACCTGGTGAGTGACGCGCGAACCAGTGATCGACCGGTGACTCAGCGAGACGATATATGTATTGTTATGATTATGATGTGCGTTATTTATTCACTGCAAGCCGCTAGTGCGACTGTCGTAATGCTTACGAGATTTTGTAGGTGCGTCTGTCGTTTGCTGTAAATATTAGGAATCGACGCATGTAGCCGCGCGTCGCATGTGAACTACCACACGATATTGTTGGCATCGTACGTCAGCGTGCGACATCGTACGACATCGTACGACATCATCGGTGTCGCTACGATGCACAGGATATCTCTGTGAGGACGTCCGCATCTATCAGGCTCCCACGGACGCAAAGTCCCAACCAGATTTTCAATAATCGTGTCTGTGTTTATACATAGTCAGAATTAAAAATAAAATGGCACAAACCGTGTGTCCCCGTGTGTCCCCGTGCGTCCCCATGTGTCCCCGTGTGTCCCCGTGCGTCCCCATGTGTCCCCGTGTGTCCCCGTGTGTTGCATAACTGGGAATATTAAGAAATTGACAGTGAGCGTAGTTTCAGTTTGTTTAATCTTTCTTTCTTTGATGATAGAAATACAACTGATAAGAAAAACTAAACACGTACGTCTTCCTTTTAAAGCATGACGTATTCCGCCAGTCGTTCAAGTTCCCTTCGCGATTTAAACATTTACTAAGTGTCGCGACCTTTGACGTGGCATTCCACTGTATCCGCTCTCGCGGTGCAGTCTGGGAAACGATAGCTAATTCAGTCTCCGTGGAAAGTGATCCGACTAGAAAGTGATCCGGCTAGAAAGTGATCCGACTAGAAAATGATCCGGCTAGAAAGTGATCCGACTAGAAAGTGATCCGGCAAACAAAGAACAAGTAACATAACGAGTTGACCATTCACGTACAAGCACATGTTGCAGCAACTTAAACGTACACATTCTGATCGTTTTTATCGTAAATCATGTTATATTATATTCTGACACAATGACCGCCCAAATATGGTTGAACGAACCACAAATAAACAAATGATATACAGAATGGCCGTTCACTGCCTTCGCTTACAGCTGTCGACAACGTCCAGTACCCAGGGACCCTGTGGACACATTGTCTCGGGTTGAGACGTTGATGACGTGAAGGGTCTGTCATTGACACAACAATCACCTCCGTCTGTAAACATGCGACTTGCACCGAAGCATTCAAATAAACATATAAACATATAACGGTCAAATTGTTCTTTAAAAACACATTTGGTAGGTGAAGATGCTAGATTAGATATAGGTTATACTATATTAGATATATGTTATGCTATGTTAAATATAGGTTATGCTATATTGTATATATGTTATGCTATATCAGATATAGATGATGCTATATTATATGTAGGCTATGCTATATTAGATATAGGTTATGCTATATTAAATATAGGTTATGCTATATTGTATATAGGCTATGCTATATTAGAGATATGTTATGCTATATTAGATATAGGTTATGCTATATTAGATACAGGTTATAATATATAACACGAGTTTACAATAAAAAACGATCTGTTAGGCTTTTAAAGTAAATGTAACACCATTTTCGTGTTGTACTATTTAAGTCTGTACGCTTTGTTGGTTGCTTTACAAACAGCGCCTGGTATTATTGTCGATTATAATAAATTATACAACATTGTTTCATTAGGGGTGCAAAATTGTCGGAATGAAATATTACCCAACAACATCTACCAGGGTTCATAACAAACAGACAAACACGTAATTTTTCACGAAACATGCCACAAGACCGGTAACAGACCACTATTAATTTTACCATTGAAACTAACTAGTTTCTGTTTCGTCGTCAGTGATGGCAATAGTGTTGTCAGAAAATCGTCGTATTCCGCAAACATTCCCATTTCCCTGTTGATAAGTTAATATTTGAGGATGCAAGGGATGATGTCCCAAATCACCGGCACTACCATGACCCCTGAAACAACCGCCATTATCGCGCGATGTGCGCTGCGCCTTCTTTGAAGAGGAAGAAAACATTTTATTTGACCCATCAGATATTTTAAATGATACATACATTCATGCTAAATTAACATTTTTACATAGTATAGGTATATATAAGCGTATGATAAAGCGCATGATAAACGTATATATGTGTGTGTGTGTGTGTGCGTATTCCAACAAAATAGTCAAGAACGTCCGTCCTTAGTAAAGACGTATCGTTACGTTCCCGCGTAGGTAGTGATACGTGGACCGTGCACGTAGGTAGTGATACGTGGACCGTGCACATAGGTAGTGATACGTGGACCGTGCACGCAGGTAGTGATACATGGACCGTGCACGCAGGTAGTCATACGTGGACCGTGCACGTAGGTAGTCATACGTGGACTGTGCACGTAGGTAGTGATACGTGGACAGTACACGTAGGTAGTGATACGTGGACCGTGCACGCAGGTAGTGATACGTGGACCGTGCACGTAGGTAGTGATACGTGGACCGTGCACGTAGGTAGTGATACGTGGACCGTGCACGCAGGTAGTCATACGTGGACCGTGCACGTAGGTAGTCATACGTGGACCGTGCATGTAGGTAGTCATACGTGGACCGTGCACGCAAGTAGTCATACGTGGACCTTGCACGTAGGTAGTCATACATGGACCGTGCACGTAGGTAGTGATACGTGGACCGTGCACGTAGGTAGTCATACGTGGACCGTGCACGTAGGTAGTCATACGTGGACCGTGCACGTAGGTAGTCATACGTGGACCGTGCACGTAGGTTGTCATACGTGGACCGTGCACGTAGGTAGTCATACGTGGACCGTGCACGCAGGTAGTCATACGTGGACCATGCACGTAGGTAGTCATATGTGGACCGTGCACGCAGGTAGTCATACGTGGACCGTGCACCCAGGTAGTCATACGTGGACCGTGCACGTTGCAATATACAAGCGCTATCACGATGGAGTGGCAATACCGTCATGGTTCGATGACAATGAAGTCAAGCTTAGTAAGTTATTGTATTTCGTAATGTTCCGTTGACTAATCGACCATATGATCTAATGTTTGTGCTTTGGCACATGCCCCAGTTGTTGTCATGGTCTGCCAAGTAGGTAACGACTTTGAAACATGTCGTCTGGCAACCCATATGCTGTTTCATATAATAAAAACATACACAATGCTATGTCGGAGTAACGAGCGAACAGGCACTGACGTAAAAGTACAACAATTGGTAGTTCAGAGACTGCATTCAAGCGTTGTGCAGCGGCGCCTGACGGCTGAAATTCATCAATGATGAGATGGTTTCAATGACGTGCGATAACGCTATTAATAGAGCATTTTATGAACGAGGAGTTGTCGTCTCACAACCCCGTAATTAGACAAGAATTACGACAACAATCTATTCAGAAGGTCGTTTCCATAAGTTATAATTGCCCAATGTGTAGTCGCAAATGGTAAGAGAGGAAAGACAGCGAAGTGTAGCGGCGCTGACACCGCTCTTGTAAGAAACTACGCCTCATATCCCAAATTACACCTGTTTAGAACCATCGATAGCCCGACCATAGAATATAGTTGAATGGAAATTGTCGCTACTGTATCATTAAACTTGACATGTGATACAAGACATGCATTTAGCACACAGCACAGAATATATTCATGAAAACCTAATCAATCAATCGAATAGTTCTGTTGTACTGGTCGTACCCAATTTGTCGTACGATTACATTCAAGGTCAAATAACTTACATCTAGCGTGGAATTCGTGAAAATAGCATTCGCATTCAAGGTCAAATATCTTACTCTAACGTGAAATTCGTGAGAATAGCATACTACATTTATTGGAACAAAAACACAGTTTACTACCTGATCCCCCTCAATGTCGGCCCAGTCCGGTTGTTAATGTTGAATTGTCGCTGTGTTAAGCCTAATATACACTGATTTTTCTGATACGCGTATGTTTGGCAACTGCACGTTGTCATAACTTGAAAACAAAACAGAGAAGCTAGTTGTACAGAAAATACATTAACCCTTCTCGTATAGAAATGCTCTAAAATTCACAAAACAACGCAATCTACATTTTACTAATCATTCTTTATCTGGGTAACGCACAGGTGCCCCTCCTGCGTGGTTCACACCTGTAAAAATAAAAATAGAAATCCGTAAGATCGTAAACGAACCCGTATGATTATCTATATCCGGTGGTTTGCCTCGCATGCTCAAAAGGACCTCGCCGCACTAAAACTGGGATACATTGATTGGATCTCACGAGACTTCGACGCAGCTGACTGCATGTGCACAGTTAAATATTCGCGAGCGTCGCCCTTCGGACGTGTTGTGAACGGATGAACTGTTCTTCGCATGCCATTTGACAAACGCGGGCAATATTCAGTAATATAAAACGCATTGTTTAAAACGTGCGAAACCGAGAGAATTTCGGATGTATGCCAGTAAGAAAGACCGTCACATTTTAGAAAATCCGTAAGACTTACGGTTAAACCAACCATAAGAGTTTGAATGGATGAATCGCAGCAGAAGCCACCATTGCTTCCGCATAACGGCGCAATGGTATTGCCCGGAGTGACGTCTACGTGTAATGATGCAAGGTGATGTGGCGGTGTAATGATGCAATGTTACATGGAGGTGTAATGATGCAAGGTGATGTTGAGATGTAATGATGCAATGTTACATGGAGGTGTAATGATGCAATGTGACGTGTAGGTGCAACGATGCAAGGTTAACGTGGAGATGTAATGAAACAGGTGATGTGGATGTGTAATGATGCAAGGTGACGTGGGGTGTAATGATACAAAGGATATGGAGGTGTAACGATGCAATGTGATGTGAAGGTGTAATGATGCAAGGTGATATGGAGGTGTAATGATACAAGGGTATATGGAGGTGTAATAATGCACGGTGATGTCAAGATGTAATGATACAACGTGACATGGAGGTGTAAAGATGCAATGTGGTGTGGAGTTGTAATGGTACAAGGTGACATGGAGGTGTAATGGTACAAGGTGACATGGAGGTGTAATTATACAAAGTGACATGGATGTGTAGTGATGCAAGGTGATGTGGAGGCATAATGATACAAGGTGACGTGGAGGTGTAATGCTGCAATGCTGCGACAATACCAGTGCACTACACCATGCGACAACACCAGTGCACTAGACCACGCGACGACATCAGTGCACTAGACTGATCGATAACCTCAGCGTACAAGACCAAGCGTCAACACTGGTGCACTAAGCCACGCGACAACATCAGTGCACTAGGCCAAGTGACAACATCTGTGTACTAGACCAAGTGACAACATCAGTGTAGTACATCAGATATTATGACGACCGTTTATTTGATATGTGCATAGTGCTATGTAGACGGTTGTATACGTACTAAGATAATTCCCCGATTTAATTGTTACGCTGCACCGTTGTCTACTGGCGGTTGCTACGAACCTATAAAAGGTTTGCGTGTAGTTCTATATATGCACAGTGCAGAAACAGCGACGAAACAAAACCATCAGTTGAACGCAAAATGTAGCAAGTGGGATCATGCCTCAGTTATACTTCCTGATGTGTTACACGAAAGTAGGGCAGGGCATAGTATGTATATATGGAGTAGTATGTTTGGATATAGCACGTTTTTAAAAATTCATATCATCTGACATAAGTGCCTTTGAGCATGGACATTGCCATGTTTGCTGGTCGAACCTGTTGACAGTATAACTGTGGATTTCTAGATGATTTTAATAGGTGGGAGAATTTTTGGCAATTTTTTCGCCACAAGGCACGAGTGTGTAGTAATTCATGCATAAATTGGTAAACATTGACGGGTATGGCACGTTCAGCCATTTTAAAAGAGTTAGAAATACGCTATTTTTACAAAACTCGACCAGCATGTCAATGAGATGATGACAACGGCAGGTAAGAAGTTTCATAATTGTTGGTGGTCCCGATTTCTTATAATCGTGCAAAACGTTAACATGGTCACCAATGGAAAATGTAACTGTAGGCTGATCCCAAGTGTAGCGCCAGTGGCGACGCGACAAAGCGACACGTGATTGGCGCAGACTACGTGCATCCCAATCGCCGCTAATGGGTGATCAACAACAATTACTCGTCCCCGCTGAATCCCTCCGAATCAATTACACTGCGGCGACAAAGTGTCGAGCGGTGACAAATGACAGCTGTCACACGCTTGTCACGAGTGTCACCGCCGAATGAACAGGTCTGGCAGGGGGTAACATGTAAAGCGCTTTGCCATTAACGTTTTTAATACTATTCGCCAATTTATAGTTTGAACATCCTGAATATTATTTCATCAACCTGCTGGACAAAATTTCTCATTTTTGCTCTCCAGAAAATCAACATACAACATACCCCCCATCAAATGGCGTCCAAAACAATTACATCATATCTTCATGTGCAAGAGATTCAACAGTCACTGTCGCATTGGTAAGTTGACAGCCAGCCACTAAACACAGCATGAATGTCGTAGTCCTCAAGTGTGACCACATCCCAGTTACTGTGATACTGGTAAGTTGACAGCCAGCCACTAGACACAGCATAAATGTCGTAGTCCTCAGGTGTGGCCACATCCCAGTTACTGTGACACTGGTAAGTTGACAGCCAGCCACTAGACACAGCATGAATGTCGTAGTCCTCAGGTGTGGCCACATCCCAGTTACTGTGACACTGGTAAGTTGACAGCCAGCCACTAGACACAGCATAAATGTCGTAGTCCTCAGGTGTGGCCACATCCCAGTTACTGTGACACTGGTAAGTTGACAGCCAGCCACTAGACACAGCATAAATGTCGTAGTCCTCAGGTGTGACCACATCCCAGTTACTGTGGCACTGGTAAGCAGCAAAATATTGCCAAAAGGGTGAACCGTCTCAAAATGTCTGGCACTTTATTCATATGTCATGAACGTGGAAGTAAAACATTGATCCGTCCCCTGAAATTTCCCACGTGCACGGATGTCACACCAGGACAGGGCCTGGATCTGTCTAGGTTTAGCCAAGAATCTTACCCTGTTCACACTTGTCACGTAGGACGTTCAACACACTTTTCCTTAGAATAAACTACGAGTGTTGTCAACGTACTTCCAAAACACGCTGGAGCGTTTTGAATCTACAGTGTACTTTCACAACACTGCGGC
The DNA here is from genome assembly GCA_033239005.1 of Lamellibrachia satsuma. Taxonomy (NCBI): domain Eukaryota; kingdom Metazoa; phylum Annelida; class Polychaeta; order Sabellida; family Siboglinidae; genus Lamellibrachia; species Lamellibrachia satsuma. The sequence goes on from BSQZ01000025.1 coordinate 4,607,958, forward strand.
TACGTTCAACACTCAACTATAATGTAACATTTTCACGAAGAAAATGTGTTTGATATCGCTTCGAGCGTAGACTGGTGATTAATATCTTACAGAATGTAATTAATATATTAATGGTGGTCTTTTTGAACTTACTAACTCAGTGTTTTCAACCTAACCGTCGTGTTTTGGACTTGGCTACTGTACACAGTGTTTCGAACGTACGTTGACAACACTATATTTGTTTTTGAGGTGTAGTGTTTTGGACTTACTACACTGGTGTTGTTAGTTCACGAGTGCGATGTTAACACGGTCGCTGACGTCAAGGTATTTAGGTGCTTTACTAGTACGAATATATCTTCGAAATAATGTACCCCAATTCCTTTGTAGCGGTCTACCATTTTCCTTCTACGTTACACCTGAGCCGGCGAACTGATTATATGTCTTTTATCCTGCAATCGCTCGCTAAACTGTCAGTAACCAGGCATGGGGACAATTTGGCTCATGGTTTAGGCTATACGTTTTGCCCAACATTATATTCAGTAAAGAGCGATACATGGAAAGGGCACATGTTCTTTCGACGCCTGCATGTTTTTTCGTGGAAAAATAACCAGGCTTCCAACATGTAACGATGCCTTCAAGCATACGCAAGAAGTCATGAAAGTCAGGGTTATCATATTCAGCGGGAAGAAACCATTGCGTACTGCGTGTGTCTTAATACATATTGCGCGACTTCGCGTCGATGGACTTTCGTTGAGTGATATGCAGTATGTCAGCGAGCGTCGAGTTCAGCGTAATCTCGTTAAGTTGAAGCGTTGGGGCAAAAGCAAGAAGTATCAAAGTCAAGTGTGCAGTACCGGCTTCCGCGTGGCTCAATGCAATAATCACGGGCCGGCAAGGTCATTTGATTCCTCGCCAAGACGGAAGTTGAGAAGAGGAAATCCAAGTTGGTGAATTCGAGCTGTTCAATAGAGATACGAACGCACTATGCATCACAATTTTAGCTACGCCTCTTTGAATAATGATATCACTTTTAGCCATACAGTGTCATTTCAGTTGTTCTCACAGTCGGAAACAATCTCAATATTTCATTCAGTAAGAGCACACGACAAGTATCATCTCACCGAGGGAAGTGTTGTTTTTGTTTGTGAAGCAGCGTTTGACGTGCAGTCGTCTTGGTCAGTAACCCGCATGCGCAGCGCCACGACGGCCAGTGCGGAAACAACTTACGACTGATGTGAAGTGTTTACGGGATAGACTAATTAATAACGATAAGTGCCGCCTGAAGTTGTTTTCCGCCAAAACGTCGACCACTTACAGTTTGGACAACGACGTGATATAATCTGCGGACTTGGGGCGTAACTGGTGCAGATAACGCGGAGTGGGGGTTGACACGAGCCGTGATGCATCGGGTCAATAAGCTATGCCATGGGGAAATGACCCGGGTCAATAAGCTATGCCATGGGGAAATGACCCGGGTCAATAAGCTATGCCATGTAGAAATGACCAGGGTCAATAAGCTATGCCATGGGGAAATGACCAGGGTCAATAAGCTATGCCATGGGGAAATGACCAGGGTCAATAAGCTATGCCATGGGGAAATGACCAGGGTCAATAAGCTATGCCATGGGGAAATGACCTATCAGGCTCACCTTCATTAAAAACTGCAGCACTCAATTATTAAGTTGAATTCGTTACAACTATTCCATGTAATAATAATAATACTTATTATTATGTATAGTGGATGTAATAAATAAACTTAAACATGGAGAACACTTAACATAAACTAAAAACAACACAGGGGGTCACTTTCCCATAGAGGAAACCTTTAGTATATATGTTTATATAGTATTTTGACCCCCCGGGTCAAAATACCACATGACACTAGCCCTGCCGGAGAAAGTCGGCAGTGCACTGTAGAGGGTCGTCGGCAGTGCAGTGTGGAGGGTCGTCGCCGGTGCACTTTGTCATGCCGATGAACATGTTCACAACGTCTACAGCCGTAGAAGACACTGAGTGAAGCCCCAGTCGGTGCACCAACGACAGATTCATGAAAATGCACTGGTTGACGTCAACGCGAACACATCTCTGAGACTGCTGTACGTAAGACAACTGGAAGAGCTACAAGTGAACACAAACACAAGTCAGCTGTAGATGCTATATTGATAGATGTGAAACAAACGTAACATACGTGCGACTAACAACTGAACAGAACATTCAAATCGTCGAGATACGTTAACGATAACAAGAGGAGGAACAACTATGCTGATCTCACACACACACACACACACACACACACACACACACACACACACACACACACACACACACACACACACACACACACACACACACACACCACACACACACACACACACACACACACACACACACACACACACACACACACACACACACACACACACAACACACACACACACACACACACACACACACACACACACACACACACACACACACACACACACACACACACACACACACACACACACACACACACACACACACACACACACACACACACACACACACACACACACACACACACACACACACACACACACACACACACACACACACACACACACACACACACACACACACACACACACACACACACACACACACACACACACACACACACACACACACACACACACACACACACACACACATATATATATATATATATACTATTATTAACTCAATTAACTTGAGCAGTTAATTATTTTAATTACAATTAACTAAGAAATTCCCCAATTAAATTAACGTCATATATTTCTCATGTCAATTACATTTAATTAAATTAGCCTCCAAAATTCTTCAATTAAATTAACAATTAATTTTAATTCAGTTAAAAGTTTACACATTTAAAACAGTTGTAAAATTGCAAGACTTGTAATAGAATGTGTTTTGCAATTATGTTGGAAAGAAATTTTTACATGCCAAGACATTTCTTCATGGGGCATTTGATCACCTTTTAGAAGTTGTAGATGATTAAAGAATATTATTTTCTGATAGGATTAAAAAGTTGTGGCTGACGATGGTGTGGGGTTTCCTCATATCTTATGCTTAGCCAAATTAACAAAACCGGGCAACTAAATACATAATTTCTATGCACCAAGTGTTTTATACGAAATCATAATTTTAGATGCAAAGGTCTAGTGGCCCCATAGATCCACTTGGCTGCAAGATGCCAGCCCCAGGTCTTTACTTTAAACAGAAATTTGCATAAGCGAAGTTTAGCCATTAACTCATCACCCCACCCGAAGACATTCTATTGTCTAGGCCTTCCCTCCAACGTACAAGTGCTTGAATAACCAGCCCACTCGAGTTGGTACATTGCTCTGTGATTTTCTCCCTCCCAGTCACACATGCCTGATCCTGATCTCTCTATTGCATAAAGTGAGTTAAGACATGTTCTTGAGAGGTATCATGCTGAAGTCGCATGTAAAGTGTAAAGCGCTCTTTTATAGTAAATTTATGTTTAAAAATAAATATGTCATGATAACATGGCTGGTAATAGCTGAAGGTCATGTTGACCTCAACGTTTGACACACTTTTCATCATCACAGCTGATATATGCATGTGTGTGTGTGTGTGTGTGTGTGTGTGTGTGTGTGTGTGTGTGTGTGTGTGTGTGTGTGTGTGTGTGTGTGTGTGTGTGTGTGTGTGTGTGTGTGTGTGTGTGTGTGTGTGTGTGTGTGTGTGTGTGTGTGTGTGTGTGTGTGTGTGTGTGTGTGTGTGTGTGTGTGTGTGTGTGTGTGTGTGTGTGTGTTTGTGCGTTTGTGTGTTTGTGTGTTTGTGTGTGTGTGACATATTCGATTAAGCGAATTTCTCCAAATATGGACTCGGAATGATGCGTAAACGTATTTCAAACAATTGAGTTTTATATTGCCCTGAATTACTGCATAATAGATTTCTTACCAATACATTGGTATTATCGAGCAACACAGTTTCATCGATAGAGGAAAGTCACAACTTGGTTACGGCGACTTCGAGTTAAATATATGATTTGCTTGTACCTAATCGCACAGCAGGACCGCCCAACAAGGTTCAAATTTTGGTTTTAAGCAATGAAGTTGTCCGTGTTTATGAACGAATCTAGTGGCAGGAGAGACGTTGCAACCAAAATGGTAAACCATGTCGCATTTCAGCCAGACCGTGAAAATAGAACAAAAAGTAACCGATTGATGTAGTCACTTGTTACTTGCTGCTGGCTAGGATTGCGACACAAAGCGTCTCGTGGAGAGAACATTGTCGGGTCATTGAGCACGTTTCATAACTTGCTTCAGTAACTTTGACACTCTAAACCTTGATACAATATGTCTAGTCGTTTGTAGCGTCCTGTTATATGTACACACACTGACTACGTGTACACACACTGACTACATGCACACACACACTGACTACGTGTAAACACACTGACTACGTGTACACACACTGACTACGTGTACACACACTGACTACATGTACACACACTGACTACGTGTACACACACTGACTATATGTACACACACTGACTACGTGTAAACACACTGACTACACGTACACACACTGACTACATGCACACACACTGACTACACGTACACACACACACTGACTACGTGTACACACACTGACTACATGCACACACACTGACTACATGTACACACACTGACTACATGTACACACACTGACTACACGTACACACACTGACTACATGTACACACACTGACTACATGCACACACACTGACTACACGTACACACACTGACTACATGTACACACACTGACTACATGTACACACACTGAATACGTGTACACACACTGACTACATGCACACACACACACACTGACTACATGTACACACACTGACTACATGCACACACACTGACTACACGTACACACACTGACTACATGTACACACACTGACTACGTGTACACACACTGACTATATGTACACACACTGACTACGTGTAAACACACTGACTACACGTACACACACTGACTACATGCACACACACTGACTACACGTACACACACACTGACTACGTGTACACACACTGACTACATGCACACACACTGACTACATGTACACACACTGACTACATGTACACACACTGACTACACGTACACACACTGACTACATGTACACACACTGACTACATGCACACACACTGACTACACGTACACACACTGACTACATGTACACACACTGACTACATGTACACACACTGAATACGTGTACACACACTGACTACATGCACACACACACACCGACTACATGTACACACACTGACTACATGCACACACACTGACTACACGTACACACACTGACTACATGTACACACACTGACTACATGTACACACACTGACTACGTGTACACACACTGACTACATGCACACACACACTGACTACATGTACACACACTGACTACATGCACACACACTGACTACACGTACACACACTGACTACATGCACACACACACTGACTATATGTACACACACTGACTACGTGTACACACACTGACTACATGCACACGCACTGACTACACGTTCACACACTGACTACATGTACACACACTGACTACGTGTACACACACACACTGACTATATGTACACACACTGACTACATGCACACACACACTGACTACACATACACACACTGACTACATGCACACACACTGACTACATGTACACACACTGACTACATGCACACACACTGACTACACGTACACACACTGACTAAATGCACACACACACTGACTATATGTACACACACTGACTACACGTACACACACTGACTACATGTACACACACTGACTACATGTACACACACTGACTACGTGTACACACACTGACTACATGCACACACACACACACACACTGACTACATGTACACACACTGACTACATGCACACACACTGACTACACGTACACACACTGACTACATGTACACACACTGACTACATGTACACACACTGACTACGTGTACACACACTGATTACATGCACACACACACTGACTACATGTACACACACTGACTACATGCACACACACTGACTACACGTACACACACTGACTACATGTACACACACTGACTACATGTACACACACTGACTACGTGTACACACACTGACTACATGCACACACACACACTGACTACATGTACACACACTGACTACATGCACACACACTGACTACACGTACACACACTGACTACATGCACACACACACTGACTATATGTACACACACTGACTACATGCACACACACTGACTACACGTACACACACTGACTACATGTACACACACACTGACTACATGTACACACACTGACTACGTGTACACACACTGATTACATGCACACACACACTGACTACATGTACACACACTGACTACATGCACACACACTGACTACGTGTACACACACTGACTACATGCACACACACACTGACTACATGTACACACACTGACTACATGCACACACACTGACTACACGTACACACACTGACTACATGTACACACACTGACTACATGCACACACACACACACTGACTATATGTACACACACTGACTACATGCACACACACTGACTACACATACACACACTGACTACATGCACACACACTGACTACATGTACACACATTGACTACATGTACACACACTGACTACGTGTACACACACTGACTACATGCGCACACACTGACTATATGTACACACACTGACTACATGCACACACACTGACTACACTTACACACACTGACTACATGTACACACACTGACTACGTTTACACACACTGACTACATGTACACACACCGAAAACTAATATTAAACGTTGTTATTCAACGCTGTATCCAGTCCTTTGGATACTCAAAGCATTTTACACGTCATATTGAATACCTATAGTTTATGCACATTTTAGTTTATGCATAACATGATTTCACAACAAAAACGATCATATACTTTGTGCATTTAAAATATACAATTGACAATCGTTCTATGATGTACGACGCAGGGCAGTAAACTAAAACTTTGAATAGTTAGAAATATACAGTAAAACCACTACATGTTAAATGCCCTAAAATAAAATTAAAAAGCGTTCGCGCATATAAACATTCAAATACAGTAGTTTACTGTAATACACTAGAGGAGACTGCCCAGAGTGGAGCGAGAAGGCGTTCTCATTCGTCCTGACGACTGTCATGACCCGCTACGTGTGTGCTGCTTCCGGGTACGTAGTGTGACCTTGTGGGGGTGCTTGACGAGTCAAAGTGTATGATGAGATTCAAACTCTTGATGACATGACCAAGTGTTAAAGAGAAGTATTTCACAAAGTGATCTCAAGAGCTACTGTTCCACAGAAGAAGGCGATGAACCAGATAATATGCTGCAGCAACCAACGACAACGGGCTCGGTGGAGTGTGTTTTAAAATGATATTTCACGAATTAATTATATTTAACTAACACATACATACACATACCACATGCACGCACGTACGCACGCACACAACTTTAAATTAGATATATAGGTTGTTTAGTTTATCTGGACGTGTGACTAAATTTGGGAATTAAATTATTCTACTAAACTGATTTTTTAACAGCAGTTCGTTTCGTTCACCCATGAAAATTGAGATACATGTAATTAAGATGGATGGTCCACCGTTATCCTTGAATTGCTTAATGTTTCAACTGCGCAGCTATAAAAAGCCGGCCTAATTGCTTCGACCTCTCGTGAGGCCGCGTTCGTAGTAAATATATATTTTTTTGCATTTTCCGCCGGAAGCGATGAACTGGTGCGCCAAGGTGACGTCAAAAGCTTTGGTAATCATTCGGAAAGGCCCCAGGCATAAAATTTATGTTTCCCAGACCGAAACGGTTACGATCGAGTATCTAATGAGACGGCAATAGCCATTACCGAACCGAATGTTTTGAGAAAAAAAAATTTTATGGTTCGTTCTATTATGGGTCGAAATTAATTCTATTTAAATAAGTACACGTGTAGATGCAAATGTGAGAGATATTTTTGTGCGCTATACGTATAGCTATAGATGAACAATGCTTAATGTTAACCAGATAACTCAATCTTGCACAGATGAATATTAAAATGCTCACGTATTATTTATTTAGTTCAATCAGTATCTTAACGAAACATGTTGCATTTGTATCGCACGATGAATCGTCGTGTATAGAATAGAGTGGACACATCAATGGACATTACAATGCTATGAATCGTCGTGTATAGAATAGAGTGGACACATCAATGGACATTACAATGCTATGAATCGTCGTGTATAGAATAGAGTGGACACATCAATGGACATTACAATGCTATGAATCGTCGTGTATAGAATAGAGTGGACACATCAATGGACATTAAATGCTATGAATCGTCGTGTATAGAATAGAGTGGACACATCAATGGACATTACAATGCTATGATGGCTTTCTCTGCTTGATTCACAATCTTATAATCCGTCTAGTATCATTACACCCTTTGTGTAAGAAGCTACTGTATAATGTTAAGGTCACATAATGCTAAGGTCACATAATGCCAAGGTCACATAATGCTAAGGTCATCGCATAATATGTCTAATTCCACATACATCTAAGATCTTGCTGAAAACTGTAGCACGACGGAAGGAAGCTACAACAAACTTGTATGTTGGTACCGACAACTGCGTTTTACAGGCGGGGTGTAGCATAAGAGATGTAAATACGTTTTACAGGCGGGTTGTAGCATAAGAGATGTAAATACGTTTTACAGGCGGGGTGTAGCATAAGAGATGTAAATACGTTTTAAAGGCGGGGTGTGGCATAAGAGATGTAAATACGTTTTACAGGCGGGGTGTAGCATAAGAGATGTAAATACATTTTACAGGCGGGGTGTGGCATAAGAGTAGAGTCAACGTGTTGAAGAATTTAATCAGATAAACGTCATTGAATAGTCCAGTCGTCGAAGGGAGCGTCACACGGTTGGTCAGAGACCTATGCATGAACCAGACAGCTGCAATATGAGTGACATACTATATATATATATATATATATATAACTGATTCTAAGACGTGGGTACGACAATGGTGTACATTACGTCAATTCATTCTATTCCATAGTTGTGCAGAATCCATTGTTAAGGAATCTTCGTAGGGAGTGGATGACGGGTGAACGTTTGTGGGCAATTGATGAAAGCTGTACAATTGGCAGATGACCATTGAGATGTAGCTGTTGCTGTAGAAAGTTCAGACAATGTGTTACCGAGAAAGGCGAAGAACTAGAACAAAGAAAACGTGGCGAAGATAGCACAGGGCTTTGAAGAGAATTAGACGCAAAGGAAAAGACTAATAAAACATTGATATGAGGTATAGCACGGTAGACCGTGCGGACCTGGGAATGGATAAGCAGACGCAACAAACGCGTAGAAATGCCTGTTATGTGTTATATGTGTTATGCAGTGATAGAAGACAGCGTCACAAAGAGGTACTGCACATGGCAAGAAAACAGAGGAGGTTATCAGGAAAATACGGACGAACTAGTTACGATGCAACATGAGCAGTGAAAAAGTATTTGGTTGGATACTGGAGGAAGATTGCAAGAATATACATCTGGAGAAAGAACATACATCGGGAGAAAGAACATCCATCGGGAGAAAGAACATACATCGGGAGAAAGAATACACATCGGGAGAAACAACACACATCGGGAGAAAGAACATACATCGGGAGAAAGAACACACATCGGGAGAAAGAATATACATCGGGAGAAAGAATACACATCGGGAGAAAGAATATACATCAGGAGAAAGAACATACATCGGGAGAAAGAATACACATCGGGAGAAAGAACATACATCGGGAGAAAGAACATACATCGGGAGAAAGAATATACATCGGGAGAAAGAATATACATCGGGAGAAAGAATACACATCGGGAGAAAGAATATACATCAGGAGAAAGAACATACATCGGGAGAAAGAACATACATCGGGAGAAAGAACACACATCGGGAGAAAGAATATACATCGGGAGAAAGAATACACATCGGGAGAAAGAACATACATCGGGAGAAAGAACATACATCAGGAGAAAGAACATACATCGGCAGAAAGAACATACATCGGGAGAAAGAATACACATCGGGAGAAAGAACATACATCGGGAGAAAGAACATACATCAGGAGAAAGAATATACATCAGGAGAAAGAACATACATCGGGAGAAAGAACATACATCGGGAGAAAGAACATACATCGGGAGAAAGAACATACATCGGGAGAAAGAATACACATCAGGAGAAAGAACATACATCGGGAGAAAGAACATACATCGGGAGAAAGAACATACATCGGGAGAAAGAATACACATCAGGAGAAAGAACATACATCGGGAGAAAGAACATACATCAGGAGAAAGAATATACATCAGGAGAAAGAACATACATCGGGAGAAAGAACATACATCGGGAGAAAGAATATACATCAGGAGAAAGAACATACATCAGGAGAAAGAATATACATCAGGAGAAAGAACATACATCGGGAGAAAGAACATACATCGGCAGAAAGAACATACATCGGGAGAAAGAACATACATCAGGAGAAAGAACATACATCAGGAGAAAGAATATACATCAGGAGAAAGAATATACATCAGGAGAAAGAACATACATCAGGAGAAAGAACATACATCGGGAGAAAGAATATACATCGGGAGAAAGAACATACATCGGGAGAAAGAACATACATCAGGAGAAAGAATATACATCAGGAGAAAGAACATACATCGGGAGAAAGAACATCCATCGGGAGAAAGAACATACATCGGGAGAAAGAACATACATCAGGAGAAAGAACATACATCGGGAGAAAGAACATACATCAGGAGAAAGAACATACATCGGGAGAAAGAATATACATCAGGAGAAAGAACATACATCGGGAGAAAGAACATACATCAGGAGAAAGAATATACATCAGGAGAAAGAACATACATCAGGAGAAAGAACATACATCAGGAGAAAGAACATACATCGGGAGAAAGAACATACATCAGGAGAAAGAATATACATCAGGAGAAAGAACATACATCAGGAGAAAGAATATACATCGGGAGAAAGAACATACATCAGGAGAAAGAACATACATCGGGAGAAAGAACATACATCAGGAGAAAGAATATACATCAGGAGAAAGAACACACATCGGGAGAAAGAACATACATCGGGAAAAAGACCATACATCGGGAGAAAGAAGCGAATGTTATTATTGGACACACCGAAAGTTGGACTAAGAAATAAAAGAGAACATGCAGTAAACGATCGGGTAATAAGTCGAACGCAAGAGCCAAGACATGCGCCCTGGCAGAAGACTTAGCGGAACAATGTAGGTCTGTGTGGCAGCTTCCTTGGCAGACGAAGCATGTGATGGACGGTGACTAGAGCTTTCGATCAATTTACCGAAGTTCATTACCCGAGTATGCAGTACGTTATGTGACGGCATAACTACTTAACTACCCATCAATCACTCGTGTAGTCAGCTCAGTGACAGAGGAGCTAGTCAAGTCAACACGTATTCGTGTGTTCGGATGTTCATGAAGGCTTGTGGGTGTAAGAAGAAAAAACCCTGGACGTTGGTCACGAGACTGAACATACTTAGAAAAACGACTGCCACAGAGTAGTCACAATTTTTATTATAGACAAGCCCCTTTTTATCACAGACAAGTCCTACTATCTCGCCAGCAATGGATGCCGAAACTGCGATAGTGATCTCGTCACAGTCTGGAATGCCAGTGATTGCAGAACGCTTAAGGAGATAATGTTATCGCGGGATCTGGCAAACGGTGTGAGGCGCCTACTTCGGTTTCATCGACTGCATACGCACCAAAGTGTTTAACGTAGCGGGCCGGTGAGATATCATACTTTGTCTCTTCAGTGATGAATTAAACGCAGCGATGTCTACGACAGCCAAAACATAGATCGTGTTCGAGATACTACGTCGCTGCAAGGCAGGGAAATGTCACAATCGCGGAAAAACTATTTCGACCATACACACTATTGTTTGTTTGATTCAGCCCGGTAGTCAATGGAATACGATTGTAGTGGACTCCTTCCTTCCTCAATTCGATTTTTGCACATCTCGTTTCAGGTTCATATTGGGAAAATTCGACCTATCTAGTGCCGACTACGACATGCCAACTCGTTTGTACAAATTGGTTAGTTATTATTCTCGGACAAACGTTTAATTTATGTTTGATCTGATCTGATCAAAATTCGACTAAACAAAGGCGAAAATAGTCCAACTCTGTATACTATGGCATAAGACTATTCACACTTCAGCAAGTTACCCAAGTTATGAAAGTTTATTCTTTCAATGCTTTTAACAAAAGTAGGCACTCTTGTTAAACCAACTGCGCATATTACTTAAACTATTCACACACTTCAGATTTGAATATCAACGATCCTGATTCACGACGGGCTACATGAACTGAGGAGGGAGTCTTAAGGATTCATGACGGCCTGTATCAACTGAGGAGGGAGTCTTGTGGATTAACGACGGGCTACATAAAATCATGAGGGAGTCTTAAGTATTCACGACGTGCTACATCAACTGAGGAGGGAGTCTTAAGGATTCACGACGGGCGACATCAACTGAGAAGAGAGTCTTAAGGATTCGCGACGAGCAACATCAACTGAGGAGAGAGTTTTAAGGATTAACGACGGGCTACATCAACTGAGGAGAGAGTCTTAAGGATTAAAGACGGGTTACATCAACTGAGGAAGGAGTTTTGAGAATTCACGACGGGCTACATCAAATGAGGAGGGAGTCTTAAGAATTCACGACGGGCTACTTCAAGTGATGAGGGAGTCTTAAGAATTCACGACGGGCTACATCAAATGAGGAGGGAGTCTTAAGAATTCACGATGGGCTACTTCAAGTGATGAGGGAGTCTTAAGTATACAATCCTCGTATTCCATAAGTTGTCGATGTGTTTCGTCAGTTTGTGTCCACAACTATTTCGTTTCATCCTATGCCCTCCATTATGGTCATGTGCAGAACTGTTGTGTTCTCGTTTCTTTCTTGTATATTTGTGTTCTGCAGGTCTCGAGAGGAAGCCGACGGGTAGATAAAGACAGAAACGAGTGAATGAAACAATGTGTTGTTCCTTACAAGAAGATGGCGATCGATCGTCCAGGTTTTGCGAAATGTGGTTAGAAAATATTCCAAAGAAGGTAAACAAAAACACGGGCGATTAAAAACTACATGGAGGAGAACTGTGAACTTTGTGAGCTAACAGACATTTACCTCGGCTGAGGGAAAGCTGCTAAGTAGGCTGCAGACCAACAGAAGTGGAGATGTTTTGGCTCTGCCTAATGAGGTGCGACAGAAGGCTCAAAGAAGTTCAAGGGTCACCTACAGGAACACGCCGTTTACGGTGTCAGGTGTCCGTTGTTATTCCACCAATAACCACGAGATGGCGCAGCATGTCAACTATGTCCTTTACTTGCGGTTGCGGGCGCCTTGAATCGCACTTGTCCCCGCAAGAGGTGAAATACCGTCGAGATCGTTAAATGTTTCGTCCATGTACACCAACGTTTATACCGCAAATTATTTATGTAATTTGCGAAATGCTCGGCATAATTTATCACTACACATATTTCAGTTACACGATCCATCATGCCGTGGACAATACATGACATGTTTTACTGAGGGTTCGCTTTTTCTCAATTTACATTCATTTGCATTCTCCGACCAACCAACGAATTAAGTAACCAAGTAGCTAATATCGTATTTATGATCTCATACCCCGAACCGATTTATGCTAGTACCTTCAAGGGGGAAATTCCATTCCGTAATTAATGTTTGAGCGCAGAACAGATGACTGTCGCGCGCTAGCCTGTGTCCCCGGCGTCATGTCGCCAGCACGGGCGAGGTCGGCGCCGCTCAATCATCCCTCACTGTACACGCTTCAACACTCGACACTCGGTAATAACTCCCGGATGACGTCCGACAACGGCTGAATCGCCACTGGAAATAATTTCTCACTAACCATCCCCCGAGTTGAAACGTCCTTTGTTCGAGGGCGATTACCGGCGTAGACTTGTTGGAAACATATCAAATGTTCAGACATACATTGCTAATAACGATAATGACAATTACATACATGCGTACAGGTGTGAATACAGTCACGCACACACAACACATACGCACGCATACACATGCACAAATATGTACGCACACGGACGCGCAAGCACACGCACACGCACGCACACACACACACACACACACACACACACACACACACACACACACACACACACACACCAACACACGCGCACAAATTAGCAGAACATTATGTATCGTCGTTTTCCTGGTGATAAATTAAATTTATTCCAACGCCTCATCAGAAATACGAAGACACACATTACCACCAACGGCAGTGACGTAGGCGCGTGCATCTATTACTGTATATACTACAAAACTGCTGCTTTTTGTTAGTTAATAAAGTGTCGTTCTTTTAAGGATACGGCATTCGTATTTGGGTACGAACTGTGCTTGGTACAAATTGTTAATGGTGCTAACTGTTTCTAGTACTTTCGTGAATCGTCCCGGGACCCTTTAGCCCGATCAAGGGACGGGAGAACACTTTGAACCGCAAGGCCAGCGCGGGCAGCCAGGACACCTTAAAGGTGCTTAATCAATTCGATTTTTGCTAGTCTCATTTCAAATTAATTTTGCGAAAAACCAAACCTACCTAGTATCCACTTCAACATGCTAGCTCGTTTGTGCAACTTTTGTATGAAGTTTTTGTGAAATCATCAGACAAACTATTAAATGAATGCTTGTTCAAGCAGGGAAGGAGGAAGGGAGGGAGGGAGGGAGGAAGGGGAGGGAGGGAGGGAGGGAGGGAGGGAGGGAGGGGGGAGGGAGGGAGGGAGGGAGGGAGGGAGGGAGGGAGGGAGGGAGGGAGGACGGGAGGGAGGGAGGGACGGGCGGACGGAAGGAAGGAAGGACGGAGGGAGGGAGGGACGGAGGGAGGGACGGACGGACGGACGGACGGAGGGAGGGAGGGAGGGAGGGAGGGAGGGAGTAGCTTTGTGCATAACGCCCAGTTTTTTGGGACATCGGCTACTGGAAAGAATCCTGTTGGTATATCTGTTGTATTTCAATTTATTATCTAATTCATTATCCTAGGTACATTCCGTGTATTAAAATTTGTAATGCACCATATCTCTGAAGTTATAAAAATTTTAGCAGAGGTCCTACATATAGACGTTATGCCCCACCCATGGGACAAAACGCCCACGTCTGGGCGTTTTGCCCCAATAGAATGTCAGTGTCACTAGTTCATTATTCGGCTAAGTTGTGGGACATGTATGTGTTATTATATATTTATACACATATATACATACATACATACACACACAAACACACACGCACACTCCATTAATAATGGAGAGTCCACTGCTAAAATGAAACTAATCGAACATCATCTGTACATTTGTAATATTTCATATTTATGTAGTTTGACTGCAGAAATGTTACTTTGTAATGTAGTATTCATGTGTGGAAATCAACCCGTGTAGACACTTTTACAATTCAGAACTTTAGTAAAACTATTCTCATCAACTCTCGACGGTTAACCACTCGTTAATTCGCAATTATGGCAATAAAATCTTCCACTCTCGTCCACCAGTTGCGATCATTGGTAATATATCTGGCACAGGATGTAACGTTCGTCGGATTTGCTGCCTAACCACTCGTTCACTCACTGTCAGACTCGCAACTGTGGCGAACATAAAATCTGCCACCCTCGGTGCAGTCAGGATGCGACCAGTGGTGACAGATCTGGCACTGGATCCAACTTTCGCCGGATCTGCTGCTTCTGAATGGCTCGCCGCAAACAAGGCATGGCCACTCGTCATCGTCGTCGTCGTCTTCAGAGAAATCTTCACACGGCCGTTTCACACCACATCTTTCTTTCCTGCTCGTTTTCTTTTTCTTCAGCTTGCGAGAAGGCAATGTGCGAACTGCTTTCGCGCTTTTCTTTTCAGGTGGACGTACGATGAGTGGTTGCCTTGGCATCAATCCTGTCTTCCACCATAATCTTGTACAGTAAAGAAGTCACCCCAGCGCTTGTCACGCGCACCCTTGTTCGAGTTTTTCCAGGTGTTGAGACGATCGATGTTGGTGAACAGGCCTTCAAGACTCGCATCGCAGCTTCTCTGTCGGTCTAAGGGGCGACATGCACACCAGGTAAGTTGAACAGGGGCGGTGGCCAATAGTTTTTCGTCGAATTTGGCCTCGTCAAATGGCCGTAGTCCGGCCGCTCTGAGCCCGTTAGTTGCCGATGCGATGGTGACCGACGTTTTGTAGGCCTCATTGAAGAGCGGGATGACGTCAAACTGCGTTTCTGGTCGGTGCTTGTTGTAGATCATCCAGTTGCCGACCGCACGTGAGTACGCTGCCTTCAGGGATCGGAAGAATGTCCGATCTCGGGGTTGTAGTCGATAGGTGCAGTGAGGCGGGAATGTTAGTATCACGACGCCATTCTCTCGACCGTAGAGAATGACATCGAGTGTCTTGTGGCTTTCATGGCCGTCTAGCAGCAGTAGATGTGGTGTCGTCTTCTTGCAGCCAACAGTGTCAACAAAGAGGTGCATCCATCTCAGGAATAAATTATTGTCAATGTATCCCGATCCACGGGTGCTGACGGTGCCCACGGAGCATGCCGGAGCGCCGTTCATCATGAATCAACCATTCGCTTGCGTGGAAAGACGAATAGAGGGGGGATTAACGTACCAGCTGCGCTCATACAGCACAGAGCTGTGATGTTTTCCCCCGTTCTGCACAGGACACTTTTCGCACCTGGTTAATACATTTCGTGCTGACGACCATAGATGGCTTTGTAACGGTAGTGAACCCTGCTTCGTCACAGTCCCAGATGCGTGTAGGGACGAACCCACCATTCACAAGCAACTTCCTGTACCCTCCAAAGAACATTCCCACAGCTTCTTTATTAAACCCTTTCATACGTGCAATGCTAGTTGCAATCGGTCTTCTGATGGTGAGCGTCGTATGCCGGCGAATGAAGTCCCTTGCCCAGTCTACACCGGCCAGACCACTGGTAGCATCGAATGAGTGTGCAATGTTCATGCTGACGACAAGATCAAAGTCTCCATCTCTTCTCGTGCTTGACCAGTTCAGCCTCCAATAACGGTGAGAACGTTGTTGTTTTGCTGCCTCTTGTAATTCTGCCCGGTTGTTTGACCAAGCCTCTGGTGTGTCTAGCAAAAGTCCGCCACGGGACCTCATAGTCACCTTAAATAGAAACAAATATGCATGCTACATTCAAGGACTACAATAATAACTCACCAATACGAATGACAACTGAGTCTAGTGTAGCTATGCCGTTAATATGTTATAATTTTTTCTCGATAATATTATATCTATCCAAATTTCATAATCGTTTATAGTCAGTCTACACATCAGACAACATGACACACCTACCTGATGCCTTGTTCACGGAGTCCCCATTCTTCACTGCGTCAACTGCTCTACCGAGGCGATCATCTCCGTAAGATCCACGCGTTGATGTTCGTACCATCTGGTGTGAGAAAAACGAGTTTACATAAAAATATCTCAAGGCTGTAGAATATATCCTTGTTAGGCCAATTAGCTAAAATAAGTTTAGGTTATCGGCTCAACCTGTGCCATAGTCAACAGTATAGATGTCCTCTACTAAATAGATAAGTCATAAGTCTAGGCCTTCTATAATATAGTATTATTTAAGGGTCTACATATAATTTAACATATATAGCAAACGTACTATATATATATATATATATATATATATATATATATATATATATATATATATATATATATATATATATATATATATATATATATATATATATATATATATATATATATATATATATATATATATATATATATGTATATATATATATGTATATATATATATATATATATATGTATATATGTATATATGTATATATATATATATATATATATATATATATATATATATATATATATATATTATGTCATATGCATAACGCACACATTGTGCGTTTTGCCCCTAATGTGTG
This sequence comes from Lamellibrachia satsuma, assembly GCA_033239005.1. NCBI lineage: Eukaryota > Metazoa > Annelida > Polychaeta > Sabellida > Siboglinidae > Lamellibrachia > Lamellibrachia satsuma. The sequence goes on from BSQZ01000025.1 coordinate 4,626,046, forward strand.
TAGGCCTTTTTCCACCACATGTGCAATATTATGTCTTAATTTGATTATTATTCTCATATATCGCCCGTAACCTATACATTTATAAAACTATTATATGCATATTTGTCTATGCTATACATTCAGTTCTTTGTCACAGTTTCTCGTAGTTACTGTACAAAGTCCTACTTTGGCAAGGACAATTGTTATAATTATGAAATCTTTAATATGAACAGCTTACCGCGAGTTTTACTTCTGCGGCAATCTCCGATGCACAAGATACGCTCCGAAATTGTAATTTTCGAGCCGTGTAACTAGATCGGGGTGGGCATTATGCCCCAAAACTGGGTGTTATGCCCCAAGATACTATATATATATATATATATATATATATATATATATATTGAAATAACAAACAAAAGCACGTGATATATATCACACGTTCACACGATCTACATTAGTTTAGCGCCGGGATAGTTATCTTATCTGCGCAAGAATTATCTCAAAATAACTCGCATGCGGTAGGTCGGCCGATTATTTTCGAAAAGTAGTTTCATGCATCACAGTCCAAAACGTGCAAACATTTGGCAAACAATATGTCCACGACAAGTGGCTAAAGAAGAACTAGACATATTATTATAAAACTTTGCATGAACAAATATCTGAACACAGAGTGTTTTTGCGAGGCAATATTCCGCAAGGGTATTTTTAATAGTCAAAAGGGACACACGCACGCACGTACGTACGCACGCACGCACGCATGCACGCATGCACAAATATGTATGCGCGCAACAGATTCGAAACCCAGAAGAACAGTGAGCACAGCCCACATCCGTGTCGATACCGACAGCCATACTTCAACTCCCAACCGTGTGCACCTACAGCTGATGCCCACCTGCCTCGATAGGCATGCGAGTGATCTGTTAGAAGGTTACTCCGCAGTAGGCCAACCAGTAGGTCATCCAGGGCACCAGTAGGTCATCCAGGGCACCAATAGGTCATCCAGGGCACCAGTAGGTCATCCAGGGCACCAGTAGGTCATTCAGGGCAGCGTTGCTGTCAGATTCCTAACAATTAACATGGTTGTGAGCACAGCTGGATGGAGAAAAGGCTGCGAGAACAAACCACAAAGGCCAAGGCGATCGGCAGGTCGCCAGCGAATCAGTCGTGAAGTCCGGCTGGGTTGTTTAGATATAGAAACCATGACGTTAAAGACGGTGACGTGAAAGGTGGTGACGTGAAAGACGGTGACATGAAAGGCGGTGACGTGAAAGACGGTGAGGTGAAAGACGGTGACGTGAAAGGCGGTGACGTGAAAGGCGGTGACGTGAAAGGCGGTGACGTGAAAGACAGTGACGTGAAAGGCGGTGACGTGAAAGGCGGTGACGTGAAAGACAGTGACGTGAAAGGCGGTGGCGTGAAAGGCGGTGACGTGAAAGACAGTGACGTAAAAGACAGTGACGTGAAAGGCGGTGACGTGAAAGGCAGTGACGTGAAAGACAGTGACGTGAAAGACAGTGACGTGAAAGGCGGTGACGTGAAAGGCGGTGACGTGAAAGGCGGTGACGTGAAAGATGGTGACGTGAAAGGCGGTGACGTGAAAGACAGTGACGTGAAAGGCGGTGACGTGAAAGGCGGTGACGTGAAAGGCGGTGACGTGAAAGACAGTGACGTGAAAGGCGGTGACGTGAAAGACAGCGATGTGAAAGAGATCGCAGCGGAGGAGTGTTCAATGTTCAGGAGGCATATGGTGACAAAAAAACATTATCCAGACATAAAACTTATTATAACTCCCTTACTTGCATCCCAATGACACGCTCTTCGGCATGCATTTGTTTCACACGATGCCCGATCACTGTAGAAGGTTTCGGATGTATATTTGTTACATCCTTAATTTGGTTGAAGTTTGAACACGAGCGCCAGATGTCAAACTCGGGGCTGCAAACTCGCAAATTTGTTTATTAGTGACCATAAAGAAACGACACCCACATTACGGCTAATAACTTCCTCCACATTAGTAATATCATGTTTTTTTTCAGGCGTATACTAGGTGGAGTTTGTGTATGGAAGGTAGACGTGGATTTAGTCAAAATAACACGTGGTATTCAAGTGAGTCTACAGCGCCGAGACTGACATATGGACCACGTGTACAAAAGAACGTACCATTTGAAATACCAATAATGAAGTTATATTACGTTGCATGGATACCGTCTCGGTGTGATCATCGTGTACAGTGGAAAGTATCTATAGAGCCAGAAAGCGGGAGAAGGATACACGCTACTGCTCAGGGGGGGGGGGTGGCCGCTGTAAGGGGGATGGGATCGGTAAAGATGTTGTCGGAAAGGTGGCATTGACGGGTAGATGTGGTGTTGCTCATTGTTCGGACACAGCTGGGTTATTTAACGTCCGTAGCGGGCAGAATTGGTGGTGGCAAGGAAGCTGGATTTCAGGGACGCGCTGGGTCGGGTGGTGGAAGGGCTGGAGGTCACACCGTCGATTAAAGGGCCATCCTCAATTCGATTTTGTCATTTTTCTCTTTTCAGACAAAATTTGCGATAATTCTAAGCTGTATAGCATTGTTTGTGACGTGGCAGCTACATTGCATTGTCTGTGACATGTCAGCTATATAGCATTGTCTGTGACATGTCGGTTATATATTATTGTCTGTGACATGTCGGTTATATATTATTGTCTGTGACATGTCGGTTATATATTATTGTCCGTGACACAGCTTTTTTGTACACTTATTTATTTAGTTTCTGTGAAATCATCGGACAAACGGATCCAGTCAAAAGTTGACGAAAACAGGCCAAGGTCTGGCGGGCTTTGACGTAAAGCTTTTGCAAGTTATCCAAAATATCGATCAAAGTCAATTCTTACAATGATTTTTTTTAATGCGCACTCTCCTATAAAGAAGAGTGCGCATATTATTTAAGCTACTCACACAGTACATCAACAAAGCTATGACGTACGTGTGGAGATGCTAATTGCAGCGAGAGCGAAGGGGCTGTTGAATATCTGTATGAGACGTGGATATATTCCGGAGTATAGCGACGGACATGTATAACTATCCCAACTTGGAAGAGGAAGGAACGTGCAAGATCCAGTGAAGTACAGGGGTATCACACTTCTAAGAAGTCACCTTACCATATGAAGGTACTTGAGAGGATTGTGGCCGGGAAGACATAGAAGGCAGTGGAGCAGGATATAGGCGAAGGATAGCAGATGTTCAAGAAGGGAAGATGGACGACGGGTGGGATGGTTTGCGCTGGGACATCTCGCAGATAAGCGCTTGGGCATGCAATGGAATATTGTGCTGATACTGTGGACATTGAAGGGCTTACGACACACGAGGACGATGCTCTGAATGTCAGAAGAAGCTGAGATGATGGAAGTTCCTACGAGAGAACGGAAGACAGTGTCGTGGTTGAACCTGAAACGTCAGAGGAGTTCCACGTTAACACTGGTTTGAGGAATACAAGTACACGTAGCTGTCAACGTTTAGAGTGAACATGGAGTTGATGAGCAGGAAGAAGGGCTGTGTGCAAGACATCGTTAAACTGACAATGTTTGCAGAAGATTTGGACGTAGTAGCGTGGTGAAAACAAGACCACTAATGGAAGCGATGAGATGGCGTTGTATATCTGGGTAAGCGAACACTGTCGCGCGGAGGGGAAGCAAGCGGGTGGAAGTGGAGGAAGTTAGGCGCAGACGGGGCGGGCAGGGATGTGACTTTGTGGTTTGTGGTCATGGAAATTGCAGGAGCAGAGAGGACGCGGACAGAAGGAGGCCAAGTGAACTGGTGGGGTTATTGGTGGGAAGATGAGTTTAACGCGAAAATCCTTTAGGATACGGACTCTTTACGAGATTTGAGGTATATCGACTGCCGAAAAGAGCCGACGCACTTTGAGACCGCGGAAAGGAACATAGGAGCAGACCGCGTTTAATATGGGAAGAATGTATAAAGAGGGATGCCATACATGCGGCGGTGAATGACGTGCAGTTCAAAGTTGATAATAGAAGTGAACAAGTACAAAGCTATAATTGGCGCCGTCAACTATAAAAGGAACGTTTGATTTTGTTTCTACTATTAATTAATCTAAATCACCCTGCTGAGAACTCCATTAAATGTACCCGACGTTGTCGCTCGTCTCGTTCCAGACTCATTACCGGGTATTAATGTGCAAATCTAGCCTTCAGATCAACACGCTTCACGTTATAATTAGCCCCTTATATTTATGATGGTAATAATAAGCGATTGCTAGTAATCGACCGATCGAGAGGCTGTGCACATAAAGCAAGTCGCGATAGGATTATGCGAAAAGAGAGAACAGTATAAATAGTTACACACAAAAAGACTATGTGTATTTATAGATGCGTAATTTCACATAATGCATTGAGGCATTGTTCAACTAAGAATGCAGAAATGCTTGACGGCATGATACAGTAATAGTGTCGTCACGCAACCTTCATAACACGTACTTGATCTTTGACTCGTTATACATATAAAAGCTACGGGGGCGCGACGCACAGACATATTATTAAACAAATCCCCCAAATCGGTTGAATATCCCTGGAAATATAATTTCAATATAACAAACATTATCGAATGTTTTTATTTTAATGGCGTGTGTAGCTAGAACATAAGAATTTCGACATAGCCAGATGGAGCCTATCATCATGTCCATCTGATTACAATAAGGTTGCAGCAGAAGCAACGAAATGTCAAAATGTGAGCTTAATAATTATACAAATCGTCCTTGCCAAAGTGGGACTGTGTACAATAGCCACGGGAAACTGAGGCAAAATAAGTCGATACATACAATATGTTAAAACGATTATAATAGTTGTATAAATATTTCCGTTGAGGGCGATATATGAAAAAAATATGTTCAAATAAGGAAATTGTAATATTGCATTGTGGGCTTCGTACCCCATCATAGGAACCTCTGTTAAAATGGCTACACCATTTTTTAGAGACTATGTACGTAAACAATTTCAACACACAGAATGTAACTAACATAATGAACTAGACAATTCATAAACGATATTTACGAAATATTTTTTCTCACATGATTTCCCCATAAGGGGGCTCCTTGCCACCCCCACCCCCTACCATACGTGCGCTTTTGTTGTTCACACACGCATACGCACGTACTCACGCATGGACGCACGCACACACGCACGCACACACGCGCGCGCACACACCTGTTTTATATATCACAGCTAAGCGGTGTTAGTTTTCCAAGGAAGCCATTGGTTTATCGAGAGTCCACTCAATATCTTAGAAACGTCATTTTGATCTCCTCTAAACTTCCCTGTATCTAGTGTTGTTAAACCACATTCTTTTAGACGTTCTTCATAACTTAGGACTCTCAGTTCTGGAATAACTTTTAGTTGCTCTCCTCTGTATTCGTTCAAGCGTATCTATATCCTTCTTATGGTATCCAGGTTTGTAATCAGTATTCTAAATGAGGCCTAACTATCGTTTTATACAGATGTACAATTCGTTCTTTTTTCGTATATATTATATTTCTCCTAATCAACCAAAGAATTTGATTACCCTTTGAAGCTACAATATCACACTGCTCTGAAGCTTTCATATCAGCGCTTATTGTCACTCCCAAGTCTTTTCTTTTACGGTAGTATAAAATGGGAGAAACAGTATCTCCCATTTTATAGTTTACATCCAAGTTCCCGTGTCCTGTATGTAGGCATTTACATCCCCCAAAATTTAATAACATCTGCCATTTTTCAGATATTAGGCTACTAAGAATTAAGAATTATATTAAGAATAATAAAGGTCTTAATACTGATCCTTGTGGTATCCCACTCAAAACTGATTTCCAGTTTGAAATCTCCCCATCTACTACAACACGCTGTCTTCTGTCAGTCAGCCATTGGTCTATCCAGTCGATTATGCCATCCCTGATACTATGGGCTTTTAATTTAAAGTAGTAATCTTTGATGTGGCACTTTGTTGAAAGCTTTCTGAAAATCTAACTATATAATATATAATGGTGATCCCTCGTCCACGATATAGTCTTTAATTGACCTTTCTAATAATTTACAAATCACTGATTTTAAACTCACTGGTCTGTAATTCTCTGACTTATTTCTCGAACCCTTTTTAAATAATGGTATGATGTTTGCTTTTTTCCATTCGAAAGGAACCACTCCCTCTTTCAATGACAAGTTGAACAGTAGACTCATTTGTTCTACTGTTTCCATTAGTAGTTTTGGCTCCACTTCTGCAGTTACAATTGACTGCCCTAAATAGTCCGATTTAGCTTCCAGCAATTTAGCATCTGGAACTGGTAATGAACTAATATCCTGTCTGGTAAACACTGAACTGAAGTATCCATTTAGGTCTTCCGCCATTGAAAACCCTTGTGATGTTGTATTTCCAGCATTATACGTTCTGTTTACTCCTGACATATGCACAAAAAGTTTCGTTTTTTATGTTACATGCTAATTTTTGCTCAGAGCTTCTTTTAGATTGTTTAATTTAAGTCGTAGCTGCATTAAGTGCCTCTTTATAATTTGTGTAATCTCCATCCGTTCTGCTATGCCTGTATAAACCCTCCACATAGTTTGCTTGTACGCTATTTTTCGAATAGCTTCTTTTGACAAGTATTTTTTCTAGACCGTTTACTTTGTTTTGTCAAGGGAACAAATTGTTCAGTGATACTGTCAATTTCATATTTTAGAATGTTCCAACATCCAATTGCGGTTCTATTTTCATTAGTTACTTAGTTAGTTAGTTAGTTGTGTTGTTAGTTATGTTGCTAGTTAATTTGTTTTCTGAAGGAAATAATAACATTGGTAAATACATTTATTTTTGTTCGTTCCTACATGATCCTATATGATCCTACATGATCTAATTTATGCAAATTGGAGCAGGGCTTATCTATCAAATGATGAGTTGATAATATTATGAATTGTTGGATCGACTCAACTGGAGTACTTCAGTGTTATAACACAAGTGATTCAACTAACCACTTCACCTATATCAACTATAACGAGGTTTGTTGAAACTGGTTGAGAGGTGCTCGTTAAAGTCGTCATATTTCGGATATGCTTAAACATATAAATTTGCTTTGTAGCTTTGGATAACCCCGCTCTCCCCATCATAATTAACTGAACCCGCTCTCTTCACCATAAGTAAATAACCCCGCTCTCCCCAACATAATTAACTAACCCCGCTTTCCCCATCATAACTAACTAGCCCCGCTCTCCCCATCATAACTAACTAACCCCGCTCTCCCCATCATAACTAATCGTTTGATTTGAATACTGCAACACAGATGACGTTTTCGTTTATTTATAATCGTACGTTCATAGCTATATTAAATGTCTACATTATCGTCGGCGGGCACTATTATATTAACTCAAAGGGAAGCAGAACTCTTGAAATCAGAACGACGTGTCATTAAAGTTCGGATGAAACGATTTGTGTGTTTAGTACGCGCTTTCTATAGATGACACTATTATGTTTGTTGTCGTTTAGAATAATTATATAATATAATATATATACGATATATATATATATATATATATATATATATATATATATATATATACATATATATATACACATATATATATGTATATGTGTATATATATATATATTTATATATATATATATATATATATATATACATACCACATTACCTGTACATTCAATGCCAAAAATCGCCACATTGCCTGTACATCTATATTGCCTGTACATATACGTGTACAGGCAATATTTTAACCTTCCACACACATTCCCCTAGTGGATATACTGACGTTTTTCTTAGTCATATACATTTAATGGGTGCTATTTTGCGGAATTTGGCAACTAATTATGAATTGTAGCCTCTATTTTCATATTTACACGGACGGCAGATTTGTGTGCTGATACTTTTGTGTTCGATTATTGCCTGTACATATGCGTTGGGCAATATTGTGTTATACTAGTATAAACTGTGTGTGCACTTGATATTATATTGCATGGTTTGCAAACTACAACCTTCATTGACATGTTGCCCGAATAAAACTGAGAATTTGACGTATTTTGTTTTTGGTTAAAATTTACCGCATCAAGACAAGTGTTCGAGTTTTTCCAAGCGAATTATGCGCATGCGTCGGTTCGTCGGAAAATAGGTCACGCGTCATATGTTCCGGTCTTGGCGTTTTCGTGTGTTTCGCGAATTCGTTAGCAGAAATGTCGTACGGACAACGATTGGTAAGTTTCTGATCTTTTGAACAGTAGCTGTGATGATGATATATTACAATTAAGCGATTACGCATATATTTAATAAAATCTAACCTAGAAATTTAACGTTAAACGTCAGGGAGCAGGGGCCGTTTGTTTAGATTTTCTTCCGCTGACAGCGGCGCTGTTTACACAAGTCTGTTCTTAATTGTGCTGATAATTTACACAGTACACTGGCGAGATAGTGAACTATAACCACATGTCTTCAATTACCGAACACCATTATTTAATGTGCAATAAATTAAATAATGTCGACAACTACAGTATTCAGTAGCCTAGGTGTAATGGAAAATGTAGCCGCGATGTCATGTTTATGCTCGTTGGCGTTGCCCATGCCATGTTAGGGTCATTTTTGATATATTTAATACAATATGCCATTAAAAACTTCGCACAGGATATTGATATTCAAAATAATTAACAATTATTTCATCGATTAAGTGCAACCAATTTGTTAGAAAAGTTGTTTTTAATGAAATATTTATAATTATCGAACGACGAAAACATGGCACAAAATTGCTACGCTTGGACGAAAGACTTCGCCAAAAGACGCCACTCTATATAACATTAGTAATTACTATATGTCCAAACGTTGAAAAAGCATTTAATGTGTACACATCACTCGACCCTTGTTTACTTTCCCCGATAATTATTACTTGATGAAAATGATTTAGTTTGACATATTTTGATGTATCATGAAGACGGTAATACTGAATAGTGTTAGTATTATGTTTACACATCATTTGTCTAAAGCACTTGCTTTTAACAGGAAGCGTTGATTTGTTTAAATCATCCCAATTTGTTAAATCAATCATTTTGATTACATTAATTAGTCCTATTTGTTCCTTTGTACTAAGGTATCATTTCTTTTTTTTCTTGATATGTACATAATTTTACCTAATTCTCTAGATTATCTTGTAAAACAATTTTGGGGATATCGTGACAATTTGAAGGCATAGATTTTGTATAACAAGGTGTTGATAACATTTTCTATATTTACGCCGTGTCAGTTCCCGGGCACCTGTAGGCTACATAAATTTTCTATTGAGCAGAATCTAATAAAAATAAGTTAAAATTGTATACAGTAATGTATCAAATTTATCAATGTATATCAGAATATTTCTATCATCTGCTATTGTCCGTCGTATGGTAATAGTAACCTACATGCACATGTATGCTTTTATAAAAAATTATGTTATGTGCTTGATATAATATCGTATAAACCACATTATGATTGGTGTTCCTAACATTTCAGAAGAAATCTCCCATTGAAGAAGCGCTTTGGTGGTGTCAGTTGGGGTCTGATAAGGACGGCTTTAAGACCGGTTTGTATTTGCTGCACATCATACATCACCTCAGCATCTATTCCAGCTGGTTATAAATACAGTCATACTGAAATCAAATGTTTATTGTCTTAAACAACATTGCTGGGTATACACCTCCTCTCACAAAGGACAATAAAGGAATGGAACAAATTGTCTACAGATTGTGTAACTGCTAGCAGCGTGAATATGCTTAAAAACAAGGTTGACACATCTCAGGAAGGCGGGTCACATGTACATGAACACTGTTGGACTGTACGATAAGTCAATGGCTTCCTTGTCCACTTGCCATCCGGGCCTTTGGCTTGGATGACAAATCTAAATTATGTTAAAACTGATACAACACAGTGATTTACAACTACAATAAAGAAAATTGCACCAGTGGTTTATTAAAGGAAAACATTGACTCCATGTCTGATTGTAACATTACTTTGCTACAATCATGTTTTTATTTTATTTACCGCACATATATATATATATATATATATATATATATATATATATATATATATATATATATATATATATATATATATAATGCTATAATTATTAGTGGAATTACATTAACTAACAGGTAGATATAAAATAAATTCTGTACTTGTTCTGTCTGTCAGGTTTTGGAACAGTTGTAACGCAAGATCACCCAGAGGCAGGGAAATTGCTTGTCAAGCGAAAAGCTTTAGCTGCACAGAAGAAGTAGAAAGGAGGGTACAACATGTATCACTTCGTTGTTCAAGAGAAGGAGTTCTGGTTAGTTCATATGCATAACATTGTACTAATGATTGTATGTGATTAGTTAATGGATATCATCATGTCTTGTGAGAATTATAAATTATACTATTTATTAATTCCTCTGTTTTCAGACATGGTTATTTAGTCCTTACTTAAGTGTCTATTACTATATTATGTATTGGCTTAATCGAATCTAGTGTCGATGCCACTGAGCCATCACACAGGAAAGGTAGACTGGTGCCATATGAAAAGAATGGGAATGCTGTTGCGCGGGTGGTGGTAGTTGGAGGTGTACCATATTACTGCATTTTTGCCACCACCCACATATCCACCAATGAACAGGTGGTGATTGCAGATGTTTCGTGTTAGAATGGGTTAGGGTACATCATACACGTTGATTACTTGAGCCTTAAGCATATTTATGTGTCTATCTACAGATAGTATCTATAGGCTAGCTGTTCCCGTGTGTTTGCTTAATACTAAAATGTTTGCACATGACATTTGTAGGCTTTGGAGGGTCTTCGACTGCCACAAATAAACAGCAGCAAATGGAGCCATTCAGAGGTGATTATAATGTTTTCAGTTGACATTTAATCTGTATATGAAGTGTCCAAATTGCACATGACATAATTCTACCAACGTATGAGCAATCATGTGTTTGCTTAATACTAAAATGTATGCACCTAACATCTATAGGCTTTGGAGGGTTTCGACTGCCATAAATAAGCAGCAAGTGGAGCCGTTGAGAGTTGATTATAATGTCATTAATAATAATTATTATATGAAATGTCCCAATTGCACATTGACATAATTATACCAATGTATGAGCAATCATGTGTTTGTTTAATACTAAAATGTATGCACATGAGATTTGTGGACTTTGGAGGGTCTTCGACTGCCACAAATGAGCAGCAAATGGAGCCGTTCAGAGGTGATTATAATGGCATCAGTTGACAGTTAATCTGTATATGAAGTGTTCTTATTGTACCTGACTTAGTTTTACCAATATAGGTGATTATAACGTCTTCAATTTGGGGCCAACCATAAAAAATTGTTCAAGGGTCTGCCTGTGCTACAAATATAGACAGTTAAATAAAACAAATAGAGCATTAATTAGTAAACTGTATACTCATCTTAAATGTCAACATTGATCACCTAAAACCTCATAAACACCTTGCATTGTGAAAAGTCCACATTTGGGCAAAACCGATTTTACCCACTACATCCCTTATGAAAATCCTGGCTGTGCCCCTGGCTAAGACTAAGCCACAGTATTTATTCACTTTAAACTTTGTTTTATATTCTACCCTTTAATCTGACAATAACTATTTTGTACATATATTGAAAATTTTGTATTAGGAAATTTATAAACTTAAATGGCATCATAGGCACATAAAAAGGCCTACACTACGACCGATCGATGATGCACATTTTTTGAATCTGAAATGCTTTTTGTGAATCTGGAATGCAAGTATATATACTGGAAGTATATATACTTGTATACCTTGAATTACGCTTATTGTAAAATGCTTCCCACAAGTCACATTTGTTGTTTTCCCTTGCAGCTCCGAAAGGCCATACACACGGTGGAGTGAGGAGACTATGCTAACCACATCATATTTTGAAAAGAGTATGATGGAGAGTCATTACCTGGTCAGTTATTTTACTTGTTTACAACAGATAAGTTTTCCTCTTATTTAGGCACAAGATATATTATTGTAAAATGAACAGAATGCAATATGTTGGGTCTATGATCTATTAAAGTTAATAAAACATAACTAATAAAGTTTCATGCTAGCATTTTACTATTAAACACACATTTATTTTGATGGACTGGTGGAAAATATGTTTACTAAGAGTTTGCATTGATATGGGTGATAAGAATAATGCACCGTGAAGTTTGATGACGCTTGGACGGTTCTTATGATACATCTGCTTCAAAATTGTATTGTGCTACTCTTAAAATATACATTGGAAGATTGTGATTTTTTTATTAATTAAACAATATTAAGGTAACCCATACAAGAGGACAATAGGTGCATCTGATTCACTCTAACAACTGTTTTTTTTTCTGCTCAATTGTTGCATTAACATTTCTTTCAACAGGAAATACCGAGATAGAAGCATTCAAAAAGAATCAAAAGATACAACACAATTGGACCACCATAAAGACGAAATTAAACAACATGAAAAGACTGAAGCAGTAGAGGATAAAGAAGAGACTTGACTGTTTAACAAGAGATTTGTAGTCAAACCATGATGGTATTGATGGTATGCAAACCATGGTGGTATTGGTGGTATACAAGCCTTGATGTTATGCAAGCCATAATGGTATGCAAGCCATGTGTGATTGTTAATGGGCCTATACGGTATAAATATTGCCTTTCCTATTGCTTTAAGAATGTGTTATGAAACTAATGAGCCTTTTGTGTATACCATTACGCTTAGCACCAATCGAAATGAGTCGTTTTAGAGCTCATACACTTATTAGGTGTTATTCTTATAAAAGTACTTGAATTGCATCAAATGCTTTGTTACACAGACTGCCTAATCAGCAACTAGCATTGGTTATACATGTATATATATATATATATATATATATATATATATATATATATATATATATATATATATATATATATATATATATATATATATACATGGAAGACAGTTCGTAAGAAACACAGGACTGTGCCTACCAAGTTAGTGCAGAAAGGTTCAGCAATCGTTGGCAGTGCAAATAATGTGGCAATGTGAGCTGCTAAACTGTCAGATCTCTGCTGGGCAAATGTATTTTATTCATGTCTTGATCCAAACTGCTGCTGAAGGCATATATGGACTCCTCGTTGACCCTTGACGTTGTGGTAGAACAGGTGAAGTCTACTGAGATGTACAGTTTTTTCACATCACTTGCAACTGCCCACTTCCGAAGGTATTCTTGTCTGCAACGCTATGGCCAGAGGGTGCATACATCTGGTGGTGGAGAAATCATACCCGAGAACACAGGCGTGATGGCACAAACACTGATGTGAAACTATCAGATGCTAGTAGGAGCAATCTTACGGACTCTCAGTGATGAAAGTTATTTCATGTAACTGTAGGGACTTGCCAAATTATGCCTCAAAATTACATCACAGACTGTGTGTGCTGGACATGTTGAATAATGATGACATTGATATTGTATGTCGCCAAGAAACTTGGTTCAGTAAACAAGATCTTGGATCTTTAAATACTCTGCATTCAGATTTTCATGGCACAGGGGCAACTACAGTAGATTATAGGGATCGCCTGTGCAGAGGCCATAACCCAGGAAGAGTGGCCATACTGTGGCGCACTTGCTTTGATATGCTTGTTGCATGTTTAAATCTGGATATTGACTGGCTAACTGTAATATAAATTAACTATAATAACCAGAAATATGTTATACTATGTGTATACATGCCCTATGAATCTCATGATCATGAAGACCTCTTTGTAGAACATCTTGATCTATATCACAGCTGGGGCCAATTTAGTGACAACTGTATTAATAGTTATGCTAAGGCAAAAAAAAATAACCTAGAAAATGGTGCTATTATTTGTAATAATGTAAACTACACAAACGATGCACAAATATCTGCGATAAATGTTCTTTATGATGATGTAATAGAACTCATGCCAAATGCTAGTGATGAACTGGTGAGTCAGCAGGGTGATAAGGCGAGACTATATCAATGTAGACCTGGTTGGAATGGCCATGCCACATATCTCCACACTGCTTCTAGAGAATGTTTTGTAATGTGGGTTGATGCTCATAAACCTAAAAATGGTCCTGTTTTTAACTCATCATCATCAATCATGCGATGTTTGATTAAAAATCATGAGACTCAACTCAGGAAGGATTCATTAGCAAAGAAGTTGTCACAGAGTAAGCCAGAAGACTTCTGGAAAGGGATACGTCAAATTAACAGTTGTAACAAACCTCTACCTAACAGTGTTGAGGGTATTTCAGGGAAGGAGGAAATTACTGAGTTATGGAGATCTCACTTTAAACAGTTATTTAATTGAGTTAGTGATATAGATCATGATGTCAGCTACACACATGATATAGTTGTGGAAGTATGTGAAGTTGAAAATGCTATTAAACATCTGGATATAAAGAAGACGTGGTATGGACGGCATATATGCTGAACGCCTTAAACATTGTGATAAGTCCATTGTGGCTTTACTTGCAATGTGCATAACTAGCTTTTTTTTTGTGCATGGATTCTTACCTAATTATTTGTCTTTTGTGCTTATTCCAATTATCAAAGATAAATGTGGCAAGATTTACAGTAAAGAAAATGATTGACCTATTGCATTAGCAAGTATTATGTCAAAAATGTATTGTTGGATAGAATATCGGTTATGCTATCTACTATGTCAGTTATGTATTAAAGGAAGTTATTTATTGACAGGCATATAAGCCTAAATGGGTCAATGTTTATGTGTTTTCTAAATGCTTATAAGGCTTTTGATAAAGCAAAACACTCTATATTATTTCAGAATTTCAGTTGATTGACAGAGGTGTGCCTGGATACATTTTTAGACTGCTTATATATTGGTATTTAAATCAGACTGCGTATAAGATGGTAATGTGATTCGAAATATTGTGTATACATTCATGCTGAGACTTGATGCCTCTTATAATAAGCTGGTGACTGCAATAGTGAACAGTGATTTAAAGTGGTTTTCGAGAATACGATGACATTGGATAAAGATATATATATATATATACATAATAATTTTGATTGAGTCTACATTTAGTAGGCCCCATTGTTTAATACTCTTATATTTTTTTTTACTTTATGTGTATGTTTTTTATGTACATGCTGCACAGTTGAGTCTGCAATAAAGATATTTAATTGAAAAAAAAAATTAAATATATGTGTGTCAGAGCATCGGGTGCAATGTTTTGTGAACATGATATAGTCAAGCCGGTGAATGGAGGAATAGCCATGTTAATCTGTCTGTATTCAATTACAAATGTCTCACAAACTAGATGAGTTACAGTTTGCTATTTGTCCATTGATATAAATTAAAGTGGTATTGCAGCTTCAAAGGGTAATCAAATTCTTGGATTGATTAGAAGAAACATAACATACAAGGGAAAAAAGTTAATTATACCTCTTTATAAAGCAATAGTTAGACCTCATTTAGAATACTGTATACAAGCATGGAGACCATATCGTAAGAAGGATATAGATACGCTTGAACGCATACAAAGGAGAGCAACTAAAATGATTCCAGAACTGAGAGATTATTATAGTTATGAAGAACGCCTGAAAGAATGTGGTTTAACAACTCTAGAGACAAGGAGGTTAAGAGGAGATCAGATTGAAGTTTTTAAGATATTGAATGGGTATGAAAATATTGATAGAAATACGTTTTTCTCACTCAAGAAGGATAGCAGAACTAGAGGACATGAAGTAAAATTAGTAAAGGATCAATGTAGATTGGACATCAGGAAGCACTCATTCTCACAGAGGACAATAGATGAATGGAATAAATTGTCTACAGATTGTGTAACTGCTATCAGCGTGAATATGTTTAAAAACAAGGTTGACACATATCTCAGGAGGGCGGGTTATAAGTAGATGAACATTGTTGGATTCTCGATAAGCCAATGGCTTCCTTGTCCACTTGCCATCTGGGCCTTTGGCTTGGATGGCAAATCTTGTTAAAAAAGTGCACAAAATGTAATATTGATTGTAACTTCACTACATGTTTGACAGTACCTTCTTTGCAGAAAGTAGGTATAGATTCATACCAGAATACTATTTAAATGGCAACAGTCATGTTAAGTTACAACTAATAATGTCAAATAAATAAAGCAAGGAAAATGTATAATTTATCAAATTTTTTTAAAATAATTTTAGCTGCATTGAATTGATTCAGCATATGATGGTTCATAATTGAAGTGATGTACAGTAAGCATGTTACTATGATTCTATGTGGTACACTACTGTCATCGTTCCCATGCTGATGCATTTGTGCAGATCTAATTTGGTTACTACCTCTGTCAGCATAGAACCTCTTGCTCAATATTTACGGAGGTTCATCGTCATGGAATTGTTTTACTTTTTTGCTTTTTTACTTTAATTTCTGTGCAAAGTTGTGTTCCGATTAAATGAGATGTCTGCACGTGTATTATTTTGGATTTTTTAATACAACTGTTTTATTTTTTTAATGTGTATTGATGTCTTTATATAACAAACCCAGGCCTTCTACAGTCCATGTATAACATTACAATATATCAATGTAATCTGACTGTTAATATTAATTAAACCATTCATTAACCACATTTTTGTGGAAAGGGCCTGATTTAAAAAAATTGCAGCAGACGTTTTAAATGTTGATGACAGTTTATTAATAGATCATATAATTAGTCAATAGTGTGTAACTTTTTATTATATCCAGTTATTCACACTGTTATGCCACAGGACAGATCAGGTTTGTTTTCACATTACTCAAACAACGCCAAGACCAGTAGAAAATATGCAAAATCAGGATTAGAGTCAAGTAGTTCGTGTTCGGATGTTCCATTATAGTTACTATGGATTTTGATGGGCAATTTGCCTGTAAAGCAGTGTGAGCTATGTATCAGTAGCCTATAGTATCTATATATATATAAATGTGCCATTGACACGTTTCCAAATATAACATTGGTTTAAGAATAAAATTGTCGAACATGAATCATGACGAGTTCGTTCTAATGTAATGTGAAGCGCTAAGAGATGTGTGTTGATCGTGAATTATATGGCCGCCATGAAAGTATTGACTTAATAACTCTGACTGGAATTCTAACCCAAACCTATACCCAACTAGAGTGCAGACTGCATGTACCTTAGTCATAGAATATGAGTATATAGTAGGTATGAGTACTGCCCGATTACTGGCTACAGAGTGACTGTGACTGTAAGTGCTCCACTTCGGGTTTCATTAGCCTTTGTCTTAGACTTAGTCTTAGACTTAGTCTTAGACTTAGTCTAGAACTGGCACTGCCACTGTCGGTAACGCAGTCGTATTCAGCTGCCGCTTACCTTACACATTATACTCAGTAAGCATTAGAGTTGCGTAACTAGCATGGCAGTCTGATGCCGGGGTATAATGTCGCATTGTCGACTATGACAAGGGATAAAGTGTAAAGTTAATTACAATTTCGCGCTACACTCTACAGAAAACACGAGCGCCATTTATTTTCATGAAAAAACTGTGTCGCAGGTCATAAAAGGTCAGCAAGTGGCCGCTCATTGGTTGTAATTTTATATACGAGAAATCACTAGATTGCCTGTACATATATCAGCTGTACAGGTAATATGGTTTTTAATGAAAACAACATTACCTGTACATCAAATTAGTATACTTATAAATATGCAAGTGAAATAAAAAACAAGCACCTATATTTATAAAAAAGGTTAACTGAAATCATACTGGACATAATTTATGCATATTCGACCGTGAAAATTCATGTAATTTTCGTCATTACAAATGTACAGGTAATGTGGTATTTTTAAGCACTGTACAGGTAATGCGGTATATAGTGTTATATATATATATATATATATATATATATATATATATATATATATATATATATAT
The DNA here is from genome assembly GCA_033239005.1 of Lamellibrachia satsuma. Lineage (NCBI taxonomy): Eukaryota > Metazoa > Annelida > Polychaeta > Sabellida > Siboglinidae > Lamellibrachia > Lamellibrachia satsuma. The sequence continues at coordinate 4,643,953 of BSQZ01000025.1, forward strand.
ATATATATATATATATATATATATATATATATATATATATATATATGCGCATGCGCATGCGTGCGCGCTCACGCACCCACGCACACGCACACGCACACGCACACGCACACGCACACGCACACGCACACGCACACGCACACACACACACACACACACACACACACACACACACATACTGGCGTTTACGCATAGCAACAACAAATAAAACATAAATTCCTGGTAAGTAGGACAACAAATTCGCACTTCTCTTTCGTTTAAAGCATTTTATCCAAAACAGAGGAGACTTAACCTCGTTAAAACCGCTCCTGCCCTCTGGCGAATAATTCCGTACACTTCGACTATGTTTTAGTTACGTATTTATCTCCCAGATGGCGAAACAGTGACTAGCTGCGCCTAAGCGAGACTAGCTGCGCCTATTGAGTTACATCCTTAATCACCCCCTTATAAACAAGAGCGATAAGCCAGCTCACTGCAGTGAAGCGGGTGTGGACCACTGGCCGGCATTTCATTGCACGGCAGAAACAGTTACATCCACTGCCTGACACATAGGGTAGTACTGTTTATAGTGTGAACATAGCATGTTACAAATAGTTGTCTAACATATGTAAGTAAGTAAGTAAGTAAGTAAGTAAGTGAGTAAGTAAGTTAATGTGTTTCCTCCTCACCATCATCATTTACAATATAAGGCAAACCAAAGCAATGAAGATGAGGTGGCTACCAGAGAATTATAAACTTGGGCACGCTGGCTAGTAGCCAGTTACGATGACACCAGGAACCAATTAACTTGAAGATGTGTCATTGTCATTTGTTCTTAATGGGGCATGTCCACCACACTGATAACTAATTTGGGTGAGGGTGGTCCCAACACATTCCCCAGCTGCTCCATCACAGCTATTTCCACCTGCAGATCAAGATCTCTCGAATGTTATCTGGCCAACTTGCCCAAGGACACGCCTCGTGTAAAGAAATGTGCTCTCTCATTTAAGCTGTCAATTGTTTTAGTAGGCGACCTTTCACATGGTTCATACAACGATGAAAGGCAAACGACGACCAAAAAGGGGAGAGCTTGAAGTGTTAAACTCTTCAAGACAAACATTTTGGAGGCTTGCTGGAGAAAGTTGTGGGTCAACGAATATGGTTATTTTCTGCGAGGCTTACAGCTGTACGAATCGACAGAAGACAGGATCTAACATCTCGTTATTTTCAGGTAATTTATGTCGCAAATGTTTGTGCTGTGTTAGTGTATATGTGAATGAATGTAACAGTTTCGAAAATGTTCTGAAATATCAATATATTACAAATACGTTTGTTTTTCTTGGGGGAGCGTACATTAAGTGGTTCCCAGTAATCACATTGATTGGGTGCAACATAAAACGTTATAGAGGTAGGATTCAGTTTTATAAATAGGGGTAGGATTCAGTTTTATAAATAATGTGTGCGTGCGTGTATGCATATTTGTAACTCTTTTATAAAACTCTACTAGATGTCAGCTCATTACTAAGATTTTTTTCTTTATTAATTCATCTGCATTTAATGAGGCTCTCCCCTTTTTGGTCGTCGTTTGCCTTTTCATCGTTGTATGAACCATGTGAAAGGTCGCCTACTAAAACAATTGACAGCTTAAATGAGAGAGCACATTTCTTTACACGAGGCGTGTCCTTGGGCAAGTTGGCCAGATAACATTCGAGAGATCTTGATCTGCAGGTGGAAATAGCTGTGATGGAGCAGCTGGGGAATGTGTTGGAAGATGGAAAAAGAATATTATTGGGACCTTAGAGAAGAATGTCCATCAGGGCTTAATGAGATTTTGATCACTGACCACTTAGCTAATACATGTATAGAGCACTTCAGAAAGTAAAGTTTCGATCATGTTTAGTGATGCTACTGTTATTGTTAATATGTTATGATATTTGATATACAAGGTGCATGGATAGATTGTGCACGTAATAAGGTATTAGGTATATATAGATATATAGTAATAATCTCTTATTAGTACTGTATATCTATAGATATATGTGATGAAGACTGGGTGCTGTACAGTATAAACACTGGGCCTCCAGTGGGTTCCTGTCTTGCAGCAGCATGAATGTCACTGGTCCATGCCAGCATCACTTTATCATGTGTCAACTGATAAGAGCTCAGCAGTCTTGTTTTACTAACGGGTGTTCTATTTATGTCTATGGCTGCGCCTTAGCTTTGATATTCGAAGCTCCGGGATGTGGCGCCACCGCTTGTCGAGCACAAGAGAACCTGAACTAGTCGAAGCTAAACCTGGACTCAATCATTTTATGCGCTTTCCATTAAAACGAATGTTATTGGTTACCCGGAATCTGGATAACCAATTATAAGCGAGCTCACCAAAATTAATTTAAAAAGCTGTTAAAACTTTTAGAATTAGATGTAAATGTTTATTGATTTCTATAGCACCATATTTATACAATACTATTCTATGGCGTTGTACAATACAATAAATAGCGTAGTAGAAAGTTAAAACAAAATAAGCATTCAACATAATACAAATATTTATATAAAAAGGTAAAACTATAAAATGATTAAAATTAATAATTTCATAGAAACGTCCGACATATTTTATATAAGTATCTAACAGGTGTAAAAGTATTTAAATTAGTAAAATTAATACGTTAATTGTATGCAATTCTAAAATAGTGAGTCTTCAGTTTGCTCTTAAAAATACTGACATTGTTGCAGCTGCGAACATCTTTGGGAAGGGAGTTCCACAGTTTCGGTGCAGCAACTATAAAAGCACGATCTCCCAGTGTTTTCCTTTTTGTCTTTGGTACATCAAGTTTAAGATCATCCTGGGATCTTAGACCGTAATGGATGCTTCTATGAGTCAGCATTTCCGACATATATTCTGGTCCATGACCGTGTAATGAATTAAATGTCAGTAGGCATATCTTTATGTAATACGAAATTCCACCGGCAACCAGTGAAGTGACTTGAGTACTGGAGTGATATGGTCATATTTGCCGATCCTGCACAACACTAGCTGCGGTGTTTTGAACCATTTTTAATTTCCGTATAAGGTATTTTGGTAAGCCGGTCAAAAGGGCACTACAGTAATCAATATGGCTCAGAATCAGGATGGAAACCACAGTAAACTTGATGATCATCAGCGGACGCATGCCCCAGCTTCCCGTGCTGATCAATGACAGAGAAAACAGGGCTAGAGTACTCTGTGAACTCAACAGGACCTAGGCATGAGCCTTGCCGTACTCACTGTTCAAGTTTAAACTGCTCAGACGCCGTACCATTGACAAAAATGCGTTGCGACCTTGATTGGATATAAGAGGAAAACCAATTTAGAGCTGTGCCTGATACTCCAAAAGAGCAATTCATGATATTTAACAACATATCAGGGTCCACTGTATCAAAAGCCGACGACAAATCAGTTAAGACCAGTTGTGTTAAGTTCTGTTGATCCATGTTTAGAAGAATGTCAGACTGGACCTTAGCTAAAGCGGTTTCTGTAGAATGCCCTGCTCTATAAGCAGACTGACAAGGTGGCAATGCCCTGCTCTATAAACAGACTGACAAGGTGGCAAAGGAAATCCACAGTCTGAGTGTAGACAAAGTTGGTTTACAACAGCTCACACGGTTAGTTTTGACACATACTGGAGATTTGATACAGGATGATATTTTTTTAGAATAGGATCCAATCATACTTTTTTTAAGCAGCAGCACTACAAGTGCAGTCTTCCACTAGTGTGGGAATTCCCCAGTAGCAATAGAGAGATTGATGATGTGGTGAAGAGTGGCAGTAATTCCTCCATATACTCTTTGACCAATGTGGTTGGCATGGGGTCACGTTGGCTGGCATGGGGTCAAGAGTACAGCTGGTTGCTTTAGATTTCATAAACAACTTGCGCACATCATCCTCGGAGACCACCGCAAATGTATCTAAGTTAGCACCCACACCCTCCTCTCTGAATGGTAGATATGGTGCTTCGGCAACACCGATGTCCGTTCGAATAGCATCTATTTTATCTTTTAAAAAGTTGCCAAATTCGTTTACAAGGTTTTCCACAGAATCATGATCAGGTAGTGGAGTACTTTATTTCTTACCACACAGAGTGTTTATGAGGGCAAATCATTTCTTCTAATCACCCTTAGCTTCTAAAATTAAGTGAGAGAGATGGTCAGGTCTTACTAAGTACATCACACATTCTAATTGCATCAGCATCTGTGTCAATATCCATATAATTTAAATGCACATCAACTTTCGTTTTTTGACATTATTAATTATCATACTCAAAGGAGTTGAGTTCGCCAGATGACAGAACTTTACACTGAATACCAGTCTTGAAAAGTACACCAACCCCGCCACCGATTGTCCTTCAGATTGAAGCCACCGGGCGTCAGTTCCGCGCGTTTAACCGCATCACCAGATGTTAGCCAAATCTCTGTCATCAGAACGACGTCAATGTCATTAGTCACTACATAGTCACTGATGTCCGCTGTCTTGTTCCGCACAGAACATGGATTAACAAGGGCGAATTGCAGGTCAATTGTCAGGCGTGAGGCTGTGTTCACTCGTTCAACACGGATCAGATTGTCTAGATTAACGCCAGGTTGATGTACGCCTGTCCTGGCATCGCGAAAGTTAAACACATCATCGTCGTTCTCGGTTGCTGATGCTGATGCTGTTGCTGCCGTTGGTGCTGTCGCCGCTGCTATTGCCGTTGTTGCTGCTGCTGCAGCTGCCGCCATCGCTGCAGTCACTGCTACTCTCAAGTCTCAAGTAGTTATACTCCAAACAGCCCAATCTTGAGCTAACGCAGGAGTTTGGACCAACGGCTTTTAGTGTCTCTTCCGAAAGACACGGGCAAAGTGGGGTTAACGAAATTGCCCAAGCTTCGAAACGGCGGAGGTGGAATCGAACCACTGTCCTCTCGATCGACAGGCGGGTGCTCTAACCATTAGACCACCGCTCCCCACTGTTGTCGTTGTTGTAGTTGTTGATATTGTTGTTGTTGGTGCCGCTGAACTTGCAGCACACGACGTTGCGCAATCACGGTGCATACTTGAAGCTGTGATGCGTAACAAGTCCATGTGGGGGGGGAGTCATACAATTGGCACAAAGGTTGCGTCTGAAGGCAGATACTATCACTGCAATCTGTCTGCACAAATGCGTTCCGCCTCTTTGGCCTCGTCTTGTCGGCTGCACCCTTGAAATGCCGTTGGTAGGCAATACATGCCACAATGATCTGCGGACTGGTTTTCCAAGTACACTGCCAGCTGGTGGAGGGCCTTGGCTGAATACTGAAAGGCAGACGTCATGGTTGACTGGTCACTTTATGTTCTTATGATGCCTGCTCTTAGATAAGTGTCTAACATTTTTTAAGTTGTACGATTCTTCAAAATAAAGTTCCCACCTCGTTCACTGTACCTTCTTGGCGTAGTGTATAAAAATGACATGTAATAATAGCCTTAAAACATCAAAATCATAGATAATATACGAGACTGTCTAATAGGCTGCCATGTAGCAACTGTTTTAGATTATCAATATAAACATCAACTCTGTATTTTACCACCTTCCATATAAGAGAGAGTGTGGCAGGGGTTTCGACCTCCCATCTCGGGTCTCCCAAATGTTTTGGGGACCAATTAAAAACCTCCCACCTCCCACCTATTTGTGGGACCAGTATCCCAACTACGACCACGTCTGAGAGTACTATACGCCCACCTCACACTAATCCCACACAACTTCTATCTAAGTTGAGGCTGCTAACCTCCAAATCATAACCAACCTCCCACATAACCAACCTCCCGCATATATAGAAACTATTAATTCTCGTGAATAGAAACTATTCATGTATACAATGTAAAAGACACGCATAGACGTGCTTACAGACGACAAAGGCAACGTGGACAATATGGAGAAATGTAGGCCGTGGGCGATATGCAGATTCGCAACTACGATTATTATCTCGTTGTATCCAGCCCTTGTGACCGTTCAAAACGCTCAAGTTTCACCGACTGGCAAACCTCTTCATTCAAATACCAATTCAACTTATCTGGGAAGAATTCATCCATACCACGAATACTGCACAAAGACTGCTCGTTCATTTATATCCACCACTGTTTATCGTCATTGCATCTATACAGCTTAGTGAACCGAAACAACGTTAAATGAACGGTACTGCCAGTTATATAACCCGAGCGGATTTATTTTGAGTCGGTCCCGTAAGACTGCGATTATTTTGCCTTGAACTGGCACTCACCTGTGGAAGGTCGTTTTGCCGTGATTCATTCCGAGTGGCCGGTTTACGTTCCACTACATCATTTGACAACATAGACGTGGGTAACAAACGAAACACGTCCTTCAACTTCATGTATACGAGACATACATGTCAAGTAGATTTAACAAGATTTAACAAGATTGCCGTCCAAAACAACAAGTTACAGATGGCAAGTGGACAAGGAAGCCATTGGCTTATCCAGAGTCCAACAATTTTATCATCTATGTGTAGCCCGCTCTTATCATATATCTGTCAATTCTATTTTTTAAACATATTCACACTACTAGCATTAATTAACACAATCATTTGGCAGTTTGTTCCATTCATTTATCACCCTCTGTGAGAAAGAGTACTTTCGCATGTCCAACCTACACTGCTCCTTAACTAATGCTGCTTTGTGTCCTCTGGTTCTACTGCCTTCTTTAAGTTTGAAGAACATATTCCTATCAACATCCTCATAACCGTTCACTATTTTAAACACTTCTATTTGGTCTCCTCTTAGTCTCCTGGTCTCTAGTGTTGTCAAACCACATTGTAATAAGCGACTTCGTAACTAAGGTCTGTCAATTCTGGAATCATTTTAGTTGCTCTTCTTTGTATTCTTTCTAGCTTGTCTATGTCCTTCTTACGATATGGCCTCCATGATTGTGTACAATATTCCAAATGTGGTCTAACTATTGCTTTGAACAGGGGTACAATTAGCTGTTTCTCCTTATATGTGAAGTCCTTTTCTTGTGTGGTTCTATCAAGTACAGCATCCCCAATTTTATATTCTTCGTCCATGTTTCCATGTCCTATGTGTATGCATTTACACTTCCCAAAATTGAATAACATTTGCAATTTTTCTGATCATTTTAATTTTATCTAGATCATCCTGTAAACTTTGTTTATCTGTACCATTAGTAAACTTTCTGAATACTTTTGTGTCATCTGCAAATTTCAGTACTTTGCTAGATGTGTCATCTTCCAAATCATTTATATATATATATATATATATATATATATATATATATATATATATATATATATATATATATATATATATATATATATATATATATATATATATATTAAAAACAGTATAGGGCATAATACTGATCCCTGTGGTACCCCACTCAGAACAGATTTCCAGTTTGAAATATCATCATCTACTATTGCTCTCTGTCTCCTGTGTGTAAGCCACATTTCTATCCAGTTGATTACATCATTGTCTATACCATGGGCTTTTACTCTAAGTAACATTTTTTTGATGTGGCACTTTATCGAAAGCTTTCTGAAAATCTAAATATACAACATCCACTGGTGACCCGTCATCTACCCACTTTGTAATTTCTTCCAAAAAACATAAGAGATTGGTTAGACATGACCTTGCTTTTAGGAACCCATGTTGAGATGTATTGATTAATTTATGTTTTACAAGGAATTCCACCATGTGGTCTCTAATTAATGTTTCGAATAATTTGCATACAACTGATGTTAAACTCACTGGTCTGTAATTTTCTGGTTTGTTCCTCGATCCTTTCTTTATATTTCATATATTTCATAAACAGGTTGCACCGGTTGTTGCAGGTCTGCGTCTACATACTCTAAAGCATACACTTGTTTTCTCAACATAACACTTGATTAAAACTCAATTCAACATTATTATATTGCTACATTGTTGTCCCAGTTATAATATATTTTGTGTTCATGAGTGCTTTTTGTTCCAAAGCACCTCGTCGAATTTTGTGGACCATAAATCTGTTTTGCTTTAAGAAAATGTTCTGCTTGGTGTATCTGCGCATGCGCGTATCTCAAAGCATGGGCATTGCTAGTTATAGAACTTATATACACACACGCACGCACGCACGCACGCGCGCGGGCGTAATATAATAATTAGCTTCACCAACGTGTGTGCATGGGGAAAACAGTTCACAACAGAAAATGCTTTATATTTAAAATGTTGTTATTTTTTTATTTTAACACAGAAAGTGGAAATTCATCCATTATTTTCCGTGGTTGACATTTTCTGTTATGATTCATTGTTATTATATACAGTACCTATTATTGCAGCGATAACATGTTGATGTTATTAATAAATTGATAATCGAATGCCAGCTCCCGCATGTGCAGATACGCCAAGCGGATAATATTTGACGGCTGAACATTTTTAGCACGACACCGGAAACCCGCAGCTGACAAAATATTGAGCCATGATAGAAAGACTTTTAATGAGAATTTCATAGGTTAGAAATACAGCTTGAAACATCAAACATACACACAAAACTAAACTATATATGGTGCTGAAATGCCTCATATTGTCCATGCAGTCTCCCAGTTCTCATGTGCACCAACACCACGCCCATGATCACGGCAACATCTGAATAAAAGGATTGCCTCTAAAATCTAGCACTTACCAACTTTTTAAGGGTTTTACTAAGTTCACATATTTTATTTTATCAGTGTCACTTACACACTTTATTACACACGGTGTCCCGTGCTATATTGTGACACAATGTGAGCATAAATTTAATAGCCTCTATTCAATGTTTAGAAAATGTGGAAGTATGCAACTAAGAGTAAATTTGCTATAATAGTAACATAGTTATATCCATCCATGTTTTGTATCATTATGAATTTATTAAATTAGCTCAACAGCGAAGTGAACTGTGGAAACCCGTCCGGTGCATTTCCCTCTCCGACCTATTCTAAAGATTTTTTGTTACTATTTCTGTGTTGTATTCTGAATGTCAATACGGAAATACAAGTAGGCCTAATATTCAAATATCACGTTATGGCAGAGTTGGGGAAAAATAACCTTTCTTGATGAATGCTGGTTCACGGCTAAATATTCATAACGGAACCGTAAACAAGACGCCACGAGAGGTCACACCACTGTAGAGAATTGCATTGGTGGCCATGTTAACGTTTCGTCTGATTATAAGAAAACGTGACCATCAAAAATACTGAAATTTTTTTCACAGTAACTGCCATCATCTCATTGACATGCTTACCAACTTTTGTCAAAATCACATACCTCCAGCTCTTACAAAACGCCCCGACGTGCGATGCACGTCAATTTTGACAAAAATAGCCATGCATTCATACTCCCCCATAGCAGAAGAATTCCCATAAATCCCTCCGCCTGTTAAAGTCTAAAAAATGCACTATTTCACAGCCAATAGCTTCTACAAACAAACATGTGAATATGTTTGCTCGATTGCACTTATGTCACATCATATGAATTGTTTAAATTCCCATATCGCAATTTAATACGCCCTACATTAGGTGAACCAATAAACAGGAAGGTCAACTGTGGTCTTAACCTTCGAGGCGCAACCACTGACCTATATAATATTATATAGGTCAGTGGGCGCAACGCGGTAAACACAACTACTGCGTGCGCAGGCCCATGTCGGGGAAGATATAAATACTCTGTAAATAGCGTCAGTTAGTGTTGGTGAATACCGACTAGGTGGAACTGTTGTGGGAGCTGTCAGCGAGTAAAAACGAGCAACATCACTAGACACGATCATAACTTCAAATTTACCAGCAATTGCTTAAGTATCAAAGACAGCGATAAGGATGAATAGTGCACGTATTTTTCAGCGCGCTCTGCGACCGACGATGAGGAATCTGTCAACAGGCCGCGGCGATGCGCTGCTCTTGTGGAAACTGTCAACCCAGCATCAACGGCTTGTCAACCTTGTAGCGGTGAGCCATTTCATTCTGTATAATGTGTGAAGTTGACTGGAAACCGTACAGAATATTGTTTGATTTTAAATTATCTGTAAAATGTGTTATATAACTTTTTTCGATCATTAATATTCGTTAATTCATACATCGTGAAACAAATCAACCGAAGCCGGCAGCGGACATCTCGATCATCAATCCATGACCATGGCCATGAATGGCGGTAACATTAAATATGATTAATGATTGAACTGGGGTGGAGGCGTAATTGAAATTGTTTTTTTATTAAAAGATAATACATAAATTATGTTTTTTATCACAGTGCATGTGCGTTGTTCCCACTATAATCGTATAATGAGTAATAATGACCCACTTAAATGTTCCCCAAAATAGTAATGAACAGACATTGTAAAGTCACTAGTAAAGGTGTGTTAAGTAAGGTGTAGAGTAGATAATATAACAAAATTACCATTATGAAATGCTAAACATATATTGTATAAGGTGTCATATGGTTGTGACATAAGTAACTCAGTTGTTATGGCGAGGCTACCTAGGAACTGCTGGAATACTTTGTTGATCTAAGCCACAGTTAGCGTGATGTAATATATTATTTCTACACATTTCAAGTGGCAAGGATTGGTCATGCATAGCTATACTTGAAATATGAATCAAACATACGTTTGATCGAGTATTTAATGACAAAGTTAAACACATTACATTTCACGTCTAGCAGGCTTAACTGTTCATTCAAACACCAACTGCACTTCTCATGGAAGCATTCAACCATGCTGCAATTACTACATAAAAGCTACATGTTCATGTAATTATATTGTTAGCAATGGATCTATTGATAAATACTCTTTTTGTAGGTTGTATAACACCTTCATGTCAATCTGTTATCTGCTGTAATTACATGGATTCAAGAAATTGTCAATTAGTTGTCCCTGCTGTGAAGCCATCATGACCACTCTTCCTATTCCAATAGACAACTTGTCTCTAACCTAATCAGAATCTCCAGGGAATACAATATCATGATGATTGAACTCTAGCCTAGATAACAAATCTGCAAGTTATTTGGCCATAAAATCTATAATGTGGTTCATCACCCATTTGTATCTGGGTAGATCACTACCTCATTAATAAAACAGATTGATCCAATTTTTTTTAGTGTTATAAAATTAGGACTTTTAAATTATGGCAATAAACAGCCAGTGGCAGTACATATAAATGATATGGTCAAATCTCATGAACCGTTGGTACACAGTGTTCAAGGGTCCTGTTGATGGAAAAGGTGTTTGAGGCTATCCCTGTTGTACGTATAGAGCAGACCAAGCACTTTCGTACCTTGTATAATTTTCCATAGGTGTGACAGATGGTGTGGGCTGCGTGGAACTGTCCTGTACTGCGATGGATTTATGTGCCATATTTTGCAAGGAGCCAAAACATGTTATGTCAGCCAGTGGGAAAGGAAATTGTGGTTTCCTATTCCATTTGAACCAGGATTAGATGTGCCTAGTGTGTACATTGTACATACAAACGATTAGAATGATATAATGTCAATACAACCATGATCTTGGGCCCATATTCTTCACAGATTAGCATTAGAGATTTTTTATAGAGAATACATTGTCTGTCATTTTGTCAATCTCATCTTATGAGTAAGAAGTAGACAGGATGGAAGAGCTGGTTAAAGTGGGCTGGACATGTAGACAGGATGAAAGAGCTGGTTAAAGTGGGCTGGACATGTGGACAGGATGGAAGAGCTGGTTAAAGTGGGCTGGACATGTGGACAGGATGGAAGAGCTGGTTAAAGTGGGCTGGACATGTAGACAGAATTAAAGAGCTGGTTAAAGTGGGCTGGACATGTGGACAGGATGAAAGAGCTGGTTAAAGTGGGCTGGACATGTGGACAGGATGAAAGAGCTGGTTAAAGTTGGCTGGACATGTGGTCAGGATGAAAGAGCTGGTTAAAGTGGGCTGGACATGTAGACAGGATGAAAGAGCTGGTTAAAGTGGGCTGGACATGTGGACAGGATGGAAGAGCTGGTTAAAGTTGGCTGGACATGTGGACAGGATGAAAGAGCTGGTTAAAGTGGGCTGGACATGTAGACAGGATGAAAGAGCTGGTTAAAGTGGGCTGGACATGTGGACAGGATGAAAGAGCTGGTTAAAGTGGGCTGGACATGTAGACAGGATGAAAGAGCTGGTTAAAGTGGGCTGGACATGTGGACAGGATGGAAGAGCTGGTTAAAGTGGGCTGGACATGTAGACAGGATGAAAGAGCTGGTTAAAGTGGGCTGGACATGTGGACAGGATGAAAGAGCTGGTTAAAGTGGGCTGGACATGTAGACAGGATGAAAGAGCTGGTTAAAGTGGGCTGGACATGTAGACAGGATGAAAGAGCTGGTTAAAGTGGGCTGGACATGTGGACAGGATGGAAGAGCTGGTTAAAGTGGGCTGGACATGTAGACAGGATGAAAGAGCTGGTTAAAGTGGGCTGGACATGTGGACAGGATGGAAGAGCTGGTTAAAGTGGGCTGGACATGTAGACAGGATGAAAGAGCTGGTTAAAGTGGGCTGGACATGTAGACAGGATGAAAGAGCTGGTTAAAGTGGGCTGGACATGTGGACAGGATGAAAGAGCTGGTTAAAGTGGGCTGGACATGTAGACAGGATGAAAGAGCTGGTTAAAGTGGGCTGGACATGTGGTCAGGATGGAAGAGCTGGTTAAAGTGGGCTGGACATGTGGTCAGGATGGAAGAGCTGGTTAAAGTGGGCTGGACATGTGGACAGGATGGAAGAGCTGGTTAAAGTGGGCTGGACATGTGGTCAGGATGGAAGAGCTGGTTAAAGTGGGCTGGACATGTGGTCAGGATGGAAGAGCTGGTTAAAGTGGGCTGGACATGTGGACAGGATGGAAGAGCTGGTTAAAGTGGGCTGGACATGTAGACAGAATTAAAGAGCTGGTTAAAGTGGGCTGGACATGTGGACAGGATGAAAGAGCTGGTTAAAGTGGGCTGGACATGTGGACAGGATGAAAGAGCTGGTTAAAGTTGGCTGGACATGTGGTCAGGATGAAAGAGCTGGTTAAAGTGGGCTGGACATGTAGACAGGATGAAAGAGCTGGTTAAAGTGGGCTGGACATGTAGACAGGATGGAAGAGCTGGTTAAAGTGGGCTGGACATGTGGACAGGATGAAAGAGCTGGTTAAAGTGGGCTGGACATGTGGACAGGATGAAAGAGCTGGTTAAAGTGGGCTGGACATGTGGACAGGATGAAAGAGCTGGTTAAAGTGGGCTGGACAAGTAGACAGGATGAAAGAGCTGGTTAAAGTGGGCTGGACACGTGGACAGGATGAAAGAGCTGGTTAAAGTGGGCTGGACAAGTAGACAGGATGAAAGAGCTGGTTAAAGTGGGCTGGATATGTGGTCAGGATGAAAGAGCTGGTTAAAGTGGGCTGGACACGTGGACAGGATGAAAGAGCTGGTTAAAGTGGGCTGGACATGTAGACAGGATGAAAGAGCTGGTTAAAGTGGGCTGGACATGTGGACAGAATGGAAGAGCTGGTTAAAGTGGGCTGGACATGTGGACAGGATGAAAGGGGAACGGTTGACGAAGCGAACGGATGCACCTGGAGTGGAGGGTAGAACTAGGAAAAGGGGAAGAATGTGACTGAGGTGGGAGGACTGCGTGAAGAGATATTTGGCAGGATTGGGAGGGGTGGAGAATTAGAGCGAAAGATGGGAGAGTGGAGATGGATGGTGGAGACGGCAGTGAAACATGATCAGTGATGGAAAGAAAAGGAAAACAAACAAGAACTATTATTGATGCCATCCTCCTCCTCCCCCCTGGACTTCAGGGACAAAGGAGGGGAGCAACAATGTATCTAGGATAAGTGATGCAAAAAAAGATGGTCACATCATAATTACATTTACAGGTTGATATGTATTTAGAAACCAGACGAGAATCCAAGTTTCATGTTCAAAATACTACTTACTTTTATTGTTTCAGTTGTATTTACTTTTGTGCACAGCCATCTTGAGATTGGAGAAGAATGTTGTGTAATGAATTATCTATCAGCCAGTGTTCAGTTACATAACCCACCTGTTTACTACCTCTAATAACATGTATTTCCTGATTACTGTGTGATTGGGTTCAACACTTTGTTATTTAGTCATTAATTATGAAGATCAGTATAAAATATTAGCTATTTATTACTTTTATCTTGTCGAGAACACGCACGCACATGCACACACACACTGTAATTTCTGTGTTTACCTTTGTCATCCAAACACAGCAAGCAGACCCCATACAGTTCAAGTTGGTTTGTGATACAGTCAGTCTTTCTGGTTGTTGGATGAAAGAACTAATGAGTAATGACACACACACAGAGAACTGTATGTGTTCTTTAAGTCCATTGAATCACGTTTAGATTATGGAAATGCACTTCTTTGTGGTCTCCCACAGAGGGCGCTGCAACGTTTACAAAAGGTACAGAATGGTGCTGCTCGCCTCATTACCCCCGTGTTACAGCATTTACACTGACTGCGCGTTCATTTGCTACCGATTTACAAAGAGATTCTTTTTACTTATTGTGCTATAAATGGTCTGGCAGTCTATTATCAGAACTCTGATCTGCTTCGCTGCCAGCGCTTTTGTTTGTACTGGCTTAACAGACTGTTACACGTGGTGATCTCTGTTTGCTCAGCCGTTCTATGGAAGAATTTAATACCTTTTCTCATGACAGCGAAATCACTACACGTGTTTAAAACACTTTTAAGAACCTTTTTAAATAAGCTATTTTATAACTCACCAATGAGGACATTTTATGTGCATTTATTATATGTTGTATATATTAGTTTCTTAGTATATTTATGGTAATTCTTTTAATTTCACTTGTATTGCTGAACTTATTTAAAATATGGTTAAGAATTTTTTATATATAATTGTATTAAAAAAATTTTAATGGTTATATTCTTGGTCTTACTTGTATAAATGAATATGTTTAAAGTAGTTTTTAGAATTTGTTAATATATATTTATTTTTTTTAGCAGTTTCATGATCATATTCTTACTTTTGTATTATTAATTATATTTAAAGTAGTGTTATAGAATATTTTAACATGTATATTTTGTTAGCATTTATTTTTTATGTTTAGCATTTGTGTACACTATTCTTAGTATAATTATTCTCTTAGCAACTTATGGCCTGTAAAATACTACTATGTATCGAAAGCGCATGATAGCAATCTCGATTGATCGGGCGCTATATAAGTACTTTTATTATTATTAAATGTCCTTTGACTCCTTCATCTCCTATTTTAGTCCTGTCGGGTTAAATGTCCTTCCATCTCCTACATCAGTCCTGTCGGGTTAAATGTCCTTCCATCTCCTACATCAGTCCTGTCGGGTTAAATGTCCTTCCATCTCCTACATCAGTCCTGTTGGGTTAAATGTCCTTCCATCTCCTACATCAGTCCTGTTGGGTTAAATGTCCTTCCATCTCCTACATCAGTCCTGTCGGGTTAAATGTCCTTCCATCTCCTACATCAGTCCTGTCGGGTTAAATGTCCTTCCATCTCCTACATCAGTCCTGTCGGGTTAAACGTCCTTCCATCTCCTACATCAGTCCTGTCGGGTTAAACGTCCTTCCATCTCCTACATCAGTCCTGTCGGGTTAAACGTCCTTCCATCTCCTACATCAGTCCTGTCAGGTTAAATGTCCTTCCATCTCCTACATCAGTCCTGTCGGGTTAAATGTCCTTCCATCTCCTACATCAATCCTGTCGGGTTAAATGTCCTTCCATCTCCTATATCAGTCCTGTCAGGTTAAATGTTCTTCCATCTCCTACTTCAGTCCTGTCGGGTTAAATGTCCTTCCATCTCCTACTTCAGTCCTGTCGGGTTAAATGTCCTTCCATCTCTTACTTCAGTCCTGTCGGGTTAAATGTCCTTCCATCTCCTACATCAGTCCTGTCAGATTAAAATTTAATGTCCTTCCATCTCTTACTTCAGTCCTGTCAGGTTAAATGTCCTTCCATCTCCTACTTCAGTCCTGTCAGATTAAAATTTAATGTTCTTCCATCTCCTATTTTAGTCCTGTCGGGTTAAATATCCTTCCATCTCCTACTTCAGTCCTGTCAGATTAAAATTTAATGTTCTTCCATCTCCTATTTTAGTCCTGTTGGGTTAAATGTCCTTCCATCTCCTACTTCAGTCCTGTCAAATTAAAATATAATGTTCTTCCATCTCCTATTTTAGTCCTGTCGGGTTAAATGTCCTTCCATCTCCTACTTCAGTCCTGTCAGATTAAAATTTAAAGTTCTTCCATCTCCAATTTTAGTCCTGTCGGGTTAAATGTCCTTCCATCTCCTACTTCAGTCCTGTCAGGTTAAAATTTAATGTCCTTCCATCTCCTATTTTAGTCCTGTCGGGTTAAATGTCCTTCCATCTCCTACTTCAGTCCTGTCAGATTAAAATTTAATGTCCTTCCATCTCCTATTTTAGTCCTGTCGGGTTAAATGTCCTTCCATCTCCTACTTCAGTCCTGTCAGGTTAAAATTTAATGTTCTTCCATCTCCTATTTTAGTCCTGTCAGGTTAAATGTCCTTCCATCTCCTACTTCAGTCCTGTCAGATTAAAATTTAATGTTCTTCCATCTCCTATTTTAGTCCTGTCGGGTTAAATGTCCTTCCATCTCCTACTTCAGTCCTGTCAGGTTAAAATTTAATGTTCTTCCATCTCCTATTTTAGTCCTGTCGGGTTAAATGTCCTTCTATCTCCTACTTCAGTCCTGTCAGGTTAAAATTTAATGTTCTTCCATCTCCTATTTTAGTCCTGTCAGGTTAAATGTCCTTCCATCTCCTACTTCAGTCCTGTCAGGTTAAAATTTAATGTTCTTCCATCTCCTATTTTAGTCCTGTCGGGTTAAATGTCCTTCCATCTCTTACTTCAGTCCTGTCAGGTTAAAATTTAATGTTCTTCCATCTCCTATTTTAGTCCTGTGAGGTTAAATGTCCTTCCATCTCCTACTTCAGTCCTGTCAGGTTAAAATTTAATGTTCTTCCATCTCCTATTTTAGTCCTGTCGGGTTAAATGTCCTTCTATCTCCTACTTCAGTCCTGTCAGGTTAAAATTTAATGTTCTTCCATCTCCTATTTTAGTCCTGTCAGGTTAAATGTCCTTCCATCTCCTACTTCAGTCCTGTCAGATTAAAATTTAATGTTCTTCCATCTCCTATTTTAGTCCTGTCGGGTTAAATGTCCTTCCATCTCCTACTTCAGTCCTGTCAGGTTAAAATTTAATGTTCTTCCATCTCCTATTTTAGTCCTGTCAGGTTAAATGTCCTTCCATCTCCTACTTCAGTCCTGTCAGGTTAAAATTTAATGTTCTTCCATCTCCTATTTTAGTCCTGTCAGGTTAAATGTCCTTCCATCTCCTACTTCAGTCCTGTCAGATTAAAATTTAATGTTCTTCCATCTCCTATTTTAGTCCTGTCGGGTTAAATGTCCTTCCATCTCCTACTTCAGTCCTGTCAGGTTAAAATTTAATGTTCTTCCATCTCCTATTTTAGTCCTGTCGGGTTAAATGTCCTTCTATCTCCTACTTCAGTCCTGTCAGGTTAAAATTTAATGTTCTTCCATCTCCTATTTTAGTCCTGTCAGGTTAAATGTCCTTCCATCTCCTACTTCAGTCCTGTCAGGTTAAAATTTAATGTTCTTCCATCTCCTATTTTAGTCCTGTCGGGTTAAATGTCCTTCCATCTCTTACTTCAGTCCTGTCAGGTTAAAATTTAATGTTCTTCCATCTCCTATTTTAGTCCTGTGAGGTTAAATGTCCTTCCATCTCCTACTTCAGTCCTGTCAGGTTAAAATTTAATGTTCTTCCATCTCCTATTTTAGTCCTGTCGGGTTAAATGTCCTTCTATCTCCTACTTCAGTCCTGTCAGGTTAAAATTTAATGTTCTTCCATCTCCTATTTTAGTCCTGTCAGGTTAAATGTCCTTCCATCTCCTACTTCAGTCCTGTCAGGTTAAAATTTAATGTTCTTCCATCTCCTATTTTAGTCCTGTCGGGTTAAATGTCCTTCCATCTCCTACTTCAGTCCTGTCAGATTAAAATTTAATGTTCTTCCATCTCCTATTTTAGTCCTGTCAGGTTAAATGTCCTTCCATCTCCTACTTCAGTCCTGTCAGATTAAAATTTAATGTTCTTCCATCTCCTATTTTAGTCCTGTCGGGTTAAATGTCCTTCCATCTCCTACTTAGGTGATTATTCTCAGTAAAAAAATTCTGGTTGACCGTCTTTAGTTTGGTAAAACAGTTTAATTTTACACCACCTTGACTACATTTAGTGCAACGTTTTGTGCTACATGCAGTGCAGAGTCACACCCTTTATGCAGAATCTCTCGGCAGAGGCTGTGATTTATCTGTTGATGTCTTCCAACCCCCATCCACCACTGAACACAAGGTATGCTGACAGATTGGTGTCACCTACACCTGCTGGAATGTTGATTTACTTATGTAAGCTAAAAAGCTCCGTCCAAAACATGACACAGCATTGTCCCAGACAGTGATTTTTGGAGTTGAATATAAAATTATCATTGTTATTAATTACAGCTATTTGTAGATGGTCAGTGGTCATCATGCATTTGTGTGCCTTGGACAAGCTTATACCCTGTTTTTGGTTTTTGAATCTACTAAATAAATCCTGATAGAGTTATGTAAGCACGGCTTGTGTGGTTTTAATGAAATTAGCCAACTAATTGCAATGGTTTATTTGCTTTAACTGTTTGCGCTTACATGGTAATATAGGTCGCACCAACTTTACTAATAATGTCAGCAAGATATCAGCCATTATTAATATCCAGCATTTAGCACAGTTGGAATGGAACTGTTCACACCGGTATTTTGTATGTTTCTTTGTGCCGCAGTGTTTCCAGAAATAGAACTGGTATGAAACTTTCTAAGAAAAGGTCACAATGCTTGAGTGAACCAGGGAGTTAGGTGAAATGACACCATTTCTGGCCCTGTTACCAAATCACAGCTAAGTAACTGGTCATCACCCAGAATGACAGAGAATCAGTATTTTGTGTGGGAATATAGCATATTCTATTCCTATGCTTTCACTGTGAATGGTTAAAGCTGGATTAGTTCCACCCATGTGTGCTATCTACACAAGATTGTTATTCAGTCAGAGTCAAGTACAGCCCTGTAGTTGTATAATTCAACTAATTGAATGTGTAAACCCACTTAGAATGTTGTACTTCCCAACTGAAGTATCTCCTCATTGGGGGCACCAGAAAATACTCATTGTGGGCACCAGAAAGTACTCATTGGGGGCACCAGAAAGTACTCATTCTCACAGAGGACTGAATGCAACAAAGTATATACAGCTGTATCTAGATTGTGTAAATGTTAATGGAATTAGTGAAATGGTCTGAGAAATGGCAGATGCTGTTAAATTTTGGGAAATGTAAATGCCTACATACAGGACATGGGAACTTGAATGTAAACTATAAAATGGGAGATACTGTTCTGGGTACTACTGTAAAAGAAAAGGACTTAGGAGTTACAATAAGCGCTGATATGAAAGTTTCAGAGCAGTGTGGTATTGCAGCTTCAAAGGGTAATCAAATTCTTGGATTGATTAGAAGAAACATAACATACAAGGGAAAAAAGTTAATTATACCTCTTTATAAAGCAATAGTTAGACCTCATTTAGAATACTGTATACAAGCGTGGAGACCATATCGTAAGAAGGATATAGATACGCTTGAACGCATACAGAGGAGAGCAACTAAAATGATTCCAGAACTTAGAGATCTTAGTTATGAAGAATGCCTGAAAGAATGTGGTTTAACAACTCTAGAGACAAGGAGGTTAAGAGGAGATCAGATTAAAGTTTTTAAGATATTGAATGGGTATGAAAATATTGATATAAATATGTTTTTCTCACTCAAGAAGGATAGCAGAACTAGAGGACATGAGGTAAAATTAGTAAAGGATCAATGTAGATTGGACATCAGGAAGCACTCGTTCTCACAGAGGACAATAAATGAATGGAACAAATTGTCTACAGATTGTGTAACTGCTAGCAGCGTGAATATGTTTAAAAACAAGGTTGACACATATATCAGGAGGGCGGGTTATAAGTAGGTGAACATTGTTGGACTCTCGATAAGCCAATGGCTTCCTTGTCCACTTGCCATCTGGGCCTTTGGCTTGGATGGCAAATCTTGTATGGAAACAAATTTGACAAACATAAGGGCGGGTTACACATAAATGGACTCTCAATAAGCCAATGGCCTCCTTGTTACACATCAATGGCCTCCTTGTTACACATCAATGGCCTCCTTGTTACACATCAATGGCCTTGTTACACATCAGTGGCCTCCTTGTTACACATCAATGGCCTCCTTGTTACACATCAATGGCCTCCTTGTTACACATCAGTGGCCTCCTTGTTACACATCAATGGCCTCCTTGTTACACATCAATGGCCTCCTTGTTACACATCAGTGGCCTCCTTGTTACACATCAATGGCCTCCTTGTTACACATCAATGGCCTCCTTGTTACACATCAATGGCCTCCTTGTTACACATCAGTGGCCTCCTTGTTACACATCAATGGCCTCCTTGTTACACATCAATGGCCTCCTTGTTACACATCAATGGCCTCCTTGTTACACATCAATGGCCTCCTTGTTACACATCAATGGCCTCCTTGTTACACATCAATGGCCTCCTTGTTACACATCAATGGCCTCCTTGTCCACTTCCTATCTGGGTTGTTCTGCTTTGGGTGGCAGTCTTGTTAAATATACGCCGGAAATGGCTGTGATCAGTACAGCAATGACCAATTCCATTAAACAAGTACCATCTATCCACATGACACCTGCCTTGCCAAGCATTTATCAATTATACTATGGCCATGTTTTCTACTGGTTCTGTGCTTAATATAGCTTGACCCTGGAGTCCTGACAAAGGGTTCTGCAATAATAATATAGCTTATCTTTATTCTAGCTGTCCAAGAACCAGACCATGCTACTTCAAATAACCAAGTGAAACAGAATTGTGTTTTATGAAGGGTAGTTCCCACTTTTTCTAATAAGTAAATACACTACCAAACAGGTCATCACACTGGTTTAGTAAAAGGTGTTTACTTTAACTGACAGAGCACTTTTCAATCTTGGCAATTGCTCAAAAACTGAAGAAAACGTGCCAGGGCGTTACATAACAGATGACCAGCATTTTTCCTCTTCTTTTTCACATAATAATAATAATATATATATATTTTATTTGATATAGCACCAAATCCAAGATTCTTTGTGGTTTAGAACATATTATAAATTAATAACATGGTCTAGAATGGCTAAATAAACAAACAAATATATTAAAATACTACTACTAATAATTATTATTTTAAAATGAGTATAGCACAATATAGCAATATCATAATAATAACATAATAGTTATTAATAAATAATAATAATAAATAATTTTAGATATTTATTATATAAAATATTGAAAAAATTATAAAATAAAATTTTCCCATGACTAGCAATGTGGTATACCCCTATATTTACTGCCCTGTTATTTCCCCTTCCTGACTGCTCCTGGGGAGGTTCCCTTTCCCTGTGTGGTCTTCCAAAGGTCACTCACTGGCCATGTTGTGGACAGCTGCAGTAGATATGTTGACCAGTCCACTGGTTGGCATAAAAAGCTTAGCACTGGTTATTTACACATTAACCTTGACCTTGTCCACTCATCTGGGGTGTGGTCACTGTCAGCTATTATTTATGACCTAGCTATTCGTTACTTAACAGTCATCCCTAGTGACATGTTTGTGGATTTATATGTGAAGTTCCACCATACTGTACAACAGAAGGAAGACAAGTACACTACAGCCATTTGCAGTCCCCCCCTCCCCCCCCCCCCCCCCCGTGACTTACATATTACATAATGGATTTATATGTGAACTTCCACACAGCAGCAGTAGACAGTGACATGGGTAGCATAACTAATATATTTGGTAGTAAACACTATTTAAACTAGAAGCGCAGGGGGTTATTTAGATATGCCTCAAGCAGGACAAGAGGCCACTAGTACAGATAAACCAATAAAATTTTTTTCAAAAAACATGTCTGAAGCAGGTTATAGATGCGTGTGTTTAAATGAGGCACTTAACCTACAGCTGAAATTAGAAAATCTAAAAGAACCTTTGAAAAAAAATTGGCAGGTAATATACAAAATGACAGCAAGAGTTTCTATGCTTATGTAAGGAGTAAACAGAAAGTTCAAGATAAGGTCGGACCACTGGAAAACAACAGGGGAAACATAGTTTCAGAGGGGTTTCAAATGGCAGAAGTCCTGAATGAGTATTTCAGCTCAGTTTTTACTACAGAAGATATCAGCTCACTTCTAGTTCCATTTACAAAATTTGTGGGCAATAAATCAGAACATTTAGGGCAGTTATTTGTAACTCCTGAAATGATAGCAAAGAAAATTAAGAAGATGAAAGATAATAAATCACCTGGAGTTGATGAGATACCACCTCTCAACATGGATTCCTAAAAGCAAGGTCATGTCTAACCAATCTTTATGCTTTTTGGAAGAAATTACAAAGTGGGTAGACGACGGGTCACCAGTGGATGTTGTCTACTTAGATTTTCAGAAAGCTTTCGATAAAGTGCCACATCAAAGATTGTTACTTAAACTAAAAGCCCATGGTATAGGTAATGATATAATCAACTGGATAGAAAAGTGGCTTACACACAGAAGACAGAGAGTAGATAGTGAGATTTCAAACTGGAAATCGGTTTTGAGTGGGGTACCACAGGGATCAGTATTAGGCCCTATACTGTTTTTAATATATGTAAGTGATTTGGAAGATGACATATCTAGCAAAGTACTCAAATTTGCAGATGACACAAAAGTATTCAGAAAGGTTACTAATGATACAGATAAACAAAGTTTACAGGATGATCTAGATAAATTAGTTAAATGGTCGGAAAAATTGCAAATGTTATTAAATTTTGGGAAATGTAAATGTATACATAGGACATGGAAATATGGACGAGGAATATAAAATGGGGGATGCTGTACTAGGTAGAACCACACAAGAAAAGGACTTAGGTGTAACATTTAGTGCTGACATGAAAGTTTCAGAGCAATGTGGGATTGCTGCTTCAAAAGGAAATCAAATTCTAGGGCTAATTAGGAGAACTATCATGTATAAGGAGAAATAGCTAATTGTACCCCTGTACAAAGCAATAGTTCGACCACATTTGGAATATTGTGGAGGCCGTATCGTAAAAAAGGACATAGACAAGCTAGAAAAAATACAAGGAAGAGCAGCTAAAATGATTCCAGAATTGAGAGACCTTAGTTACGAAAGTCGCTTATTACAATGTGGTTTGACAACACTAGAGACCAGGAGACTAAGAGGAGACCAAATACAAGTGTTTAAAATAATGAACGGTCATGAGGATGTTGATAGGAACATGTTCTTCAAACTTAAAGAAGCCAGTAGAACCAGAGGACGCAAAGCAGTATTAGTTAAGGAGCAGTGTAGGTTGGACATGAGAAAGTACTCTTTCTCACAGAGGTTGATAAATGAATGGAACAAACTGCCAAATTATTGTGTTAATGCTAGTAGTGTGAATATGTTTAAAAATAGAATTGACAGATATTTGATAAGGGCGGGCTACACATAGATGAGAAAATTGTTGTACTCTCGATAAGCCAATGGCTTCCTTGTCCACTTGCCATCTGGAACTTGTTGTTTCTTTGGGATGGCAACCTTGTTAAATCTTGTTAAATAATGTCAGCACCATGGCAGCCACAGTCAATAAAATAACAAATTTGTTGAATCTATACGATAGTTTAATCCAACAAATCCTTCTACATAAAGGACGTATCACTTTGACAAAGATTTTTTGTCTGAGTCACGTTTAAAACTAAAGGATTTCAACATTTTGTAAGTTACAGCGTCCATCTTGAAATATCTTCACACCTTGAACCTTATTTTCTTTTTCTTGTTATATTAAATATGTCCGACAAAAGTAAACACCACAAGAAAAAATTCATTTATGTCAATAGGAAATGTTTTTGTTATGTGAAAGAGACTTCATAGTTTACACAATAATATCCCAATTTGTTGCGCATTCAGCATCAAATTGTACAAGATACAGTGAAAAGTTATTTTTTAATCTTGTTGGTTGAGGCCAAGTCCCAACTTTGATAACCAATTTTTAAGTTATTTTCTGCACTTCTTGTTAATTCTGTTGTTAATTCTGTTGCCCGGAATTGTGCGAGCGCACTTATGTTTCATTGTTGTGGAGGCTGCTATATATATATATATATATATATATATATAGATATATATATATGGATATATATAGATAACAAGTTCTTTGGTGTATATATGTGAGGAACTTACTGAACAGTAATATATCACAACAGGTTACTAGAAGACAGATTTGTTGATGTGAAGGTTCATGTGGCACTTATTAAAGACACGCTGTCCAGTGGTCAACATGAACAGTAATGTGGTCAATCAATCCACTGTGCAGCTAAAATGTGCCAACCCTTAGTAATAGTTTTCATTCATAATATTATAATGTTAGCACATGGTTTACACACAAACAGAAAAATTCTAGACACAAATAGTGTTAAAATGAGAGTTCAACACAATACTAGATTCTCGCATGGCACAAAAGCAAGAACTGTGTGTTCCGTGTCGGCAGGTTCAGTCATGTCGTATGGTGTTCCATATCTGCAGGTGCAGTCATGTCGTATGGTGTTCCGTATCTGCAGGTGCAGTCATGTCGTATGGTGTTCCGTGTCTGCAGGTGCAGTCATGTCATATGGTGTTCCGTGTCTACAGGTGCAGTCATGTCATATGGTGTTCTATATCTGCAGGTGCAGTCATGTCGTATGGTGTTCCGTGTCTGCAGGTGCAGTCATGTTGTATGGTGTTCCGTGTCTACAGGTGCAGTCATGTCGTATGGTGTTCCGTGTCTGCAGGTGCAGTCATGTCGTATGGTGTTCCGTGTCTGCAGGTGCAGTCATGTCGTATGGTGTTCCGTGTCTGCAGGTGCAGTCATGTCGTATGGGGTCCACAATGTCGGGGCACGGCCGTCCCGTCGACGTCGCTAAGGAACTAGAAGGTCACATTGAGAAACTGAAGGAGAAGAGGGAGGGTGTCATCAAGAACCCATGCGCCTTCAAAAACAGTCACTTCAGGTAGAGAGAGGCAAGGGGACATGTCAACAGAAGGCTATACTTTGGACCATCATAGTTTTGGGTCTTTGAAATAAAATACTTAATGTCATGTTGCTCCCTTATGTCTAAAATACTTGTAAGCAGATGTCTACATTGTATTAATTCCATAAACAGTACACAATTATATTAGAACATAAATCATATTATGCTTCAGTACATTAATATGAAACTACATATCAGCACCAGTAACTTTCTAGCAACTGTTAATACTTGATTCAGTTCATGTCCCAACCCCTTATCAACTTGACTCATGGTTCAACTGACGCTTGGCTCAACTGACTCATGACTCAACCTACTCACGGCTCAATTGACTCATGACTTAAGTTGCTATATCTTTGTTTCTTTGTCTTACAATAGTATTGGCTATTTACGTTGTCCTGAAGGTAATTATGATGAAAACTTTTGTATTGATGTGATTTTGGAGATAAAGAAGATGCAGTTACTTGAAGGTTGTGATTTTTGATGACAGGGCACATAGAGAAATACCTCCAACTGTCGACCGCTTTCTTGATCCGGTCATGCTTGGCGTGGAGGGCTCGCAACTCATCCACGACTCAGAGGCTCCACCTGTCTGGTAGGTCACTTCTCATGTCAACATACCTTTATTTATTTTGCAGTCAGATATGTTTTGCAATTTGACCATGTTTGAGCAAATTTAACTTTCCTCATAAAATAAAGGCAGTGCTAGTATACATCACCCTCACCACCAGGGGTTCTGGCTACATCAGTGGCGTAAGGGTTCTGAATACGTCAGTAGCCCTGGCAGATTTTCTGAAATGAACAGTCTTTGAAGTAGTTTGGCACACCGGCTCGTCTAGTTCCAAGAAACATGTCGACCAAGACAGGAATTGGAACAAAGTACAAAATGATTCAGCCTACATCCATACGTGACGTGGAATAAACTGACAAATCCAGGTTTCAATGGGTTGATCTGTCAGGGATACTGTAATACTACTACCACCCCTGGCTAGTGAGGATGTCTGTCGGGGTACTGTAGTACTACTACCACCCCTGGTTAGTGAGGATGTCTGTCGGGGTACTGTAGTACTACTACCACCCCTGGCTAGTGAGGATGTCTGTCGGGGTACTGTAGTACTACTACCACCCCTGGTTAGTGAGGCTGTCTGTCAGGGGTACTGTAGTACTACTACCACCCCTGGCTAGAGAGGATGTCTGTCAAGGGTACTGTAGTACTACTACCACCCCTGGCTAGAGAGGATGTCTGTCAGGGGTAGTGTAGTACTACTACCACCCCTGGCTAGAGAGGATGTCTGTCAGGGGTACTGTAGTACTACTACCACCCCTGGCTAGTGAGGATGTCTGTCAGGGGTACTGTAGTACTACTACCACTCCTGGCTAGTGAGGATGTCTGTCAGGGGTACTGTAGTACTACTACCACCCCTGGCTAGGGAGGATGTCTGTCAGGGGTACTGTAGTACTACTACCACCCCTGGCTAGTGAGGATGTCTGTCAGGGGTACTGTAGTACTACTACCACCCCTGGCTAGTGAGGATGTCTGTCAGGGGTACTGTAGTACTACTACCACCCCTGGCTAGTGAGGATGTCTGTCAGGGGTACTGTAGTTCTACTACCACCCCTGGCTAGTGAGGATGTCTGTCAGGGGTACTGTAGTACTACTACCACCCCTGGCTGGTGAGGATGTCTGTCAGAGGTACTGTAGTACTACTACCACCCCTGGCTAGTGAGGATGTCTGTCAGGGGTACTGTAGTACTACTACCACCCCTGGCTAGTGAAGATGTCTGTCAGGGGTACTGTAGTTCTACTACCACCCCTGGCTAGTGAGGATGTCTGTCAGGGGTACTGTAGTACTACTACCACCCCTGGCTAGTGAGGATGTCTGTCAGAGGTACTGTAGTACTACTACCACCCCTGGCTAGGGAGGATGTCTGTCAGGGGTACTGTAGTACTACTACCACCCCTGGCTAGTGAGGATGTCTGTCAGGGGTACTGTAGTTCTACTACCACCCCTGGCTAGTGAGGATGTCTGTCAGGGGTACTGTAGTATTACTACCACCCCTGGCTAGTGAGGATGTCTGTCAGGGGTACTGTAATCTGTCAGGGGTACTGTAGTACTACTACCACCCCTGGCTAGTGAGGATGTCTGTCAGGGGTACTGTAGTACTACTACCACCCCTGGCTAGTGAGGATGTCTGTCAGAGGTACTGTAGTACTACTACCACCCCTGGCTAGTGAGGATGTCTGTCAGGGGTACTGTAATCTGTCAGGGGTACTGTAGTACTACTACCACCCCTGGCTAGTGAGGATGTCTGTCAGGGGTACTGTAGTACTACTACCACCCCTGGCTAGTGAGGATGTCTGTCAGAGGTACTGTAGTACTACTACCACCCCTGGCTAGTGAGGATGTCTGTCAGGGGTACTGTAATCTGTCAGGGGTACTGTAGTACTACTACCACCCCTGGCTAGTGAGGATGTCTGTCAGGGGTACTGTAGTACTACTACCACCCCTGGCTAGTGAGGATGTCTGCCAGAGATACTATAGTAATACTACCACCCCTGGCTAGTGAGGATGTCTGTCAGGGGTACTGTAGTACTACTACCACCCCAAGCTAGTGAGGATGTCTGCCAGAGATACTATAGTAATACTACCACCCCTGGCTAGTGAGGATGTCTGCCAGAGATACTATAGTACTACTACCACCCCTGGCTAGTGAGGATGGTATACATAGATAAATGACAATCTAAGGATGGAATGGGATGTCAAGGTATTTACTTATTTCCACACAGGATTTGTCAAAAGTATCTGACCACGAGAAATAAAGTATACAATTCACATAATTACTTAATAAACATCTTACTCTGGAATGAATGACAAAAACATTACTTTCTTTGTACCAAGTTGAATGACAACTCCATAGCAGACATGTCAAGAACAGCAGGTATGAAGAAAAAAATCACAATGTCATGTCTAGTTTCAGCTATAATATGCACACAAAATAAAACAAACAAGTCACCAAGAATGAAGTTAGTTTACTGTGTTACTGAGTTTAGTGTGTGGTTATTCCTTGTTTTGTACAAGTTGCTGCGTGCTGATGGCAGAGTTCATGCACTATGTGCACACCCATGCAGTCTGTCCATGAAAATTACATGGTTACCTGAAAACCTTTGTAACACATGAGAATGTCTTCTAATTCTAACATTTTTCATGTGTATTGGGATGTTACCTAAACAGTGCATTTTTATCACTTATAAAAGTGTTACTTGAAGAAAGAAAAAAAATTCATCACCAACATCATCTGTATTAAATAACCAAGTACAACAAATACTGTGTGCAGCAAATACCATGCACAAGAAATACCATACACAACAAATACCATGCACAACAAATACGATACACAACAAATACCATGCACAACAAATACCATGCACAACAAATACCATACACAACAAATACCATACACAGCAAATACCATGCACAACAAATACCATACACAACAAATACCATACACAACAAATACCATACACAACAAATACCATACACAACAAATACCATGCACAAAAGAATACCATGCACAAAAGAATACCATGCACAAAAGAATACCATGCACAACAAATGCCTTGCAAAAAAATACCATGCACAACAAATACCATGCACAACAAATACCATACACAACAAATACCATGCACAAAAGAATACCATGCACAAAAGAATACCATGCACAACAAATGCCTTGCAAAAAAATACCATGCACAACAAATACCATGCACAACAAATACCATGCACAAAAGAATACCATGCACAACAAATGCCTTGCAAAAAAATACCATGCACAACAAATACCATGCACAACAAATACCATGCACAAAAGAATACCATGCACAACAAATGCCTTGCAAAAAAATACCATGCACAATAAATACCATGGATGACTTTTATTTTGTCTGTTTCAGGAATGAAGATGAGCTGTTGAAAGTTCGAGTCACGCACAAAACTCCAACTTGTTTTGTAGAGTCGGTGAGTGAGTCTAACAACCTTAAGTACATTGCCTGTAAACTGCAAGAAAGCACAAAATGTAGCACAAGTGTCAATTGATGAATTCTGCCGGACCAGAAGATTGATGGCATTGTACTGTGTCCATTCATTTCATGGTTCACCGAACACCGTCCTGCAAATGGTTCCTCTGGCTTGTTTGAACTATCCGAGACTGAATATTTATAGAGAACTTACTTGATCGTAGTTGGTATTTCATTATTATTTATGCTTTCAACTGCTGGCATAGCATACAATGCATGCATGGATATTTATTATTATTTATGGCTGGTCATTATTTCTATGACCTGACATAGCTAAATTCCTTTCTGTTATAACCAAACTTTTCCAGTTAAATTTTTTTTTAACTTCTCGTAATGCAAGTATTATACTGTAAAACTCCCTCTCAGTTATGCGCATCAATGCAGTAACCCTTTCTATTGAATTTTGCATTGATGCGCACAGTAATTTTCTTGAAGACTGCATTATAATTATCAAACTTCAAGTGCGATTTTCTCAGTTTCACTCCAGTGTCACTTTTGGCATTATTGATTTCGCCCATCACGAATCAGGTTTGTTGATCTTCAGACTTGTAGTGTGTGAACAGTTTAAATGATATGTGCAGTCCGTTTTCTTAAACATTTCTTAAAATCATCAAGAATTGACATTGACAGTTAAATCAGGTACCTTACAAAAGTGTGAATAAGCTTACATTATAATATATAAAGCCAGTCCACTTTTACCCTTTTTTCACGGAATTTTGACTGGATCCAGTCAAAGAATGATTGACCTGTTTGTCCAGTGATTTCGTCCAAATTAAATAACACATTTGCACAAACACGTTGTAGTGGACACTGGATAGGTTTGATTTTTCATGAAATTATTCTAAAAAAAGATGAACAAAAGATTGCATCGAGGATGGACCTGTAAGTTTAATAATGTTAAAAAAAACAACTTGTACATGGATGATGTTGATATATGCAACAACGCAGACTCGACCATCCTACTGCGTCGAGAAGCTGTCAAGACTAGTGTTATAGGCATACAAATGAAGTAAATGCAGCACGTAATTAGTGCACAACCTGAGACAGTGTCCACAGCCAAACTACACCACACACCACGTATGTCTCAACTTTCAGGAAAGAAATCAAGAAACATCTTTATACAAAGGGAAGATCGTTTGGATGCTTGAAAAACTCACTCCAAACGCCTACTTTCTTCAGATAATACAAGAACATCCAACCATCCAGTTGATCCTATCTATGAGACCAACCTCAACGTTGACACCGACACCTTCTCAACAGGAAGTCAACATTGCCATCAAACAAATGAAACTTGTCAAAGCCCCAGGACTAGATGACATTCCCATTGAAGTGTGGCGACTACCCGATTTAAGGAAAGATTTATTGAAGTTCTGCAACAAAACATACTTAGATAACAGACCACCAGAATGGGGGATCTTGGGTATCGTACCATTACCTAAGAAAGGAGACATGACTACCTGAAGACTATCGTGGAATAAGTCTAACACAGACTGCTGCAAAGGTCTACTATTGACTCCTGCTTAACAGAATTCGCCCTGACCTAGAAAACATCTTATGCCCAAACCAGAACGAATTTAAACCCCTACTATCTACACCTTCACAGATTCTTGCTCTTAGACTCATCATCGAGGAAATGAAAAACAACCAGAAAGAGGCTGCCATTATTTTCATCGACTTCAAGAAATCCTTTGACTCAGTAGACAAAAAAACTGTTCCGGATTCTCAATGATCGTCAAAGCCATACAGATAATCTATGAAAGCACCTCTGCATCTGCAGTTGTACTAACTCCCAAAGGGAAACTACAAATTTCAAGATTTACATAGGAGTTCTCCCCGGAGACCCTCTCGACCCATACCTTTTCATCATAGGCTTGGACTATGCTCTAAGAACTGTGATTGATGACAGAGAAGGTCTAACTCTCATCAGACGCTGAAGCACCAGACACCCAGCCCGCCATCTCTCTGAATTTCCACTTCATAAAGTGGAAAGTGCTTCCAGATCTAATAGACTATCTAAGCAAAACAAACTCCCTCCCGTGGATCACCACCATCGCGAGACAACGGTGTCTTCATCTGGCAGGTCATGTGATACGTCATGACGAAGTAAGCAACAAAGTTCTCCTCTGGAAGCCCGATGGCCCTCGGAGAAGAGGTCAACCTACAACAAAGTTCTCCTCTGGAAGCCCGATGGCCCTCGGAGAAGAGGTCAACCTACAACAACTGTGCAAAACATCCTGGAGAAAGACACGAAACTCAGTGGGACAAATGTACTAACTGCAATGAAGAACTGAAACCACTGGTAGGAAACCATCACGTCACCACGTTAAGTGGATGATATAAGTAAGTAAAAAAACTTGTTGTGTCCATAGGTGTGACTCATACCCACGCATGACTGGCTGTGGTTTATTACCCTCTAACACCGAGATGATTCATGACATGTCACAATGACATTGGGTTGACCCAAATAGCCAGTCTGGTGTGACAGGTGATGTGGGGTAACATGGGGTGACTTAGCCCCATTGTTACCCTAAGAAGAAAGAAAGAATTAGATTTATTTTGATCAAAAATAGCATAGTTTTTGTGCACACTTAGCATAGCTTATATATACATGCATATTGCCCTCGCCCAGGTTGGGCTGACTAGTGCGTTGTTCTAGGTTGTCTTCCAGTATGCACACTTTCTTCTCCAGCTCAATGATACGTATGTCCTTCACCTTTACCTGTTTGGTCAAGTTTTCTTTGTGTGCATTCAGCGAAGCGATCTTGTTTGCTAGATCACGTGGATAAAGAGCATTTTGTGCAAGTACTACGTCATTGTTTACTGGTTTGATAATGCATAGCTCCAGGACTACCCCCGAGTCATCTGTATCGCTACTGCATCATGTTAGTTCAGGAGGCATTGCAGGGGGTTTCAATACATGACAGCAAGTTGTTGGGGTGTGGCAATACTCTGTCACTTCACATGGCAATACACCCTGTACTCTGTCACTTCATGCATGGCAATACTCTATCATTTCATGTTTCCAAAGTTTCTGCATGTGTAATGGCAGTGTAATGGCAGTGTAATGGCAGTGCACATTCATGTACAGGTATAAAACGTTTGACGTTCGCAATGCCTCTTATTTCTTCCGTGATGTTTGTGCCATAATGTTTTCCTGTTTGGGAATGTCGTTGCCCTTTGGTTGGAGACACAAACGATCAGCATTGTGAGCAATACATTCCTAAAATAGATTATTTTAAACTATGACACTTTTAGAGTTGTGCAGGAGTTAAGCATGTTTATCCTAAGTGTTGAACAGTTCTATCTGATAAATATTTTCTGATTTTGCATTTAAAATATTTATTTCAGAAGTTTAAGCAGCACTAGTTGAACATTTATGTTATTAAATACAGTTAAAAACAGTTACAGTCTAAAAACTACTTAAATATATTAATTTATATAAGTAGGACTAAGAAAATAACCATAAAAACTGTTAATACAATTATAGTAAAATACAATTCTTAAGAACTATACTTTAAATAAGTTCAACAAAACAAGTGAAACTAAAAGAACGACCATAAATATATATAAATATATTAATTAATTAAAATATATGGCATTGTCGGTATGCCGTTGTTAGCCATCACGTCACGATGTTAAATAGTTTGTTTTTGGTTATTTATGCAATTGGTGATCTTAGCCATGTAGTAGTTTTTCTTTGTGTTAACCAGCATGCGGTTGAAGACCACGCATTGTGTGCAATACACCTGCCGATGTACCACAAGACGAGTTTGCAGCCACGTGCACTCAGCTCGCTGTCGACGCTGTTTCTTATACTGAAGCTCGTCAGTGTACCATGGACAGTCAGGTCGTAATGTAATGGTCATCTTACGCAGTGCATGGGGCTTGTTTGTCAACAATTCAACGTAAACCAGTGTTGTATGTCACAATGATGTCACTAACGGGGGCATCACTGTTCATATTTCCTAGCAAAGAGGTAATATCAAGTTTGAAACCAGGAAGGCATATATGCCACAGTCACCGAAAAACTATTTATTTACACACTCGAGCGGGCTTTCTGGCATTCACACAGAATTTTATGGCCATGTGATCACCGGACGGATTACCATGTGTGTCACATAAGCGTGGGTCATACATACTCAGTCGTGTAGATATACTATTGCGTTGTGGTTTCAAACAATAACTACACCCAGGAGGTGACCTTTATTGTGTGCGACATCCATAACTAGTTGAGTCATGCCATGATCAGCGAGCATCTCAGAGAAATGCCAGACGTCAGGCTCTGATGCCATCTCAGAGAAATTCCAGACGTCAGGCTCTGATGCCATCTCAGAGAAATGCCAGATGTCAGGCTCTGATGCCATCACAGAGAAATGCCAGATGTCAGGCTCTGATGCCATCTCAGAGAAATGCCAGACGTCAGGCTCTGATGCCATCTCAGAGAAATGCCAGATGTCAGGCTCTGATGCCATCTCAGAGAAATGCCAGACGTCAGGCTCTGATGCCATCTCAGAGAAATGCCAGACGTCAGGCTCTGATGCCATCTCAGAGAAATGCCAGACGTCAGGCTCTGATGCCATCTCAGAGAAATGCCACACGTCAGGCTCTGATGCCATCTCAGAGAAATGCCAGACGTCAGGCTCTGATGCCATCTCAGAGAAATGCCACACGTCAGGCTCTGATGCCATCTCAGAGAAATGCCACACGTCAGGCTCTGATGCCATCTCAGAGAAATGCCAGACGTCAGGCTCTGATGCCATCTCAGAGAAATGCCACACGTCAGGCTCTGATGCCATCTCAGAGAAATGCCAGACGTCAGGCTCTGATGCCATCTCAGAGAAATGCCAGACGTCAGGCTCTGATGCCATCTCAGAGAAATGCCAGACGTCAGGCTCTGATGCCATCTCAGAGAAATGCCAGACATCAGGCTCTGATGCCATCTCAGAGAAATGCCAGACGTCAGGCTCTGATGCCATCTCAGAGAAATGCCAGACGTCAGGCTCTGATGCCATCTCAGAGAAATGCCACACGTCAGGCTCTGATGCCATCTCAGAGAAATGCCAGACGTCAGGCTCTGATGCAATACAAGATAAAAGTTCAAATCGCCGGTAATAACAATGTCATGCAGGTCCAGCATCACAGCATCCAAGTAAGCTGACCACTGGTCAAAGAAAAACAGAGTTAATGAACCCATTTCTCTTAGATGGTGGCGGGCAGTATACTACTCCCAATTTGAACGTAATGCTATGTGCCGTAACATAGTAATCAGCATGCTCAAAATGCATGGATTTATTACGAGTTGACACATTTTGCACTTTCAAGCCAGACTTGTAAATGACAGCCACTCCACCACCGTGCTTCTGAACAGGTCGTGACACGGTGTTAAACTTGTAGCCGTCTGGAACCAGCTATCCTATTATGTGATTGTTCACGACGCTGCCGAGCCATGTTTCTGTCAATGCTAAAATGTCAGTATCTTGCGAAATTACGAGGTCAGCAACAGATGTTGCCTTATTCTACACATTAATTAATACATTGTATGTCCACATTTACACTTCATGCAGGGGGTTCACTGACACAGCAGGGTAAACATATCAGATTGCTCTTATTGACAATAGTCTGTGCACTGGGTCGGATAATGTCATTTCTGGCTGTGGTCACCCTCACTGGAATTACATTGTTGAAACGTCTGCAACCACTAGCAGTCCCTCTGTGTGTTGGCGTTACTAGACAAATATCCAAAACGGTCTTACTTAGAAGCATAAGTGGTTTCGCAATATGTTGGCACAGTTGATGCAGTTGAAAACTTGTGTATGTTATTGCCATGACAACAGTCGTGGCTCACTGAATACAGCACAATACTATTGATGACATTGTCTCAATAAAATCACTAAAATCCAGAATATCGTAAATGTCCAGGTTGTAACTGTGGCATTTTGACAGGTCTACAGACCTTCACAAAGCAGATAGATATAAACCTAGAATATAATATAACTTCAAACTGAAGATAATGTTGATAGTCGAGGCAAAATCATTACCTTCTGGTGGCATAAGGGCACACATCACATGACCAATTTGGGTCTGATCATGGGCGTGACTTCTATCATCTCGCCGATCAAATGACAAACTTAACACAGGCAAAGTTATGAAGTCTCACCAAGGGCGAAATTCGTGAGTTTTCAGCGTTTTCGTTTTCAGTTCAATAAATTCTGCATGCACAAATAAAAATCTTAGTTGTTTGTCTGATGATTGCACAAAAACCGCTTAACCTGGTGATTTTCAACAGTTCTACATGCATAAATAAAAATTTTAATAGTTTGTCTGATGATTTCACAAAAAGGCTTAGCCTGGTGATTTTCAACAGTTCACCTCAGTTTAGGTTTCACAAGATCAAGTCGAGTTCTCAGTTTCCTTCCCATCATTAACACAGCAGGTGTTTCACTGTTGGTACAGTGGGGGGTATTTCTGTAGGCTGCGAGAAATCTTGCTAGTTTCACTTGCGTACTACCTATCTCTTCTCCCATAGAACGGAGAGATTGTTTGAATGCATGTATGTGCGTACAAACCGCTCAACAAGTCCGTTCATTGCTGGATGGTGAGATGCACTAGTTGTATGATGAATTCCATTTTGACGTACAAATTCCTTGAATTCATCACTCACAAACTGAAGTCCATTGTCCGATATGAGCTATTCCGGAAGACCATTTCTGGCTAAGATGGTCCTCCGGATTTCAACTGTTTTCGCAGAAGTGGTGGATTTAGTCATGATCACTTCCGACCACTTCAAGTGAGCATCTACCACTATGAGGTACACATGTCCGAAGAAAGGACCGGTGTAGTCGATGTGTACTCTCTGCCAGGGTGTAGATGTGTACTCTCTGCCAGGGTGTAGATGTGTACTCTCTGCCAGGGTGTAGATGTGTACTCTCTGCCAGGGTGTAGATGTGTACTCTCTGCCAAGGTGTAGATGTGTACTCTCTGCCAGGGTGTAGATGTGTACTCTCTGCCAAGGTGTAGATGTGTACTCTCTGCCAGGGTGTAGATGTGTACTCTCTGCCATGGTGTAGATGTGTACCCTCTGCCAGGGTGTAGATGTTTACTCTCTGCCAGGGTGTAGATGTTTACTCTCTGCCAGGGTGTAGATGTGTACCCTCTGCCAGGGTGTAGATGTGTACTCTCTGCCATGGTGTAGATGTGTACCCTCTGCCAGGGTGTAGATGTGTACTCTCTGCCATGGTGTAGATGTGTACTCTCTGCCAGGGTGTAGATGTGTACCCTCTGCCAGGGTGTAGATGTGTACTCTCTGCCATGGTGTAGATGTGTACCCTCTGCCAGGGTGTAGATGTGTACTCTCTGCCAGGGTGTAGATGTTTACTCTCTGCCAGGGTGTAGATGTGTACTCTCTGCCAGGGTGTAGATGTGTACTCTCTGCCAGGGTGTAGATGTGTACCCTCTGCCAGGGTGTAGATGTGTACTCTCTGCCATGGTGTAGATGTGTACTCTCTGCCAGGGTGTAGATGTGTACTCTCTGCCAGGGTGTAGATGTGTACTCTCTGCCAGGGTGTAGATGTGTACTCTCTGCCCAGGGGGTTCACAGGTGCATGCTTTGTCTGACACCATTCACATCTATTACAATGTCTTGCTAAGTGTTCAATGTCGTTGCAGATTCCTGGCCACCACACATATAGAACAATTATTATTAGAGGCTGAATTTTTTTGCATTGCACTATTACTTAAGACCATGGGGTGTAGTTTTGCTATTGCGATAGTATTGCGATAGTATCATGGAATAGTTAATACTGCAGTCCCAAACCATAATGAATGGGTGGCACCATCATGTGGCCTCCTTCAAATCATGAATCTGTTCAGTAAGTCAGTAAATAAGTAAAATTACTAAATAAAGTTGTAAAGGCTTGTTTATGAACAGTGTTTCAGTGACATAAGTAACCCTACTGAATTGTTTTGCACACTGTCATTACTATCGATAGTTCAGTGAACTATCGACAATAACTGTTGATAGTTCAATTTACTTTGATAGTATTGCATCGTCACATCGACTAGCGATGTATCAATAGTTTGATGCATTCTAACATCCTTACAGTATTACTATATAATATATTGTAACATCCTTACAGTATTACTATATAATGTATTATAACATCCTTACAGTATTACTAGTATAATGACTTTTCCTTCATAACCAACTTGATATTTCTATGCACTATTTCCCTTGAGGCATGTCGTTTCACCGGCTGTTTGCCTAAGGATGTTGTGTGTTGTTTACAGTTCGCCTATCGCATAGTCAAAGTGTTAAAATTCATCATGGATACAGCGACTGGGTTCAACCGACAAGTGCGCACAGAAAAGATGTGGATTGAGTGAGTATTAGTCGCCAGGTGTCAGCACCATGCAATGTCAGCTGTCATTGAATTCAAGAAATGTTTGCTGTGGCATGAAACTGTTAAGTCAAAGGAAAAGAAAACCATTTTGCTTGAGATATGCGACAACTAAAAATGCAATGAAATGTTTGTTGTAGGGTTTGAATTGAATGGTTTAATAATTGTATTTGAATTGATTAGTGTGGGTTTATACAGAAATACGGATTTCAGCCAAAAAAGTGGCATTTGTGATTGAGAAGCCTAGTTGAATGGTTTATCGTACTGTATTAGAGTTGCCATGCACTGGTGTTTGAGAGAAATTGTCAAGTGTGCATTACAGTATTTACCATTGTTAAGAAATACAGTTTATTCCTGAACTTTAGTGTAACCCCGTTCCAGCCGGATCTGTTTCCTCGAAGCCATTGCAGTGGTGCCCCCTATGATGGGTGCCATGACTCGCCACATCAGCAGTCTGCGCCGGATGGATTCAGACCACGGGTGGATCAAAACACTACTTGGTAGGTAGATACGGTCAAGGGCCGACTGGAAAGTTTGCATTGTGTTAATGTCTTCTGCTTTCTTCTTCTTTCCCCTCACTTCCAGTCATCAAGGCACTTTTAACCTCCACCCATGATGGTCCTGTGCCTCAGCATGGGAAGTGGTGGTCTAGTGATTAGATCACCCAACTGTTGATCGAGGGAACGATGGTTCAATTCCACCTTCCACCATTTTGAACTTAGTTTCTTTTGGAAGAGATGGTAGAAGCTGGTGTCTATGCCAGGGGAAGTAAAAGATCCCACACTAGCAGGTAAATGTGTAACCTGTCGTGGACTGAGAGCGGTGGTCTCTTACTCTAATCCACTGATTCTAGCTACCATGGCCTGAGTTGCTGCCCAGTCGGGCACATGAGGCACCGAGCAGGCAGTGTCGATGGCAGTAATGCCATAGCTGATTCACTGCAGGGGTCTACAGCAGTATGTGGATGGATGCCTCAGCTTGTAGTGAGGTCCAGTTCACAGGTTCGGTCCACTCACTCTACTGCGTGGTGTTGTCCGTCCACTGTCCTTGAACATCCATGTCTACTTTGACCGGTCCGGCATTGGATTCCCGCTACTAAACAAGATTTAGCAAGATAGCCTTCCAAAGCTAAAACCACAGGGGTCATGGAAGCCATTGGCTTATCAACAGTCCAACAATTATTCATCTATGTGTACCCCCCCATACTGAGATATTTGACACTTGTTTTTAAACATATTCACGCTGCTAGCATTTACATAATCTGTAGATAATCTGTTTAATTAATTTATCATCCTCTGTGAGACTGAGTACTTTCTGATATATAATCTACACTGTGCCATCACCAATGTGGCTTTCTGTCCTCTAGTTCTTCTATCTTCCTTAAATAAAAAAAATACTTCCATCAATATTTTCATACCCATTCAATATCTCAAAACACTTAAATTTAATCTCCTCTTAACCTCCTTGTCTCTACGGTTGTTAAACCACATTCCTTCAGAATTTATCCTTTGATGCTTCTGTTGCCAGAGGAGGCTGAGAACGAACGAATGCATCTGATGGTGGGGATGTGTCTGAAGCAGCCATCTACCCTGTTCAGAAATGTTATCTCTTTTTCACAAGGTTAGTCAAGCAAACACTATGAGAATTTGCAGGACTGCTGTGAATGTTGAAATGAATGTAGAATGTTGAAAGAGCCTGTTTTATTGTGTCTACTATGTACCATTTTTTTATTGCATTTTATCGCATTTTATATGTTCCACATGAAACATTTTATATACCAATAGTGTCTTATACATTTAATGCTTCATATAATGTCTTACATTTATTGTTTTATTTATAAATATATGTTGTGTATGCCTAGTTTAAACAACAGTGTGATGTAAAGCACTGTAGAGCGCCCACTGAATACGACAGAATGACAGATGACTTGGCTGTCTTCATGTTACAGTCAACTTTGCGTTGTGGTGGCTGCTTGCCTACGTCATCAGTCCACGGTTCTGTAACACCTTTGTGGGTTACCTGGAGGAGGAGGCGGTCTTCACCTACACCAAGTGCCTCTGGGTAAGTGATGCATTGTGGCAGTCACAATGCATGCTGGAACAGTTTCAGTTTTGTTTTTATTTTGACATGTAGTCATTTTTACAAAATCTGTAAACATTTGGCTTCAGCTATTATTTGATCTGTCTTCATCGTGACAAGCCAAATTAAGCATATGTAATTATAATGTTCCACTAGGAACCAACATCACAAAGTAAACTTCCCCCACAAATTTATGTGTGTAAGGCCATAGTTTTTTATTTTTAGGTTTACAGACTTTTTACAGTCATGTCTAACATCGGAGGAGGGCGAAACCCTGCAAGACTAGTTTGTTTACTGTCATGTCTAACACCGGAGGAGGGGGAAACCCTGCAAGACTAGTTTGTTTACAGTCATGTCTAACATCGGAGGAGGGGGAAAACCCTGCAAGACTAGTTTGTTTACTGTCATGTCTAACATCGGAGGGGAGAAAAAATAAAGGGTTAACCCTAGGAGTAACCAATGATAAACTTCCATGGTGTACAAAAATTGGAGTTATTCATAAGGGTTCTTTAAAAAACATCGCTACTATTTATCGCACAAATGTGACTGAGTTATTATTTTGTTGCTAAAAAGATTCTTTATTATAATAAAATGATAAAAACTACAATACTTATTCTTATCATGGGAATATTACTATTTGAAAAGAAAAAGAAAGCAAAAATTATAATTTTCACCCTGCCACCAGATAATTACTGAGTGGTTTGAATGATATGTCCAACTGGAAAAATAGAGCTGCACATGTTAGTTACAAAATAAAACAAAAATGAATCAGATACGTTGAGAACTTTTAATTTTATGATTTTTTTCCAACACCAGACTATGCCAATTCAATCAGTCCTGCGTCGTTTAGTGTGACAGTGCAGGCTGTCGAAGCTGGCGGAAATTGCGATGGCAACTTGCTGATATTTACCTCAAAAAGCATGCAACATCATTCTAACTGTCTGAACTAGTATAATAACATGATTCACTAATGCTGTCATACAATTTGCTGAAATATTTACAAGGAAACTTTAAATAATCCAGCCTGAAGTGAACTGACACAGAACGAAGTGAAAAAACAAAATGGCGGATTAGTAAATAAAAAGCCCAGACAGCCAAGACGACATGTGTTTGTGACGACGATGCTCAATCGTTGCATAAAGCCAGCTCATTCATTCAGGTGTATTCGAATTAGCCAATCATCAAGCTTTCTAAAGGTATAATTTGTTATATATTTAGATGTTATGAATGGAAGTGTAAATTTACTCTGCGGAGCATAGTGAAAGCAGCCAGTTGTAGAAATGTTGACACGTTTTTTAAGCTAGATCATAATTAGCTATCATTGACTATGCTCATGAATATAAGACAGAACGAAGAGTGATTCAGCTTTCCAATGATACCCTGTGTTTCCGTGTGAGATACTTGTGGCAGAAATTAAAATTGTTACTTCAGAGTGATACCAAAATCAGCTGAAAATTGGCTGGAACCCATTTCGCACTGATCACGAGGGCCTAATTGAGCCTAATGGTCACTCCCAGGGCTTACCAAGGCCAGTTTTTTAAAGTTTTGATATGGGTTTTTACAGTAGTGTTTAACATTTGAGGAGGGAAAAGTTCAACCAAGAAACCTGATGCTAGCTGAACCTTTAATATAGGCTTGGGCAAGGGTTTTTAGCAAAAAAAAAAACAATATTCAGCGTGACCTAACTTTTTAATTTATTGGTCAATCAGCAACAGATTCAATATTCACAGAGATTATTATAAGGTAACACGTACACACAAAATAATGGGAGCAGGTTGAACAGATTTAGAGATATATTGCTTTGAAAAATACCAAAATGTGTGATTTCAAACAAAATTAATATGCAAGGGACATAGGAAATTTAGAAAAATGGCATTCAGACAAATACAAATGTGGACAAATAGAAGAGTACTGTTATATATGGACAATAAAAACAAGTTTTATTGAGTTGCATTGAAATTTGTTGATTTTTTATATTTTTAGTGACATTATGTTTACATCATGCAATCCAACCAGCTAGAGAACACTCTGGTATCAAATCCGAACTTAAAATCAACTAAAACTTTTCAAATTGCAATTCTGAATAACATTTTGAACAATCAACAAACAGACTAAGAGAACTGAACTATTAATATTACAGTTTAAAAAGATAGAATTACATTAGCACCCCTCTAGATAATAAATGGATATTCGTGTGATGGGGGAGGAGTGCGAAGGACCTACACAAATGCGCAATTTTTTTCGCAATTAGTGTTGATCTTTTGTGAATTAATTCTACTAAACATCATTATTTATCGTTATATATGAACACGTACAAATAAAGCAAGTAAGATAAAAATTTTATTTACCGGGTCCCCGCACACACAACGATGGCAGTCGTGAACATTTCAGTCGAACACTCTTGTATATCGACTTTCATGGGCAGGCGCCTTGTCAAATCAAAAGTTTTTTTATAAATTGTACACATATGGTTAAGAATTTTACAACGAATGTGTAGACTATTCTCAGTATAATTATTCTCTTAGCAATTTTATGGCCTGTAAAATACTACTAAGTATGTAAAGCGCCTGAGAGCAATCTCAATTGATCGGGCGCTATATAAGTACTTTTACTATTATTATTATTAACGAATGTAACGGTGTTGGACTCTTGACAATATGACTTTAACTTGTTAAGGTATCGACAAAAAGATGACTGCTTGGCGATAGGTAACGTTTACAGTAGTGGGGACATTTTCCTAAATACCGATTCATCAAATAGCACTTCCTGCCTTAAATAAAACTTACAGTGATTAGATATATCATTTGGGTAGGTGCTGAGCCTTTGAAGGAGGCATGGGTACGAGAGATTTTCCTGCGCTGTCAAAATCAGAAATTGTCTTTTTATTACAGTAGTGCCGCTACAAAATGCAAAACATGTATGTCGCAACACGTCACAACTTGACCACAGCCAAGCGGCCTATGGCTATGCCTGGAAATAGTCCATCTATATTTGGTTTTGACACTTCAATGACTATGAAAATCACATCTCTTAGACAACATTATTCACATTAATTTTGAATGGGCCTCATCATTTGTATTTTGTATAAACAGTCGGACAACAATGAATTGCGTCTGTGTTGTAATGTGTTGTAATGTGTTGTAATGCGATACAACACTACCTTGAAAGGTGTTCGCTGGCGTTGTGAATATTTATTTTCTGTGCCTTTTGATTTTTGTCTCAAGGTGTGAACATTTCGTTTTTCCAAACTTCCATTTGTTTTTAAAATTGATTATTCATAAAAAAAAATTGTCGCATGAAAATGTCGGCAGGGAAAAAAGCTGCTTTTCATTTGTTTTTTAATTCCCAAAAATTTGGTTGGCAGATCCGTAAACCAGAAAAAAAAATTAAAACATGCCTAGTAATAAAATTGAATAATAAAAAACAGATGTAATATAGACATTATCAAAACAGTAAGGTTTTTTATTTGTTGGTTAATATTGATGTGACTGTAGCTTTAAAGTCTAATCGTTTTATTGTAATATCATGTTATATAGTATAAACATATATCTATTCCAACATCTTTACGCCCCAAATGTGTTTTAATGAACAAAATAAAAAATATAATTTGACAGTTTTCTGTTTATGAATGTCCACCTTACCGCTCAGTATGTTTCTGAATAGCTGTCAACAGTTTTCAATACCAACAAAGTTTTTATGTCAGACATTGATAGGACTGGTCAAGAAATATACTTTACAATATAACATTAGTTTATGATAAAAAATCAGACATTGTAACTTTAAAAGTGTTGATACTGTATATATAATAACGTGTTCTACCTTCAGAACATTGAGCACGGACAAATCCAGCACTGGAAGACAATGGCTGCTCCCAAGATTGCCATTGAATACTGGCAGCTCCCGGTCAGTCCCAGTTCACGTTGAGACCATTACTAAGACCAACTCATTGCCATGACCAAACTGCTATTATGATATATTCATTTAACCTGTCACAGATCATGTATGTATGTTCAAATCTAGTGTGTGAATGGTTTATTTAATATGTACTGTCAGTTTAATGAAACATTGTGTACTTTTATTAAAATCATACAAAGAATTTACTTTGATCGTTAAATCAAGTAACTTGCAAAAGTGTGATTGCAAAACTAAATAAAAACATGAGCTACCATGTCAGACTGGACACTAGAGAGGTTTCATTTATAATTCTGAAACGAGACACATGAAAAAATGTAAGTGAGGAGGGGGCTTGTA
Organism: Lamellibrachia satsuma; assembly: GCA_033239005.1. Classification (NCBI taxonomy): domain Eukaryota; kingdom Metazoa; phylum Annelida; class Polychaeta; order Sabellida; family Siboglinidae; genus Lamellibrachia; species Lamellibrachia satsuma. Next base: position 4,687,954 of record BSQZ01000025.1, read on the forward strand.
GAGGGGGCGTTTACAAGGGGTGTGTAGGCAAACTCCATCTTAAGAGCATCCCAGCATTAAAACCAAGATGTTGCTGCGGTCGACCCCTTATTTTGACCAATTCCTTTTTTGATTACTTCCCTGTTAAGACCATCCCCATATTAGGACCAACTAACCTTACTAAGACCAGTACCCTGTTAAGAAATTTGCTAATAGTTTGTCCCCGTTAAGACCATTGATGCAACAAGACCAACTGGTTGTTAAGATCAACTCCTTAAACTTACCAAAAATCATCCTTCCGTCTTGTTCACAATCCCCAACAAACCTATTCTGACCACCTCTCTATTCCGACCACCTCTCTATTGCACTGTGTCTGCATTGTGACTGCCCGACGCATGTGACAATGGTTTCCTTGTCTGCCTCCAGGATGATGCGACAATGAAGGACGTAATTTTCCACATCCGCGCGGACGAAGACCACCACCGGATTGTGAACCACACTCTTGCCATGCTCAAGAAGAGTAACATCAAGATCACGCGGGACGACGCCAACAAGTAAAGTAACATCAAGATCACGCGGGACGACGCCAACAAGTAAAGTAACATCAAGATCACGCGGGACGACGCCAACAAGTAAAGTAACATCAAGATCACGCGGGACGACACCAACAAGTAAAGTAACATCAAGATCACGCGGGACGACGCCAACAAGTAAAGTAACATCAAGATCACGCGGGACGACACCAACAAGTAAAGTAACATCAAGATCACGCGGGACGACGCCAACAAGTAAAGTAACATCAAGATCACGCGGGACGACACCAACAAGTAAAGTAACATCAAGATCACGCGGGACGACGCCAACAAGTAAAGTAACATCAAGATCACGCGGGACGACGCCAACAAGTAAAGTAACATCAAGATCACGCGGGACGACGCCAACAAGTAAAGTAACGTCAAGATCACGCGGGACGACGCCAACAAGTAAAGTAACGTCAAGATCACGCGGGACGACGCCAACAAGTAAAGTAACGTCAAGATCACGCGGGACGACGCCAACAAGTAAAGTAACGTCAAGATCACGCGGGACGACGCCAACAAGTAAAGTAACGTCAAGATCACGCGGGACGACGCCAACAAGTAAAGTAACGTCAAGATCACGCGGACCGACACCAACAAGTAAAGTAACGTCAAGATCACGCGGGACGACGCCAACAAGTAAAGTAACGTCAAGATCACGCGGGACGACACCAACAAGTAAAGTAACGTCAAGATCACGCGGGACGACACCAACAAGTAAAGTAACGTCAAGATCACGTGGGACGACACCAACAAGTAAAGGCAAAAGAAGACTTTTTCGGGATAACACTGGCACAGTTTATAGCAAGGAAGAATAAAGACCAGTTTACACGAGTGATTTGTGCCCCAATTGGTCGGGTGACACTGAGTTGCATGACACTATGCAGCTAAATTAAGTATGTGTTTAGACGAGCACCATGTCTAAATGCATACTTTATTTAGCTGCAACCTAGATATTGACCCACGTAACTCCCGACTTGAGCTTTGATGAAAGGTCATGTCAGGTGCACCTGCTGTTGCCGACTGACCACTGCTTCAAGACGGTCAGTCAAGTTGGGACCAGCCCTAATTTCTCTGACACATTTGTAGCCATAAATCGGTCTCGCGAGGATGTTTACACGACTGATTCATGCACTGCGATATGGCCGATCATTCAGGCAATTGACTGCTCGTGGAAACTGGTGTTAATAGTGAAAGTTATAGAAATGTTGAATAAGACGGCCAGCCAAATGACAGAAGTCTGAGTTCTGTCAGTAAATGGGGTGGACTTGTTATTGTGGTCTATCAGTAGATGGGGTGGACGTGTTATTGTGGTCTGTCAGTAGATGGGGTGGACGTGTTATTGTGGTCTGTCAGTGGATGGGGTGGACGTGTTATTGTGGTCTGTCGGTGGATGGGGTGGACGTGTTATTGTGGTCTGTCAGTAGATGGGGTGGACATGTTATTGTGGTCTGTCGGTGGATGGGGGTGGACGTGTTGTTGAGGTCTGGTGCTGAATGGCGTGGACGTATTATCGCTAGCAAACGAAATACGATTCACAATTCCAGCCCAACTGCAAATGGTAGTTCAGGAATATAGATTATGTTTTTTGTTTGCTGCAGAATAGCTTTGTATTTAGAGTTCTTGGTAGCATGTGACGCATACTTGGCCAAATGTGTGCACATGAATGCATGATATGTGCACACACAGTCTGGTCATTATCATAAAATCATGTTATACTATACACTACACCTATTCTAATATCTTTACAGCAATTTTTTATGAACCACGATTTTTGTCACCATGATCTGTTTATCAATATCAACTTTGTTGTTCAGTATGCTCATAAACAGCTGTTGACAATTTCCAACAGCTGTGGACAAAATTTATCGGGGTCAGGCATTCAATTATATTCCCCTGTGCAGGGCATAGCATATTTTTTTATGTGGTTTATTAAAACACATTTGGGTGATCAAGATGTTACATTTGGGTGGTCAAGATGTTACATTTGGGTAGTCAAGATGTTACATTTGGGTAGTCAAGATGTTACATTTGGGTGGTCAAGATGTTACATTTGGGTAGTTAAGATGTTACATTTGGGTGGTCAAGATGTTACATTTGGGTGGTCAAGATGTTACATTTGGGTGGTCAAGATGTTACATTTGGGTAGTCAAGATGTTACATTTGGGTAGTCAAGATGTTACATTTGGGTGGTCAAGATGTTACATTTGGGTGGTCAAGATGTTATGTTTGGGTGGTCAAGATGTTACATGTGGGCAGTCAAGATGTATGTTACATTTAGGCGGTCAAGATGTATGTTACATTTGGGTGGTCAAGATGTTACAATAGATATAGTTTATACATCATTTTCTGATAAAAATGGTTAGACTTTGTATGTTAAAACACTGCAGAATGATTCAGTAGGGAACTTAGTACTATGGTGCTTAGATTGGCAATGTATATTGATGTCATGACATGTAAGTACATATTGATATTATAACATGTAAGTAGATATTGATGTTATAACATGTAAGTATATATTGATGTTATAACAATAAGTACATACTGATGTTATAACATGTAAGTACATATTGATGTTATAACATGTAAGTACATACTGATGTTATAACATGTAAGTACATATTGATATTATAACATGTAAGTAGATATTGATGTTATAACATGTAAGTATATATTGATGTTATAACAATAAGTACATACTGATGTTATAACATGTAAGTACATATTGATGTTATAACATGTAAGTACATACTGATGTTATAACATGTAAATATATATTAATGTTATAACATGTAAGTGCATATTTATGTTATAACAATAAGTACATATTGATGTTATAACATGTAAGTACAGTAAGTACATACTGATGTTATAAGTATATATTGATGTTAAGCAGAAGCTGCATATATGAAAACTGTTATAAAAACCACATAGCCTGTTTATCATAGAGGATATTCTTTAAACACACCAACATTCCAACGTTAATTCGCTCTTAGAACATCTGATAGTTTCTGTGAGAAAGCTGGTGGTGTATCCATCTTGAATACTCCTTAGTAAGTGTATAAAACGTGAAACATATATCAATATATATATATATTGATATATGTAGATCTTGTTTAAAGTTATAATTAGCACACTACTATTAGGATATATAATTATCTTGTATGTGTATATTTATATATTCATGACATTTGTTCTTGGTTAGATCTTGAGATATTCCAGAATGCTTCAGGTGGGAATGCGTTGGCGATGTGTTCTTTATTACCGAAGTAAGTAACTGTATCCACAAAATACCACTGAGTCTATAAGCCTTGGAGTCGACTCCTACTTACCCAGAAGAAGAAGAAATACAATGAAAATAAACTTCACAAAGTCGGCAGTTGACTTGTACTTTATTGTTGTTCCTCTATATACATGTACCAGAACATTCTAAACTGTAGAACAAGGCAAGGCTTCACTGTGCATACCCAAAATTGCTTGTTTCAGTAGATGTGCAATACTGTAGCCTCTTAATTCATCACTAATGAAGAGTCAAGTATTTTATAAGCAACAGAATTTTTATATCGTAATCTTTTTCACAGTCAATTTTATCTTTGTAACATTTAGACAGCTTTTGGCTGTCTTCATCAGACAGAAAACTGTCCAAATGTTACAAAGAAAAAGGTAAAATTGACTGCAAAAAACTAGAAAATGATTATATATTACAATCACCAGTCTGATGAATCTCACCACAAGATGCAACATCTGGCTATACGATATTCAGGAATATAACATACTTTTACGGTCTTCCCTCATTTACCAACCGGCACAACATGGCCTCTGCTCACTTTGTTTGTTTTTGGGGGCCAACTTCCCATCTCCCACCCCCCACCCCACCCTACCCCACCTCTCACTTCCTGTAGTTACTCTGTCGTTATATTTCAATGACTATATAACTTTGTTACGTTCCCTGGTGTCCTCTGCCGTCTGTGATGCCATCACAAGAGTGCAAACATTGTAGAACTCCTAATGAATCGTCACACATTTAAACAACAATATATGTATTAAATATTATAAAAGTGAAGATACTAATAAAAAATCGGCCAAAATTAATCAAACACAAAATATTTACCAGCCTTGAGCAAGACATTTTCAGGGTTGGTATGGGACTGGGTTGCTCTGACGTGGGGTTATTGACGTCAACAGCGGCTATCAGCAGCAGTGGACAGGGCACCTAACCTCACACCTAACCCCACACCTAACCTCACACCTAACCCCACACCTCAAAAAAAACATCAGAATTCAAGCACCCATAAATATAAATAAAAAATGTAAAGGTACAAAGTGTGATCATGTTTATTGTAAAGTGTGATCATGTTTATTGTAAAATCATGTTGTATGGTATAAATTATAAGTATTCTAATATTTTTACTGCCCAAAGGTGTTTTAATGAATCACATTTTGTTCATATAATTTTTCCGTTGTATGTTTATGGCCTTGTTCAGCTGGAGTAGCCTAGTAGACAGACTGGACCAGTGGACCGGGCTATATAGATAGCATACTAATACAGATAGCATACTAATACAGATAGCATACTAATATAGATAGCATACTATATAACACACGTTTACGATACAAATGATTGGACTTTGTACCATTACAATGCAGAATAAACTAGATGATGTATCAGTGATACACTGAGGACAAAATTGTGGTGATTACACAACACAACACGGTTGCAATGGGCCACGTTTGTTCAGTGTTTGTTCAGTGTTCGAGCTTTGCCCAACACTTCCCCCAGAGGTGCCGAAGCTGGTGAGAACCGACTGGTTTGTTCCACAAGTCCCACTGAGCTCACTTGCTCATGTTGTGTGTACAGATGACACCAGCAGGACCCAGGTACGTCTTCCCGGTCCAGCATGATTCTACACACAAAGTTCTGTCTTGCCACGCTTCTTGAGGGGATATGACAGTTTGGTGGTCCATAGCCCAATCACTGGGCAGGAATCTGGGGCAAGCCAAACTCGTCGACGGGAACACCATCCTGCAAACATTTGTACAGTTATACCACCAGACACCTTCATCTAAGCAACTGGCATATTTACATTCACTGCTCACTCCTCCATAGAAGGCCACACAGCTGCCATCATCTAGTTTTGGTCTGTTGTAGCACATTCATCCTTAGCTCCGTAGCACATTCATCCTTAGCTCTGCAGCACATTCATCCTTAGCTCCGCAGCACATTCATCCTTAGACCCACAGCACATTCATCCTTAGCTCCGCAGCACATTCATCCTTAGCCCCGCAGCACATTCATCCTTAGCTCTGCAGCACATCCATCCTTAGCTCCGCAGCACATTCATCCTTAGCTCCGTAGCACATTCGCCCTTAGCTCCGTAGCACATTCGCCCTTAGCTCCGTAGCATATTCATCCATTGACAACTTCAACATTGTGTACCAATTTGGAGATTGCTGAATCTTTTTGCTTTTTATGTGCCTCTGAGCTCAGATTTCTGATGATTTAAATGCAATATTTGTCTAATTATTATTACTAACAAAAATTTCCATCTTCCATATGGGATAACCTGGTAGTTCGTATGTGACTCTAAAATATTAGGATACACACACTATCACACAAATATCCACCTATGCCTCGGTACTTGGAGCTGCCGAGTAATGGCAGTGGGTGTCACAATTGCAAAACAAAACAATTTAATATGATTAAAGGGACACAATGTGAGACAGGTGTAGGGTGTTCATCAAAATAGGATTTTGACCTTAAATCTGTCCTACAGGTATACGTATATTTCACATACTGGGTATTTTATAAAATAAAATGTAAAAACTAAAAATGTTACCTTTTCACCCCAAAATAACTTTTCTCTTTAATGAACGATAATTTTCAGTGGAAAATTGTTTTTGTCATTTGTGAAGTTATGGCAAATAGTTTTTGTAAGATTTCATGTTGTCGTAATGACTGGACGGCGGAATTCGTGAACGTTGGTGATTTCAACCCAGTGGCTTACAGTCTATAATTGCATCTGGCCTGGTTGTGACGGGGAAACAAGGGAGCGTATATGATATCTTGTTTATTATGGTATTTTGCAACTATCCTGAACAAAAATTTGCTTTGTACTATTTATTTCCATGTTGGGTCCATATTTTACCTAATGTTCCTTGGCTACTTGTATTTCATGTTAGGACAATTGAAACAAAGACACAAGACACTGTTGACTGTACGTACTAGTATCAACTGTACGTACTAGTGTCAACTGTACGTACTAGTGTCAACTGTACGTACTAGTGTCAACTGTATGTACTAGTGTCAACTGTACGTACTAGTGTTGTTGACAGTTGTACATAATAACTATAAAGGGTAATTTTATTTTGTTACGGTAATAGCGAGATGAATTTTGAAAAAATAAAATTGACGACCGTCTGTGGGGTCATAGATGAATCCCTGAAAGTTTAGCACCCGAGATGCAAAGCATCTAAGAGGAGTAGCGTAACATACATACAAACATACTCACAGTGGAATGTAATGAGATTATTAGTCTGGCCTCCTCGGCAAGTTGTGTGGACACAGATGATATGGGGTTATAGCTGTCAATTCTCCATATCTCTGCACTCAAAAAAATTTCAAAAGCAATTTGCTTGATCAAATGTTGCAGTTTTAACTAAAAGTCTGTGATATTATGCTTAAAGATTCTGGTTTGTTGTGCCTCTGAGCTCGGATCCCTCACCAAATTATTCTTATTATAATCTACCTGACCCACCTGAATTGCTGGCTCCGACGCTGCCCCAGGGACCCCCGTCGGGGCACTGGGGGCCTTCGATGCCTCGTCCAGATATGACATGTCATCATCAAGCGCCATCTCATCACCGAGCGCGTCAAGTTCTGCTTCGAGGTCGTCCTCGTCAACGTCGGGCATTCCATAGCTCCGCCCCATGATTTCCTGGATCTCCCCGGCCTGCTCCGTCATATCCTCCAGCTCATCCTGCAGATCCTGCAGAAACAAATCAGTCCAGAATGGTCTCAATCGGGTTAATATTTCAATCTGGTTAAAACCATTGTTTTATTTATATTTATATATATTTATATCAAAACTGCTGTCTCGCACATTTTTATCGATCATATACAAGATATCCAAATTCAAAAATACACTTCATATATAATAAATACCAACTAATTTTTTTTAAATAAATGCAAAATTGTAATTGAAATGAAAAGTCATACAGTTTTCATAAACTTTTTGAAGTCATCGGGTTAGTATGGCTCATCAGGAACAGGGAGACTTCCTTAAGAAATGAAAACATCAGATTCAAGCCTATGTAAGGAGAGTTAACTGATATTACGAACAAATGTGAATGATATTAGCCTTATACTCTGTAGGTTTACATTATGAAGGAACTGTATTAATCTGCATACCTCGATTTGATCAATGTCAACATGTTTATATTCCCTCTTGAATTCCTTCACCCCCGTCTTCATTGCGTCTACCTGTGAGGAAAACAAAACACGATGTGTGAATAACAAAAACATATAATTACAATAACAAAATACACATTCACTTGAAAACAGCAAATATCAGTTTTAAAGTTGCTGGTAAAACATGGCTGTCAACCATAGCAACAGGTTGGTTTTAACGCTGGAAAGCGAACTCCTCAATTCTATATATTTTACTCGTCTCATTTCAAACCCATTTCAGAAAAACCAAACCTATCAAGTATCGACTGCTACATGTGTTATTTAGTTAGAAACTATTAAAAAAAATTTTTTTTGGCCGAAGAGCTTCACACTTCGCCCCTTGACAGACCTATTTACCTGTTTATTCCAACATCAATTACTCTGTGAAGGAGTTAGTCATTCATACAATTACATCCAGTTATCATCCATCACTGTGAGTCAATTAAATTGCCCAGGTATCGAAATGACAGCAAATAGATTTGAACCCTGGTTCTCTAATGGACAGTCCAACGTTCTGACCACTGAGCCGCTGCCACTGTCTTGACAAATTACAGTAAAGTGGATTCAGAAAGCACCAACTACTAGTTACTACTTGTGTTCTGTCTGGTCATATCTGGACGTCTTGTCATCTTACCGTCGTTTTTGTGTCTTTCATCATTTGAATGGAGAAGTTCGACTGTTCGAGGTTGAACGACTGATTCATCAACTGCTCCCTCTGTTGTTCGTACCTGGAAACACAATCACGTGAAATATTACTAATCTACGTATATGTTCATGATAAACAAATAGAAATGTTGACTTGTGTCCACGTCAAGATTTTTAATACAATGAAATTGTTTCTGTTGACAAGGAAACCAAACATTTACGACTACAACGTTTAGCCTGCGTAAAGACTTTAATTACTAGTCGCTGGTCAACTATATGTCTAAGTATTAACTCTTTATGCCAGGGTTCCATCCAAAATAAGCCTCCTAGTCCTAGTTCCAAAGCAGATTTGTTTTCGCACTGACTTCATGCATTTTGCCTGAATATTCCTTGTTCATTTTGTATTTACTGTTTTATGTGTCAGCAAGTACCATAAACTACATACAAAATGAAAGATAATTAAATTATCGTTTGAATGGTGTGGAATGGAATGTTATAAATGTAGGTACATTTTAACTTTCTGATATATATTTTTTATAAATGTTTGAGTTCATAAAATAAAATTTTATTTATAACTACAGTCGACTTCAGATGCCATAATGACAACGATAAATGTAACCTTCAGAATTAAGTTCCGATTTAAATGGAAAGAAAATATAAAAAAAATCCATTACAAAGTTATGGTATATTTCATCAAATAAGGTAAACTAATGACCAAAAATCACAAAACGTGTCACCATCTTTTTCACTTTGAAAAATATCAGTTTTAAAAGATCGACAGCTAAACTTAAGCATTTTTCAACTTGAATATGTATTGCATTAGTGATCACAAACACAAGCACAAGGTGTGTATAACATTTATTTAAACATTTAATTTTTCAGGTAACAAAGCACAACTAGAAAACAGTTATTCTTGGACCGCCATCCATACCACATTCGAGAGTGTCTCTATGCGCTAAATTGTCGAAAACCCATCCTCCCCTCAAAATCACAGTCGATTTCTGAATCATCTACTAGCCAAAGATACATCCAGTTGTCATCAACTTGTGCTGATAGATTGGTTCAACAAATGTCTGATTACTATCTAAGATAATTATCATCTGAATCATCTGAGAATGCATCAACATTGTTGCCATTGTGCTTGGCATGAATGGCATCAGCCATTTTGTGATAACAATGAAAATCAACACTTTATTTAGTAATTTACTATGCTCAAAATTACTGTCGAAGGGGTCAGCCTACTGTTACGTTTCCCATTGGCGACCATGTTAACGTTATGTATGATTATAAGAAAACGGGACCATCAAAAATTCTGAAACTTCTTACCTGCCGTTGTCATCATCTCATTGACACGCTGATCGAGTTTAGTCAGTCTTATATTTCTAACTAATTTAAAATGCCTGAACGTGCCACACCCATAAATTTTCACCAATTTCTGCATGAATTACTATGCACAACTGCCTACTGAAATCATCTAAAAATCCACAGTTACACTGTCAACATGTTCTACCAGCAAACTCACCAATGTGCCTGGCTCAAATGTAGTTATGTCAGATGACGATTTTTTTTAAATTACACATACCTCAAATTGCTGTGCCCTACATTCATCTGTAACACACCAGCAAGTGCAACTGAGACATGATCCCCAAAGATTTAAACAGAACAGAGTATAAAAACCGGAAGTGTCCCAGGTAAGTACACATACACACGCTTTGTGACGTCATAGGAATATGTGTACATGTACTCGAGGTAATTCGATATGCCTAACCACACAAAAAGTCGTAATTGGGATAAAATGGGCAACTATGTAAAAAGTCATAGTCAGGATAGAAAGAGTTAAAAGGGTGCACCCCCCGCACTTTAATAACCTCCTCCATACCATATTCGACATATTAAGTGTACATGTCCTAATTAGCATACACCCCCTATTTTAATCAGCAGGATCCATAATTATTATAATTTGACTACTGTGGAACAATTGAAGTGTCCCCATCTGGTGTTAAACAGTTGGCACCACTTTTCAGTTGTTCTACACTACCAAATGACACCATTAGTGTTAAATACTTACCTTATTGTCAAGAGAAAAAAATGTTGGTATAGGTTTACAAGAACAGATTCGTTGGCATTTTCCATTGGCAACAAAATAACAACCAGGTATATGTGGGAAAACATTTTTATGAACTGCCTGGACAACTAAATTTTAAGTAAATTTTAATTTAGTGAGTGATCTGGCAATGTGACTACACCTTTTTATGACCACACCCTTTTGCGACCACCCCCTTTTGTGACCACTCCTTTTTGTGATCACTCCGTTTTGTGATCACACCCTCTTGTAACCATTCCATTTGTGACAACTCCCTTTTGTGACCACCCCCTTTTGTGACCACTCCTTTTTATGACCACTCCGTTTTGCGACCACCCCTTTTGTGACCACTCCTTTTTATGACCACTCCGTTTTGCGACCACCCCCTTTTGTGACCACTCCTTTTTGTGACCACTCCTTTTTGTGACCACTCCGTTTTGCGATCACTCCGTTTTGCGATCACACCCTCTTGTGACCATTCCATTTTGTGACCACTCCCTTTTGCGACCACACCCTTTTGCATTTTGCAACCACACCTTTTTGCAACCACAGCCTGTTGTGACCATTCCCTTTTATGACCACTCCATTTTGCGACCACACCCATTTGTGATGACTCCATTTTGTGATCACTCCCTTTTGTGACCACTCCCTTTTGTGATCATGCATTCCCTTTTATGACCACTCCCTTATGTGACCACTCATTTTTGTGACCACTCCTTTTTGCGACCACTCCCAGGAAATTGTGACCACTCCCTTTCTAAAAATGGGCATGCCTGATTCAGTCGTATTTAGCCATCTACATGTGTAAGTCAAGCATTGAATATGTTGCATGATTAATGGATAAAACATGTTTCAACAAAATGTGACCATGTGGACAAGGAAGCATTCTGGCATGTCACCAAGTGTTGACCAATGTCTGTCTTGGCAGGATCCCAGATTGTACAGGCCGACTCACAAGATACAGGTGAACATGGGTAAATTATGTTAAAACTTAGAATGTTAAGAGCAGCTGTTAAGTTGATACTTTGACACTTACATCCTCTTCTGTTTCAGCACCCGCAATGCCTTTTGTTTTACCATGTTCTACAACAAATATTTCATCAACTTCAAATTTCAGTAATGTAGACTGTTCAATAAAACCATACCAATATGTATGTATGTATGTATGTATGTATGTATGTATGTATGTATGTATGTATGTCTGTCTGTCTGTCTGTATGTATGTATGTATGTATGTATGTACATATATATATATAAATATATATATATATATATATATATATATATATATATATATATATATATATATATATATATATATATATATATATATATATATATATATACACACACACACACACACACACACACACACACACACACACACACACACACACACACACACACAAGTATTTGAAACAATATTTTCAGATGTAAAATATTAAAAATTCATTCTAAAATTTAACAAAGCAAACTTAAGTTATCGTCACAGTGCACACAGACATCCACAATGAGCAACTGCAAAACAAACTGTTACTTGTCAGCAGAATAAACACTGTCTGACAGGAACGATTTTTACTGTATTATCAAGACCATAACTTTGTGGGGCCATCTCTACGTTATCTAGGCCATACATTCGTGGGACCGTCTCCACGTTATCTAGACTATACATTTGTGGGACCATCTCTATGTTATCTAGACCATACATTCGTGGGATTATTTCTATGTTATGAAGGAGTTCCGGACATTTGGTTGCAAGACATTTGGTCACAAAATGCAGAGAATGACATTTTGGTCACAAATAATTTTTTGTAATATAACAAAACTTCAAAATCAGACCAAACCTTTTTAAAATGTCTGTCTTATTTTATAAACTGGAACTACTTCATCTGCTGTGTACCGGTGCTAGTAGTGTCAGAATAAATCCTCTCAGAAGACTGGCTTTGTCTCTGTTTTGCTGACAGTGACTGTTCCTTATAAGTTAGTGGCTTCGTCTGCTGAGTGCTGTGCAAGTTATAAGTTCTCTGTTAGTCCAACTTCCAACCATAAGTTGGAGTAATGATGTCGCGGCAAAGCCCCGACGGTGACCTATGAATGCGATCGCTGCAAACATTGAAGGTGTGGGGGGAGTGTATGGGGGTATCCCCTCTCCCATTGAAGGTGTGGGGGGAGTGTATGGGGGTATCCCCTCTCCCACTGAAGGTGTGGGAGAGTGTATGGGGGTATCCCCTCTCCCACTGAAGGTGTGGGGGGAGTGTATGGGGGTATCCCCTCTCCCATTGAAGGTGTGGGGGAGTGTATGGGGGTATCCCCTCTCCCATTGAAGGTGTGGGGGGAGTGTATGGGGGTATCCCCTCTCCCACTGAAGGTGTGGGGGAGTGTATGGGGGTATCCCCTCTCCCACTGAAGGTGTGGGGGGAGTGTATGGGGGTATCCCCTCTCCCATTGAAGGTGTGGGGGAGTGTATGGGGGTATCCCTCTCCCATTGAAGGTGTGAGGAGTGTATGGGGGTATCCTCTCCCACTGAAGGTGTGGGGGAGTGTATGGGGGTATCCCTCTCCCATTGAAGGTGTGGGGGAGTGTATGGGGGTATCCTCTCCCACTGAAGGTGTGGGGGAGTGTATGGGGTATCCCTCTCCCACTGAAGGTGTGGGGGAGTGTATGGGGTATCCCCTCTCCCACTGAAGGTGTGGGGGAGTGTATGGGGGTATCCCTCTCCCACTGAAGGTGTGGGGGAGTGTATGGGGGTATCCTCTCCCATTGAAGGTGTGGGGAGTGTATGGGGTATCCCCTCTCCCACTGAAGGTGTGGGGGAGTGTATGGGGGTATCCCCTCTCCCACTGAAGGTGTGGGGGGAGTGTATGGAGGTATCCCCTCTCCCATTGAAGGTGTGGGGGAGTGTATGGGGGTATCCCCTCTCCCATTGAAGGTGTGGGGGAGTGTATGGGGGTATCCCTCTCCCACTGAAGGTGTGGGGGAGTGTATGGGGTATCCCTCTCCCATTGAAGGTGTGGGGGAGTGTATGGGGGTATCCCCTCTCCCACTGAAGGTGTGGGGGAGTGTATGGGGGTATCCCCTCTCCCACTGAAGGTGTGGGGGGAGTGTATGGGGGTATCCCCTCTCCCATTGAAGGTGTGGGGGGAGTGTATGGGGGTATCCCCTCTCCCACTGAAGGTGTGGGGGGAGTGTATGGGGGTATCCCCTCTCCCATTGAAGGTGAGGGGGGAGTGTATGGAGGTATCCCATCTCCCATTGAAGGTGAGGGGGAGTGTAGGGGGGTATACCCTCTCCCACTGAAGGTGTTGGGGGAGTGTATGGAGGTATCCCATCTCCCATTGAAGGTGAGGGGGAGTGTATGGGGGTATCCCCTCTCCCATTGAAGGTGTGGGAGAGTGTATGGGGGTATCCCCTCTCCCACTGAAGGTGTGGGAGAGTGTATGGGGGTATCCCCTCTCCCATTGAAGGTGTGGGGGGAGTGTATGGGGGTATCCCCTCTCCCATTGAAGGTGAGGGGGGAGTGTATGGGTGGAAACCACTCTCCCATTGAGAGAGTGTGGGATGATGCTCAGTGATGCATTTAAGAGCCATGTGAGGCTTCTGAGCACTAATTTGGGTAGTCCAAATTGAAGTTTTTAAAGAAAAATATTAATAATTTTCATTAAACATCAACATTTCATAATGCCTTATCAAATGCGCTTCCGGTTCCAGTTAAGAGATGTTTGTTTATATATGAGCTGCGTTGCCTAGTTAATTTTTTGGTTGTTTGTAGTGGCGATAAGACATTTTTCATCCTATTCATATTGGTGCAGTAGCATACTTGTTACCATACCGTGCTGTTTAGAAGGAAATGCACTGTTTATGCAATGTAAATTCAATCTTACATGGTATTCTGACCCATTCAGACCAGAAATAAATCAGTAACACAGTGATAACATAAGTACAACTGCACTCCCAACTTTACCTGCCTGTATACTAACAGGCCAACTTCAACCAAGGCATACATTAATACCCAGAGTAGCCCTGGGACAGATTTAAGTTTTCACTGCACACAACTCCTTGGAAACATCTGCACGTACTATCAGTGCAACAGCACACAAGGTGCCATTAAACCAACATGTCAAATTGAACCCCAAAAAAAAGAAAAGGCTGCATAAAATCCCCTGCCACGAAAACGAACAGTTCAAACAGATTTACCCCCTTAGCAAATGAACCAGTAGATGACGATCTCACAGCCAGCTGTGTGATTTGCAACAGAATTTTCGGAAGCATGGACCACGTGGTCTAATGCGAAAGATGTAGATATTGGACATGCCTGCAATGTGCTGGGATGTCCAAAGAGGTATATGACTGTGTAGGGAAGGCCACAGTATGGGTTTGTGTCAATAATGACAAATGTAAAGTGGCTGCAATATCAGCCATTGCAATGGATGTAGAAATAGAGCAGAGATGCACCACATTTCTAGAAAAATAAAAAAATCGGCTAGCAAAATGTGCATCCTAGTGATGTATCCGTAAGCACGTAGCACATAAATGTTATCAATAACGAGGAGTACAAGTTATACAAATGTCATAACTACACATGTATGCCCACTGCTATCGGCGGTATACTCAATGAGCGATAATTTGCAAATACAATAGTCACACATATCACATTTTGATTCAAAGTTTGCTTTCTTTGTATTTCAGAAATGTCATCTATAATAAATGATACTACAAGTATTGATTGTGTATGGATACCAATTTGGTGTACCTTTGATGTGTGTATCAGCCTTACGCTATTTTGGAAACCTGCGTTGGTATGAATTAATGTATAGTAAATCTGATGTAATTTGTAGTAGAAATATGCTAATTGGAAAGTGTGTGGTCGCTGATTGGCTAGTTGTTCCCTGGGAGAGGTCGGCAGGGACAAGAAAACAACAGCTGTTGACAACATCGTCATATCATCACGTGAAACATTTGACTTAAGATATTTTGTATGGGAAAGGACAGGAGAGTAATTATTGACTGATACACCATAATAGCATAATAGAAGGCCAAATATCATAATGATTTCGGCCAAATCATAATGGTTGTCATCGCTGTTAATCTCCTGCTCATTTTATACTAATTTTGAGATTGACTAATCTCTTTGTTTTGATGCACCTCTCAGCTTTAGTTTCCAAGGTTTAGGCTTAACACAAGTTTTTGTATCATTAGTATTATTGTATTGTATGAATGATAACAATGAAACCTGGAACAACAAGAGCAAATATGAGATGGACCGAGAGTAGCAGTAATGGAAACTGACTTTAATAATGGATAATAACAGTAATAAAAATGAAAGACGTGTGTGCATATTCATGTTTTTACTTGTATTGAATTCAAGAATTGATTAAATATTTTGATTACAACACTAAAATAAATTTGTGGCTAAATGTCGCGCTATGCATTATGTGATCAAATGTTGACTAAATGTAGTGTGACCAAATGTCTTGTGACCAAATATCTGACACTTGTTAGGTAGACCATACCTTTGAGGGACCGTCTCGCATCTTCTTCATCTGGTCTTTGTATTTGTTGAGTTCTTGATCCAGACGTGAGATCTTCTTATCAATCGATTCCCCCCGGCTGTCAATCTACAAGCAAGAAATTGCAATCCAAATTTGCTTGGATTGAAATATACCATCATCTGTGTGATTGATACCTTCACCAGAAATACTCAAATTAATGTCTAATCCAACCAGAACCAGTGATGTCACACTTATCCCGTCTCATTAGTTAGAGATATAAAATAATGTTCTGAACAAGTTGACTAGTTGAACCCCATCATTGTACAGACTACTCATTTAACAGAATGTGTTGGGAAAATATAACAAATCCACAGGCACTTTTGGCTATCTGTCATTCAACTTTATTCTAATATCTTTCTGAAGCTCTAACAAATGTAATTCCCTTATATTGTTAAACCAAAGTTACCTACACTTTATCAGTGATACTGGCTTACTTTATCAGTGATACTGGCGTACTTATGCATGTATAATTTTTTACAGGGTATTTCTCAAACTATTTATTTTAGTGGCATTTCTTTCATCAAAGCAATGTGATATTATAAACTAATAAAGGCAGTATATAAATTACGAAGTGGCTAGCGCTCCGGACCCGTAAGCACAACTGTACAGCTATTGGTCCGGCACTCTTTCCGCTTTGTATGTGCAGTGAGTGTGTGCACTTATACCTAGCGGCTTATAATGTGTTCATGCAGACGGTCAACAAATCATTAATAAACCAGGTGTTACGCACCGGAATATTATCTGATATGCTCAAATTTGACAAAGTAATGATACATACAACTATTTGAAAAGTATAGCTAGGATAGGTCTCTTCTCTTCTTCAATGAGATCGAAAGTATTAAGATACATCTTTAATTTAGGCAGGTATGTCTTCATACTTCGATGATTGACAATGAGTATGGTTTTATTCATAACTGCGCTTGAACGTATATATAATTGACAACACTGATGTTCTAATATAGCAATACACATATGCCTCGACCTTTCAAAGACCAAGACATAGCCCTTATTATCGCCTACGTGAGATGTGCGGCCATTAGTGTTGCAATGTTTTAGTGCCGGACCTATTCTAGCTTGGTTTACAGCGGAACTGTAGCTGCTGCCGTTTTTTACCAGCAAGTTCTCATTGCTCATACGCACATGAAGTGCTAGACCAATAGCCTTTTTGCACCACATCTGGATCCGGACCTATAGCAACAGCCTATAAATTACTAACATGGAATATATGTAGCATTTGAAAGAGTATGAGATTAGAGTTTTATAAAAGTTAAGTTAAACTTAAGAACTGTATTGAAACTACTTAATTTAACACATGTTAAGATTAGATACCCCTCCGCCACAACGTCCAACAACAGCAACATTTCTTTTAAACGTTACATATATGCAAGAGGTAAATACAGCCATTAAAGGCCATAAATTCATGGCACCTGAAGTACAATAATTATAAATACAACTGGTTGTTGAATCGATAAATAACTGGCACGTACGAAGACGTATAATAATCACAATATCTGGACCATCCCATACTCGACATGTTTATGTATGCTTGTTTACAGTGACAGATTCAGTTCGACAGACACCAGAGTCAGAGACTCACTATCTAGATTCTAGTTCAATTCACCTATCACAATCAGTTTACAATACTCACCCCAGCTATACAATCAGTAAGATTTGGCGCAGGCCCCTTGGACTTGCTTCCTCTTCCGAAAAGTCGGTTCATTTTGTCTAAATGTATCCCAAAAATGGTAAACTTACACTTTATGAAACTACTTTTGTCGTGAGTAATACCAATAACGGCAATGCGTAAATGTCATGTGATTACTATTTATGTCGTAAAAAATAAATAAAAATCAAACTATTAGAATAATATTACGCCAAGTACATCAATATCATTGCCACAAATTCGTTTTCTTAATTGTATATTATATTTGCAATTTTGTTTGATTAGCCGTAAAAGAGGCACGATTTTCGGTAGATATATTTTATACCATGCAGAACGCAAACGTCCACATGTTGTATTGCTGCGACTAATCAAAACACGTGGTCACTGAACATTTGGCTCAATATATGCCAACTATTTTATAATCTAATCAATTGACATTGCAACAACCCATTACGACACCAACATGCATATACTTTTCATCAAATGTAATTTTTAGATATTATGTATTTTGTCATAAAATGTTGATGGGACAAGCGACGCTCGAGCGACACCGGATATTATAGTGAAGCTTGTAATATGGACGCCAAAAGTATTCGCGTAACCTAACCCTGTCTTTAATTTGTATTTTTTATACTCTGTCAATTCCACGATGGATTTCAAAGTATCTGCTGTATTGCCAGCCGCGGGTTGTGGTCAAAGGATGGGCATAAGCACACCTAAACAGTTTTCGTATTTACTGGGTCGGCCCTTGATCAGTTATTGTTTGGAATCTTTTGAAAGGTACGCTCGTCACATCAGGAACAGCATGCTGTAATGCCGGGTCACGTGCTCAAGCACCCACGCTCGAACAGAAAATCATTTTAGGTCCGTAAAATCGGGGATGAGTCTGTTGGAATTCATCAATAATATAAACTGTGCACGATACATATCCATGACCATGGTCATGGAGAGTCAACATTCATGCAGTTTTTTATTTAACAAATTTTACGGGCTAAATGAAATCAATGTAACTTCTCTGTTTATATGTATGTGCCTGGTAATCATGTATTAGATTGGCCTAAATTATTTATGCAGCCAAACAACATTCTTACCACATGGTTCTATGCCAACGCATTTATCCCATCATTCCACGTACAAAAAGCATATATTCTTTTAAAATATTGTGTTGGTGCAGTCCATGATTGCATCCGTAGTAAGCAGTAACACAAGCAGCTGACACTCATTGCAGAAGATGCTGTTGCAGTGTGGTGTCATTTGAACTGCAGAAGTGCGCAAAAACAATATTTTAAAAGAATACCTGTTTTTTGTACGTGGTAATGATGGAATATTTTTGCTTAGTGCCGTAAATAATTATGGCCATTCTAATACATGATTACCATAATTTGCTGAATTCATACTTTGTAACCAAAACGTGAGTGTCTCAGCTCCAGTGGGTTGTCTCGGCTCTCAAGTCTCAAGTAATTATACTCCAAACAGCCCAATCTTGAGCTAACGCAGGAGTTTAGACCAACGGCTTTTAGTGTCTCTTCCGAAAGACACGGGTAAAGTGGGGTGAATGAAATTGCCCAAGCTTCGAAACAGCAGAGGTGGAATCAAACCACCGTCCTCTCGATCGACAGACGGGTGCTATAACCATTAGACCACTGCTCCCAACGTAATTAAGTTTCATGTAGAGGTACTAGAGAGGGCATGAAAGGGGGCAGACGGTCAGATTAAATGAAATAGTGCAATCAATGTTTTGAGAGTACCCCTAACAGGTTGCAAAAACCTGTTTGTGGTAATTATGTATGTGTTGTCTGGTTGTAGGATTCCATGGATAGACAACATTGTTGTGACCGTCTCGCCAGAGAGTATACAATCTATGCAGGATATTGTTTCCTGCTTCAACCACAAGAGGGTGCTACTGGTCCCCGGAGGTTTTGTGAGACACAGATCCATCTACAACGGGGTCAAGGCCCTCGAGAAAGGTAGCATTAGTGTTGCATAAAACGCGCTCCTCAACTCATTTAGCCCACCATGAATCACGATCTGTAGTGTGTGAACAGTTTATGTAATATGTTGACATCTATAGTGTGTGAATAGTTTATGTAATATGTACACATCTGTAGTGTGTGAACAGTTTATGTAATATGTTCACATCTGTAGTGTGTGAACATTTTATGTAATATGTACACATCTGTAGTGTGCGAACAGTTTATGTAATATGTTCACATCTATAGTGTGTGAACAGTTTATGTAATATGTACACATCTGTAGTGTTTGAACAGTTTATGTAATATGTTCACATCTGTAGTGTGTGAACAGTTTATGTAACATCTGTAGTTTGTGAATAGTTTATGTAATATGTTTACTTCTGTAGTGTGTGAATAGTTTATGTAATATGTTCACATCTGTAGTGTGTTTAAGTAATAAGCGCACTCGGTTTAATGAAAGAGTGCATGGTTTTGTAAAAAAACATTGAAAGAATTGACTTTGTCTGCATGATCAGCTAACTTGGTATTAATAGCCTTGTACTATATTGCCGTTTTCACAAAATTTGGACTTGATCTGGTAAAATTAATAGTTTGTCTGATGATTTCATCAAAACTAAATAACACATTTGCACAAATGAGCTATGTCGTAGTGGATACTAGTAGGTATAGGTTTTCCCAATTTTTTATACTAGTAGTGTGTACTAGATAGGTTTGATTTTTTGTGAACTGATTCTAAAATGAGACGAGTGAAGAATCAAATTGAGGAAGAACCTTTAAATGTTGTTGTCAATGCAATGGACGTGTAATGTTCCGTGTGTTTAGTTTCCCCAGATGTTGTTGTCATCCATGACGCAGTGCGGCCATTGGTGGACGAACACACGGTGAAACAGGTGGCAGTAGCAGCATGGGAATACGGGGTGAGTGTCTGGGGCAGTGTGGGAATACTAGTGAGTGTCTGGGGCAGTGCGAGAATACGGGGTGAGTGTCTGGGACAGTGCGGGAATACGGGGTGAGTGTCTGGGGTAGTGCAGGGAATATACGGGATGAGTGTCTGGGGCAGCATGGGAATACGGGTTGAGTGTCTATTGAGAAGACTTGGGTACGAGTCCACCTGCTGTTGTTTTCGAAGCTTGGGCTATTTTGTTTGCCCCGCATTGCCTCAGTTCACTCAGCTGTATAAACGAGTGCCTGGCAGTAGACAGTGGTGGGATTCCAGCCATAGAATTGTAAGAACGAAAATCTTTCGTGCAGCAATTGCAGCATGGCCAGATTTAACAAGATTGCCATCCCAAACAACAAGTTCCAGATGGCAAGTGGACAAGGAAGCCACTGGCTTATCGAGAGTCCAACTATGTTTTTTCATCTATGTGTAGTCCGCCCTTATCAGATATCTGTCAATTCAATTTTTAAACATATTCACACTACTAGCATTAACACAATCATTTGGTAGTTTGTTCCATTCATTTATCATCCTCTGTGAGAAAGAGTACTTTCTCATGTCCAACCTACACTGCTCCTTAACTAATGCTGCTTTGTGTCCTCTGGTTCTACTGCCTTATTTAAGTTTGAAGAACATATTCCTATCAACATCCTCATAACCGTTCACTATTTTAAGCACTTCTATTTGGTCTCCTCTTAGTGTCCTGGTCTCTAGTGTTGTCAAACCACATTGTAATAAGGTGCTCCAGTAGAAATTGATATGGTATTTGCATGAACTGGTCTGCCGGGGGAAACGTGACCTGCTCTGGGCAATAAAAGTTGGAGGAGCGCTGCATAAATTGAACACTTTGCATCCTGTGTGACATAGCTCCCTTTGATTTCAGAGTTCAGGGGCTGTCAGACCTCTTGTTTCCACAGTGATAGCTACAGATCTTGATGGCTTCCTTGACCACTCCCTTGATCGGTCAAAGTATCGGTCGAGCGAGATGCCCCAAGCATTCTGCTATGATGTTCTGTGCAAAGCTTACCAGAAGGTAATTGAAACTTATACCCATGTGTAATTTTAGATACGTTGGTGTCATTTTCATGACATCATTGTTATATAGTCTGTGCATGATCCACAGCATGTGGGTCCTAACAACCTTCTGCGTTACAGTTGGGCTGTTTCAAAGAAACTTACCTGAGACTTGAACTGTCCATGTCACTAGTTAAAAGTAAGTGTATGTAAGTAGTGTGTGAATAGTTTAAGTAATATGTGCAGTCAGCTTACTAAATGCATATTTTTATTGCACACATTTGTGAAAGGGAAACAAAAGTCATGGTCTTTGCACCTATAAGGGTTATTAAAACATAAGCATTTGCAACTACAATAAAGGTTATCATGCCAGTGGTTTATTAGGAAAACCTTGTTGAACACACAGCATCTTTATTTCATGGGCAGTGTCATATCGGGTGTTAAAGTCTGGCAATATTCGTTCACCAAATGAAAATATATTTGTGTACACCTATTCTTGCCATAGAATATGGTCATGATTTTTGCATCCAAACTCAATTTATGTAACTTATGTTTGGCCTTTGTTTACTAAACTAGTCCCCTTTCTGACATAACAACCCGTTTGACTCAGACTGCATTGGTTCTGTGTATAAATCGGCAGAGCTTAGCATGTCACAAAATCGTCTCGGTTACCCTAATTTCATAGAACTGTGCATATCAGGTTAACATATCAGCCGAGTTAGCCAAAGAAATTACCTGAATATATCACTTTTAGAACACATTCTAAGTAAAGCACAGGCATGATATTCTTGATTTTTGTTGCACATGGTTAGTTTTTATTATCTCTTAAGTGCATAGCCCCAAACCACGACTTTTGTTTCACTTTAAAATCAAATTTACTTTGATTGTTAGAGTTGTTTAGATTTGGCAACTTGCAAAATAAATAGCCTTATTAAGATCGCAAAAGTGTGCTGTCAGCTTTTTTTGGAGAATTTAAAATTAATTAATAGTTTGTCCGATAATTTCACCAAAACTAAACCATAGAAAATTTGGACAAACCAGCTATCAGGTTATAGTTGATACTAGATAGATTAGATTTTTCCCAAATGAGTCTGAAGCAATACAAAATCTAAAGTTTTATGTTTCATTATTTTTACACTTCCTTGGAAAACTTAGTTGGAATTGTTCATGTTATATAAACATTAGTCATGTCATTTTCAACAGGCCACGGATTATGACTTTGACTACGGGACAGAATGTTTACATCTTGTGAACAAGTACACAGATGCCCGGACCAGGCTTATAGACGGCCCAGAACATCTTTGGAAGGTATTCACTATATAGGGGAGACCGGGGCACAATGGATCGGAAATCTTCTTTTGCAGCATTTCTCTTAGCTTAAACACAGCATGGTTCATTTCTGTGTTGGAAATGATAGAGGAACTTGTTCTCTATAAAACATGGTTATTCATATCCTGCCAACTGCTACCATTTTTGGCTGAAGGGAGTTGAAAATAAAAAAAAATCTGATTCACTGTTCCCCAGTACTGGGGCAGAGTGGATCACTACCTGGGGCGCAGATAATCAAATCATTGCGTTGTGAGTCAGACATGAGATTCTAACTGATTATTCACAAATATTGTATTTATTTGTCTAAAAAAAGCAAATTCACTAACTGTCACATTAAGTGTGCTTAAACATAATGCTCTGGTTTATAAGTATTACAATATTGTGCTTACATTATAATAGTAGTCTGTGCCTAATGGCTGCAGGCAAATATCGTAAAACAAATAATTTAATTCAAGATTTTAAAGCAAACGTAAGCAAATTACAAATCAATCTAATGCCATAGGATTATGTTCAGGGTTATAAAGATTTAAATATTACAAAGGTAACATAATTATTATGCCTCACAAATTATCGAAACAATACTGCTTCCGCAGATTGTGCAATGTTCAAGACATCTCAACCAAACCATCAGTTTAAGATGCTGAATAAGTTGACCTACTCAACCTAGCACAGCACATTTGAATAAGAGGTGAGGTCCACAGGAAATATTATATGACATCCACCATATTGAATGGGGCTGGGCAACTTCCCTACAACATCTTTGAACAAAACATCTGATATGTCTTCCACATTTGGATAAATGAATGTGAATGACTTTGGTTTCTCCCATCGCATGAACTTCACTTCAAAAGAGGTCTCATCAGTATCCTCAATGCGGTGTTGGACCTGCCCTGTGTACATAACTGCGGCTTTCTTTGTAGCAAACTGTGTCAACACAAAATCATTTGGATTCAGAGCATTGAAATCAGGCAATTACGTATCCTCTAGCTGATTCTACTCAGGGTCATCAGAATATGATGCACTGTCGTCATCAACACAACATGCACTGTCGTCATCAACACAACATGTTCTCTCATCTGTTTCCCAACTGGAAAACTGTTTCCATCTACCATATCTTCACATTGGAGGTTTCAGCTTCTTTCTGCTTTTTCTAGCTATTTTAGTCTTTCGGCTCCCTTGTTTATATTTCTTCCTTTTCCTCTCTTCATCAGCAGCCCTGATTTGTTCCTTGATTGGCGTGTCTGTCAGAACATGCAATGGTTTTACCTTTCTTTCTTCCGCCTTTGTTTTTATGTGGTGGTGCCTTTGGGAACATACTGATTTCTGTGTGATGTTGAAGTTGAAGCGACTGCTTCAGGCAACTTTGAATGTGTTGCAGTGGCATCTGGGGCATCATAAAATATACAAATCAACTATCTTAATGGAAACATTTAGGTCATAAAAGTTTGTGAGAGCATTAATTAAACTACAATAAAGCTGGATTAAGTGAAATCGTAGTTTTGATGTTTTGAGCTAATTTTTTCTCTATTGCAGCATTTGTATGAAATTGTCGTCTCCTACTTATGTCGGGGTGTCCTATGCAGCATCACACGATTCTTTGGAATAAAATAATTACATTGAGGAAAGGACAATGATTTTAGTAAAAATTAGTCCTGAACGGGGCACAGTGAATCACTTGCCAAATTGGGCCACTGTATACCGAATGCACTCAATATACACACACCTGACATTTTTCTACAAATGGCTATCTGCAGCAGAAAGAGCACGTTCGTTAACGTTCGAAACATCCCTCTACTTACCAACATGTGCTTGGTTTCTTATTCCTGGATGCTCCACACTAAATCACAAAAACAATAGAGTCATGAAATTTTACTTTTGATAGTAAAAAACATACTTTCCTTGCTGTTCTTCACCAGCGAGGTCTGTCTCGAACTGAAGCTGTCATTCAGGGATTGCCTAGAGGCATAAACTGATGACATCATCTTGGGAATCCCGTGTGTCAGTTTCTATAAATAGCCACAGATTTACTGTGCCCCTTGATCAACTGTCTCCCCTACAATGTTCGGAGTGACTGAATGGCATCAGTTCAGATTTAGAAAGCAAATTGTGACACTCGCTCTCTGATATCTGCTACAGTGCTCCTGTCGACCAGGGTTGGGTTCAGTTGTAAATGTAATTTATAATTAATTATAATTACTGTGTAATTGATTTTGCTTTGAATTACATAATTGTAAAAAAGTATTGCAGTAATTGTAAATATATTTGAAAATTGTAATTGTTTGCACGTAAAACATAAAACCCTGTCTAATATGAGCTGTAATGATATGCATAATATAATTATAACATAACAACAATTGGCCCTTTATGTAGCAATGTAATAGTTTTTTGAGGCCCCATAATTGTAATTCTTTTTGGAGTGTTGTAATGGATTTTTTTTCAAGCAGTGTAATTGAATTTGTTAAATGTTATAATTTAGCTTGTATGATGCTGTTTAAATCAAATTTATTATTATTTACCTCAAGCTGATGTTGACTTCCTGTACATTTAAATGTTTTTGATGAAGAACTCGTAAGTTAAGCTAATGACTTCTTTGTCTACTTGCCATCTGGATCTCGTTGCTTTCAAGGACAATCTTTGTGTAAATCTTTTTAAATCCTTACCAATTTACTTTACAGTTTAAATTGTGTTATATGGCTGTAAGAATCTGACCATATTCCCTTCTGTTCAAGTACTATATCTGTGGTGAGTGTATTGATAACACAATATACATTTATTACTTTAATTTTGGAACAGTCAAATACCATACTTGTCATTTAGTACAGTGTCAGTAGTCATCTGAATCGTGTTGTCATAAAGATGTCTCCTTGTGTGTGTCAGATTACCTACAAGAAAGACATGTTTGCTCTTGAGGGATTACTCAAGGGTAAGTCGGTCATCTCATCACTGTTAGCCAGGGCTGGGTTCTATTGTAATGGTGTAATTTGTCATTAATTACAATTACAGTGTAATTGCAACTGATTTTTTAAAGCACATTGTAATTGAGGTTCTTTACGAGGCTGTGTAACTGTCCGTTGTAATTTAACCGAACCATGACAGACATAATACACGAATTCACCTAGAACCGTCACAGCAATAATACAGGAATTCATATAGAACCCTCACAGCAGTAATACACGAATTCACCTAGAACCCTCACAGTAATAATACACGAATTCACCTAGAACCTTCAGCAATAATACATGAATTCACCTAGAACCCTCACAGCAATAATACAGGAATTCACCTAGAACCCTCACAGCAATAATACAGGAATTCACCTAGAACCCTCACAGTAATAATACAGGAATTCACCTAGAACCCTCACAGCAGTAATACACGAATTCACCTAGAACCCTCACAGTAATAATACACGAATTCACCTAGAACCTTCAGCAATAATACATGAATTCACCTAGAACCCTCACAGCAATAATACAGGAATTCACCTAGAACCCTCACAGCAATAATACAGGAATTCACCTAGAACCCTCACAGTAATAATACAGGAATTCACCTAGAACCCTCACAGCAATAATACAGGAATTCACCTAGAACCCTCACAGCAATAATACATTAATTCACCTAGAACCCTCACAGCAATAATACAGGAATTCACCTAGAACCCTCACAGCAATAATACATTAATTCACCTAGAACCCTCACAGCAATAATACATTAATTCACCTAGAACCCTCACAGCAGTAATACATTAATTCACCTAGAACCCTCACAGCAGTTATATTAATTCACTTTGAATCCTGACAGCAATAATACACGAATTCACCTAGAACCCTGCATAAAAAAGAACAGTATTGGTGCATGAAATCTTGTTTAGAAAAACACATTAGTTATAGTTAACCTATGAAATATTGCAGTTGACACTGTATGAAGCATTGTAATTTATTTTTGTATGCATCACGGTTGTAATAAAACTTTTGAAGTGATGCGATTGTAATTGTGCTTTTATGATGCTATGTAATGGTATTTTTAATTGATAACTGTAATTTAGCCCAGCCTGCTATTAGTACCCAGCTGCTCATACAATGCAGCGTTACATCCCCATTTGTTCTTCTTCTCCCAAATCCTGTACATGCTCACAGTAAGTTGAGTTGGAAGGATTCTTGTTTCAGAGCAGGAGAACGTTGTTGGCATTTCTTCAGTGATCCCGGTGAACTTTAGGGACCTTATCACGGCAGCAGTGTTGGCTCGATGCATGAAGGTAACATAGTCTCATTCTAGTCTGTAGTTAGAATGCTGACACACATTGTACCCAACTATGATCACTCTGTTTGTGCCAACACCCTCTTTATTCCAACACCCTCTTTATTCCAACACCCTCTTTATGTTATGTTGTTGATCAAAGATATAGCGTGTGAACAGTTGAAGTGTAATATGCATAGTCAGATTAATAAAAGAGTGTCTTTTAAATCATTGAAATAATTGACTGTGATTGTTAGACCAGGCAACTTGTCCGAGTAGCAGCCTAAACAGCCGTATGTTATAGTCTATAGAATCAGACCACATTTTCACTTAATTTTGACCAGATCCAGTCAAAAATAATTTATCAGTTTGTCCGACGATTTCATCAAAACTGAATAACACATTTGTAAAAACAAGCTAGCATGCCATAGTCAATGCTAAGAACGTTTAATTGTTTTTAAAAGTGGGTCTGAAATGAGGCGAAATAGTCTAATTGCAGAAAGACCTTTAAGAAAACTTACAGTTGGCATATGTTCTTAGATCAAGCTTGCAGTTCCTCTCTTATTGGCACATACTGGATGTTATGGTTTAAGAGGTTCAGCAACATGGTATTGACTGAACTTATGGTAGCCAAAGTGGCCAAACTTTCTGGCAATTGTATTTAACCCGTTACAAACTGATTGTATCCCTGTGTTACAGATTAACTTTTCATTTGTAATTGTATAAATGAATGGAAAAAATTATCTGCTGATGCTGGCAATATGGCTATGTTTATTACATATATCTGATAAGGTCGGACTGTACATAGATGCAACATTGTTGTACTTTCAGTAAGCCAGTGACTTCCACGGACACATTGTACAAGATACAGTGAAAACATCTTTTTTAATCTCAGACCAAGTCCCACCGTTGCTAGGAAGCCTGTTTGTAGTCATTTTCTGCACTTCTGCACCCTGGTAGTTGTTAATCCCCGAAGAGCAATTAACAACAGTTGTCCGTTTGAACGACTGCATCAAAGATGTTCATACTTGACTTACGCAAAACATGTTAAAATTGAATGATGAGAAGTTGGAAGTGATCTTGTTCACATCCAAACATGGGTTGAAATTGTTGCCAAACATAGCTGTTTCGGTCGGAGAACAAAAACAACTACAATCATCGTCCATCCGTGATCTTGGGGTTATATACTATCAACATTTAAATATGACCCAGCACATGAACTCTGTATGCCGAACTGGATATTACCACCTCAGAAATATCTGGAGGATCCATCAATGCCTGTCTCATGATGCAGCAAAAATACTTGTTCATGCTCTCGTAACATCAAGACTCGATTACTGCAATTCTCTACTGCATGGCCTGCTCGTGAATCGACTTGCGAAAATGCAACGTCTGCAGAACACATGCACGCACATAATCACAAGAACCAGTCGCCGCTCGCACATCACTCCTGTTCTGAAGGAGCTACACAGGCTTCCAATCCACTGCCGAATACACTATAAGATCATGTCACAAACTTTCCGTGCTATCCTCCACCAAGCACCGGATTACCTGAGTGGTCTGTTGTCCATATACAGACCCACACGCTCACTACAATCTGAATCTACTGTCTCACTGACTGTACGTCAAAGCAGCGGCTACTCTGTGGAACAGTTTGCCCGCTAACATTATAAACTCTGACAGCTACACCAGTTTTCAGTGGCAATTAAAGACCTTCCTTTTCCGACAGGAATATACAAGATATAATTATATATTTACCGGCTTTAATCTTATTAAATATTTATTATTATTATTTTGTCTTATTTAATTCCTTGTATACCTTAATTTATTATTTTACTATTTTAATCCCATTTGAAACTTATAATTGTATTGCTCTTAATGTAATTTATCATTTAAGTTATTTAATTCCATGTACACATTTTAGTTGTAATGCCCTTAAATTTAAATTGTACTTGTATTTTTAACTGTGATTTTTAGTTGTACTGTTCTTAATTAATTTATTATTTTAATTATTTAACTGCGTATATACATTTAGCTGTATTATTATTGTATTATAAAGCGCCATAGAGCACTATGTGATTATGGCGTTATATAAATATCATATTTTATTATTAATGTCTTCTTTTGGTTGCCCAGTATTGTGGAAATGTATCTATGTAAGTCACACAAATACCTTTCATGTAGGTGCCACATAACAGAAGCATGTTTCCTCGCAGGTTTGTCCCGTTGATGACATTTCAAGTGCACCGGAAGACATAAACAATTTTGTGTTCACCGCAACATCCGACTGCCTCGAGTCCTTCGAGGGCTTCTTGGATGCTGCACTACACAACCTGCTCAAACTGAACCGAAGAGGAACACTCGTATGTGTTCTTAGTCACTGCGAAGCATCTGTCGATGGAGGCAACAGTCATGTAGAGTTTCAGAGAATTGTGAAGGGGAAGTCTAGAGAGGCGAGGTCACATGGTGTATGTGTCAACGGGGCAGTGTGCCAGGCAAGTAGACGCAGGAGGTCACATGGTGTGTGTGTGTGTGTGTCAATGGGGCAATGTGTCAGGCAAGTAGAAGCAGGAGGTCACATTGTGTGTGTGTGTGTGTCAACAGGGCAGTGTGTCAAGCAAGTAGAAGCAGGAGATCACATGGTGTGTGTGTCAACGGGGCAGTGTGCCAGGCAAGTAGAAGCAGATCACATGGTGTGTGTGTCAACGGGGCAGTGTGTCAGGCAAGTAGAAGCAGGAGATCACATGGTGTGTGTGTCAACGGGGCAGTGTGCCAGGCAAGTAGAAGCAGATCACATGATGTGTGTGTGTGTGTGTGTGTGTGTGTGTGTGTGTGTGTGTGTGTGTGTGTGTGTGTGTGTGTGTGTGTGTGTGTCAACGGGGCAGTGTGTCAGGCAAGTAGAAGCAGATCACATGGTGTGTGTGTGTCAACAGGGCAGTAGAAGTAGGGTGTGTGATGTACGTATATTATCAGCATTATCATTGGGGTGACTATTTGGGGATAGTATTAGTATTGTGACAGGTGTATTACTATTACAATACTATTGCGATAATTTAAAAACTGTTGCCATAGTATCGTGGAATAATGAATAGCCAGGAAAGCTGTACCATACCATAATTGACGGGTGGTGTCATCAGATGGCCTTGGGGAGAGTTGATTCAAAATGGTGAATCTGTGATTGATGCTGCCCTAGGAGCTTGTTTACGAACAGTGTTACATTGTTACAGTGTTACAGTGACACAAGTAGCCCTGCTGATTGTTTTGCCAAATATTGTTACTATCAATAGTTCAGTGAACTACTAAAGATAACTGTTGATAGTTATCAAGAGTACTACATTGTCACATCGACTGTTGCGATGCATCAATAGTTTGAAGTGTTGTTACATCTCTGATTATTGTTGTTTTTGTGTAATATCAACTTTTATGCCAAGTCGTGTTTTGACAATGATAATATAAGGAGAATAAACTGCTTCCCAATTTGGAGCGAAAGACAAATTCAGGAAGTTTATATGCCAGCAAATTCTTATATTGGGAAACCGCTTTGAGTGCCAGGGAAGTTATAGTGATTTTAGGTTACTAAGTTAGTACGTTTGTTCTTTTGCTTTAGGTATTTTTATCACAAGTGCAACAGAGTCGTATGGTGTTTTGCCTTTCACTTTTCCTCCAAAGGTTTGATATGTAGGGCGTGATTGCTCAGTGGTTGGAACACTTGACTAACCATCGGGTTTGACACCTGCTGCTGTTTCAAATATTGGCCAATTTTTTTCATTCCACGTTGCCTCAGTTCACTCAGCTGTATAAATGAGTACTTGGCAAATTGTGGCTACATACAGTGGTGGATATGTAAACAAATAATTTTCATGCAGTAATCGCAGTGTGGCTGAATGCTTCCCAGAGAAATCAAGTTGGTGTTTGAATGAACAGGTCTGCCAGGAGTGAAGTGTAAAGCGCTTTGAGCGGTAATAAGGGCTGGATATTGCATTGACTTTTTTTTGTAATTGCAGTGCTTTGTTGGTAAATTGTCTAACAATTTATGATCTGTTTGCAGGATCTGGATCATCTGCAGGAAGTCAGTGAGATCATTGCAAGCTTGGTGTTTGACAGAAACTTTGTCTACAATGGGCAGGTGTTGGTTGTCTGAAAGACTGCAGCCATGGCAGTGTGACAGACACATCAACCTTCTGAAGTCAAAGGGACAGCGACCACAGTCACGAAGTAGATAGTATGTGTGCCCAAGTGATGGTTGACAATGACACTGCCTTGCAAGCATAGGGAATACTTGGAAGAAATAAAGAGTTATCGTATGAAAAATATTTTATAGAAATAGTGTAAATTTAAACAAAATACATGAATTGTGTGTAGAAACAATGCTGAATGTCATACCAGCCCTTTTGCTGTTAGTGAAAATATTGGATGTTGTGTGTATTTAGACGTACTTAAAATATTGGATGTTGTGTGTATTTATGCATACTTATCTTAAGTTTAATGTAAGATTAGCATCTATAATGATGACAATGTAGTTACAACCATTTATACCTTGTTCAGTGTCATGCCATTTACACACAAGAATATTAAACTTGTTGGTTTTGCATTATACTGTGTTTGTTGCTAACTGATGTTGCATTTCAGTTGGCCATAGCTAGGACAAGTGAGACAAAGATCGCCATGAAATCTTGCTAGGTTACCAGTTCGCAACATTGCTAGTTACAAAGAAAGGGGCCATTTCAACATTAGGGGGCATCTGAACAGTACGGGCTCATCTCAACAGTAAGGGGGCATCTAAACAGTAGGGGGCCATTTCAAAACATGACACTACATGAAACCGGTGTCATTTAACATCAAACCCCCCTTCCTCCTTACCCACATGAAACTTTTAATTTACATTGACCTGTGGAAGGTGGCATGTGATTGTTTCTCCGCTATGGAACATCTTCAGTGCATGAGGATAGAAGATGTGAAAATGTCCTTGTCTTTCTCTCTGAATGCCAGACAATTCTGAACCGAATGCAAAATATGGTAGATAGTGAACTGAGTGAGGAACAAACAGGCTTTACACCAAAATGCTTATGTGCAAAACAAATCTTTACCCTTAGACGCATTATAGAGAAATGTCAAAGAGTACCAATTATCTCTCGCAAGACCACAGGATTCAATAGCATCCACAGCCCTCCACGTGGAGAATCTTCATCTTGCACAGAATCCCACAAAAGATCTATGATAATTCAAGATGTGTAAAAACAGATGGCTACAGCGACTGGTTCCATGTGGTGACTGGTGTTGGACTTTCTCCCCTTCTCTTCGCCACGGCCATCGACTGGATCCTACGTCTGGCAATCAGATGCAATCAAAGCATTGTGTGAGTTGAAGAGGAATGTCTGTTGGACACGGACTTAGCTGATGACATTGTCGTCCTCTAAGACAGCACCCAAGGCATCCTATTTCTTGTGGAGTGAGTCGGCAGATACACTGAGGGGCTTGTCATCAGTGACAGAGAGACAAGTAACAGATGTTTTTGTCAACCAGAACAAAGTGGAAGCAGTAGATAACTTCACAAACTTTGGAGCTTTCATCAGTAACCAAGGACTCATCGACCGTAAGATAAACTGCAAAGCAGGGAAAGCGTCAATAACCTTCGATCAGTTGCAAAAAAATGATGCGAAACATGGCAGCCCAAAACAAGTCAAGAAAATGAACTTGACATGTTTCACGCTAAATGCCTTTGCAAGATCTTCAGCATTTGCTAGAGTGAGTACACCCAGGGTATGTGACAAACAAAGAGGTCAGAATATGATCTGCACAAACAAGAATCTGTCTTGATTCATGATCTGCACATAACTCATGAATCATGATTTGCATAGGGAATCAACTGCACATCACACTTGAATCATGATCTGTCCCATAAGCGTTGGAAGCTCGTTTTTTTTAATGGGGGTGAAGTTTGTTTATGCACTTAGTGAGGTCAACATTACATACTCAACATATACCTAGGGCCTACCCAAACTGGGGGCCAAGTCTCCCCCCCCCCATTTAAAGTTAAAGTTTAAATGTGGGCAATAGAAAAGTGCAGATTGCGCATGGCGGTGTTGGCTAATGATATACGTGGACTCAGTCCATGTTAATATTCCAAAATCCTACCTTCTCCATCTATTAGGTCAACCTCCCACTTCACACCTATAAATAAAGAAAATAGAATTGACCAGAGCACGGTGCCTTAACATCGATTCATCATTTCATATGCGGATGACGAATTCGTATTTTCGCCACCGGTAGTGCCTTGGCTTGGGTTAGGAATTTGGCATGTTGGTTTCGCGTCGCGAAAACGATTAAATTTACGATGTAATGGAAGCATGTAATTTCACGCAAGTGTTATGTTGGTACTGCATGTTAAATGCATTTAAAACGGTTGATCTGATTCTTACGCGAGGCATATTTGTGAATCTCGATTGCAATTTACAAACCGTCGAAGCGAAGCCAGCGACAGCGATTGATGTCGGCGGCAGCGCTAGGATTGACAGGATACGTAATGTTTAGGAGAGATCGAATAGGAAGAAGGGGAGGGGGAGTTATTTTATATGTTAAAGAATCTATTCAGGCTTATGAAATAAAATTAGAAAGGGAAGCAGATTTCGATGAAGCTGTTTGGTGCAAAATATTTTAAGGAAATTCAAAATTAACTATTGGATTAGTTTACCGAAGTCCGAACATAAACGAAGAGGATAACACAAAAATACGAAATGCTATAAAGGAAGTTAGTAAAGGGGTATACATCATAATGGGAGATTTTAACCATGGACACATACAATGGAAATCTCTAGCGAGTATAGGGGGTGAGGCCCAACAGTTTCTATTTTTAATTCAGGAGAGCTTCGATCTTACTCAGCACGTGCTAGAACCAACCAGGGGAGAAAATGTATTAGATATAGTTTTATCATCACAAAAAGAATTAGTGGACAATGTAAAAATGCATGAACCATTGGGTAATAGTGACCACAATCAAATACATTTTGACATCAATGTAAAATCATAAAGTAATAATAAGCATTACAAGCACTCGAATTTGATGGTGGTTCATAAAACTCCACCCTCAACTCAACAAAGCAACCTTCACATCTTCCTCCTCTTAGAAACATTCACACAATACAAGTGCTTGAATTTGTTAGTGGTTCTTAGAACTCCATCTTCAACTCAACAAAGCAAACTTCAAACCTTCCTCCTTTTAGAAACACTCAAGATTTAACAAGATTGTCATCCCAAACTACAAGTAGCAGATGGCAAGTGGACAAGGAAGCCATTGGTTTATCGAGAGTCCAACAATTGTATAATCTATGCATAGCCCATCTTTATCAGATATCTGCCAATTTTATTTTTAAACATATTCACACTATTAGCATTAACACAATCATTTGGCAGTTTGTTCCAATTCATTTATCACCCTTTCTCATGTCCAACCTACACTGTTCCTTAACTAATGCGGCTTTGTGTCATCTGGTTCTATTTCTTTGAGTTTGAAGAACATATTCCTATCAAGATCCTCATAACCATTCACCATTTTAAACACTTCTATTTGGTCTCCTCTTAGTCTCCTTGTCTCTAATGTTGTCAAACCACATTGGTTTAATCGGCTTTCATAATTAAGGTCCCTAAATTCTGGAATCATTTTAGTTGCTCTTCGTTGTATTCTTTCTAACTTGTCTATGTCCTTCTTACGATATTGTCTCCATGCTTGCAAACAATATTCCAAATGCGACCTAACTATTGCATTATACACGGGTGCAATTAGCTGTTTCTCTTTAAATGTGACAGTTCTCCTAATTAGCCCTAGAATTAATTGACATTTTGACGCAGCAATCCCACGTTGCTCTAAAACGTTCATGTCAGTATTAAATATTATTTTTAAGTCCTTTTCTTTTGTGGTTCTATCCAGAATAGCACCATTACACTTCCCAAAATGTACTAACATTTGCCATTTTCAGACCATTTAACCAATTTATCTTAATCATCCTGTAAGCTTTGTTGATCTGTATCTTTATCGTTGTGTCATCTTCAAATTTCAGTACTTTGCTAGATATGTCATATTCCAAATCATTTATATATATATATATATATATATATATATATATATATATATATATATATATATATATATATATATATATATATATATATATACACATATACATATATATATACATATACATATACATATATATATATATTAAAACTAGTACAGATCCTAATACTGATCACTGTGGTACCTCACTCAAAACTGATTTCCAGTTTGAAATCTCACCATCTGCTATTACTCTCTGTCTTTTGTCTGTAAGCCACATTTCTATCAGGTCGATTACATCAATACCTATACCATGGGTTTTTAGTTTAAGTAATATCATTTGATGTCGTACTTTATCAAACACTTTCTGAAAATCTAAGTAGACAACATCTACTGGTGACACATCGTCCACCCACTTTGTAAAAAACGATTTCTTCCAAAAACGAGACTAGTTAGACATGACCTTGCTTTTAGGAACCAATGTTGAGATGTATTTATTAATTATGTTTTACAATGATTTCTACCATGTGGTCTAATTAACCTTTGTAATAAGTTGCGTATAACCGTGCCTCTTTAAGTGTCTTCACCAAACTCCTGTACTTACCAACTATGGCCGTTTTCCCGCCTCAGCACTGCCCCTCCTCAGCACCTCCCCCCCCCGCTGCTGCCACCCATGACTTGTTCTGCCTTTTTTGTTACATCATCTATGTTTGCTAATGGTAGGCTTGTCGTGACGTCCACTCCTCTATTTACGACTTATCTACTTCCCTAATTACTGAATCCCCCACGAATACCCGGGCTTTCCTCGCCTTCCCTTGTGACACTACATCTGCAAAGCTCCTTTCCTGCCGCATCAATTGTTTACCATTTTCTCTCCTCTCGTTATCCTCTACTGTCTTACCACCTGGCTGTCCCTCTTCATTCACCCGTTTACCTTCCTTTTGTTGAACACTCTTCCTTCTTCCACATTTCTTCTTCTTACCACCTGTCTCCCTCACATTGCCTCTGCTCTACGCGTTCTCACCACCTCATCCACAGCATTATAGACACTTGCATTTGTTGGTGGTTCTTAAAACTCCATCCACAACTGATTTAGCCTATTGCAAATCCGGTTCGTTGATGTCCAAATATGTAGTGTCTGAACGAACCCCACTTTTTTAAACAATTCCTTTTAACTGTAGATTTTTAGAAATCATTCCACAAATCCCAGGCTGATTGTGTACGCCCGAACCCCCTTTTTGAAAACCCCGAGGACAGGCCTGCATGTTGTGCACACGTGGTATGTGGCGTCGTGCAAACAGTCTACAGCTTCCTAACAGTGTTAGTCACATGATGTCATGTGACTATAGTAGAGTAAGGGGGAGCAAGGAGCCCCCATGGGATAAGAAGCCCCATCGTAATTCAAACATTATATGCGCGTGCTGACTGTCTCTGGTGGACGAATGCAGTGATGTCAGCTAGTGACGACTCTGTCAGAAAGCACACGCATAAAAAAGACGTTTAGTGAAGTATCTGCATTTTACGTTTTGCTGCATGCTCACACGAATGCTGCACAACTTCATGTACTGGTATGTTTGCTTGTGCTAAATTACATTATTTCTCACAAAATGACCTACAAATGGAAGATTCACGCATAGGGCTATCTAGTTGTAATCTGAGCAGAAAGGAAATTGTATTTTTTCCCATAACCATGACGTTTTGATACGTTGCCTTTCCCCAGTGAAAAATCGACTATAAACGCCCTGATTCAGACGGACTGCTGGAGCGTGCAGTGATTGGTTGTCGAATTAGGCTCCTTGATATTTTCTCTTGCCCGCATATGTTATGACGTCATGTAGTGTGACGTCAATCCTATTTACGTTCTGTATTATTGATGATACTAGCGTTTTATTTCCTATTTGAGATTTATCTTTTATATACAAATACCATGTAATCAGTATACTTTTTCTTAAAATAATTTCACACACGCGAACATTCTGCATAGTATTTAACATTTTATACAGCGTATGTATTATTGTTATTATCACTATCTACATACAAGTTTGTGTCGTGTGAACTGATGCCTGTACACACCCGTGAACGGGGCAGTAGCCCCGGATTTGATGGTGTCAAAATAAAGTTTTATTATTATTATGGTGTGGCGTGGAGTGTCTCGTAGAAGCATGCCTATCTGGATCATTACATATGTAGTTCCGCTGCGGAATCTATATAATCTACATTAATATGTTGAGAGAAGACATGTTTATACGGTTGAAACGTTTGGCATTTTTTATTAACGTAGACGTCAACGTCTGTTCATGGAAACGCGGGAAAGTTTTTACGGGTCCAAAAAGTGGGAAAGTGGGACCGAGAGAAAAAAGGTGTATTTCACGCTCGAAAGCGGTAATGTTGACGCCTATCCATAATGTGGCGTGACAAGTGCAAATGACATTTCGTGGGAAATTGAAAAAAGCCCTTACTTCAAGTACCATTGGACTATGCCAACAGCGCGTGGTGGCGCATAGTGTAAAGGGTAAATATTACACAGGTATGACACAGGTGAGGCCACGGGTATCAACACTGGACAGTATCAATTCACACTTGCAAGAAGTCTGGACGAGGACGGGGGTGCTAGAAAACTGCACTACATTGCTACGTGGCGAGAGAAAGTCAGAATGACTACGACTGTAAGTACATTGCACTTAGGGTTCGACTATCACCCTCCGTCTACCCCACCCCTCGTGGATAGCCCGTTGATTTCCATAGAACCGTGTCCAATGTGCGCAAGGTCATTGGTAGGCCCCATTAAACAAAGCAAACATTTAGTTTATTTAATCCGGGTTGTCAAAGTTATAATTTGAACTCGTATGATTCGGTTTGTTTCCCTGCATAATAATTTTAATTGGCCGCCATTACCAGTGTTTTAATTTGTGGTCGCTCTGTATTGGTCCTAGTCAAAACGGCAACATTTTGATTGGTTAACTATAATTACGTCCGTTGCATGCATACTTATGTAAAATGATGCTTAATAAAGTTGCCTTAATCTGGTACAACAACGTTAAGTGTATCGAATAATTACATGCACGTTAATTTCTGTGCACAACACGTCAGACGCCTCGTTCTGTCCACAGCTGCTGGCCGTTGTTTCTGCGTTCATCGCCGTATCTTTGATGGTTCAACCCATCGCGGCCACGACCTGCAAAGATTTGTGCCACGTGGAACAAGATGAATGCAATGAGAAATGTTACGAAGAGACGTGGACGCACCAGGGCAAGGTGTGGAGCGGGTGCAACAGTGAATGCTCCGTCAACCACCTGATGTGTATGTTTGAGTGCCGCTCCACGGAGACTTAGAGATGGCCGAACGAAGGTGGAACTCCCGGCAACGCCGTACACAACGCCGTACACAACGCCGTACACAACGCCGTACACAACGCCGTAACAATGAAGACCTGTAGAGACACGACTGTTAACTTGGTTGTAATTTATCTCAGGTGTTGGCTATTTCTTTTTTGGAAGTGTGATTAAATATGTCGCTGTTGACAGACTAATGCAAACAATCACTGGACATGTGATGTAATCGTGGTCGATTTGTTTCGTGTTAATTGACAAATGAAACAACAGCTTTTAATTGTCAAATGTTTTACGCATACAATACGCGATGCTGCCGCTTGCTTCGGAGTAATTGGACGTTTACAATGATTTGTTCTCAAGAAAATTATGATAACAATATGTGAGCCTATTTTGTCACAGTTACTGTGTATTATTGCTGATGATACGTGATGTAGGCCTATATTGGAATTCTCTAGAGAGCACAGGGATTGAGGATCAACAATTTCTATGTTTAATCCAGGATAGCTTTCTTACTCAGCACGTGCTAGAACCAACCAGGGGAGAAAATGTATTAGATATAGTTTTGTCATCACAAAAAGAATCAGTGGACAATGTAAAAATATTTGAACCATTGGGTAATAGTGACCATAATCAAATACATTTTGACATCAATGTAAAATCAGAAAGTAAAAATAAGAAAACGTACAAGAGAAACTTCCACAAAGGTAACTACAAAGATATGAGAAAATACTTAGCAAAGCTAGATTGGAATAACATGCTGATGAATAAGACCGCAATTGAATGTTGGAATATTCTAAAATATGAAATTGAGAGTATCATCGATACATTTGTTCCCTTCCAAAAACAAGGAAAACGGTGTAGAAAGAAACACTTGTCAAAAGAGGCAATTAGAAAAATAATGCTAAAACAAACTATGTGGAGGGTTTATAGGCGTACCAGAAAGGAAGAAGACTATGCAAAATACAAAGAGGCACTTATTGCAGCTACAACTGAAATCAGAAAATCTAAAAGAAGCTATGAGCAAAAACTGGCATGTAACATAAAAAATGACAGCAAGAGTTTTTATGCATATGTCAGGAGTAAACAAAACGTACAAGACAAGGTTGGACCTCTAGAAGACAGTGCTGGAAATATAATATCACAGGGGTTTTTAATGGCGGAAGACCTAAATGGTTACTTCAGTTCAGTGTTTACCAAAGAAGATATTAGTTCATTACCAGTTGCTGATGCTAAATTTCAGGGCGCTAAATCTGACTATTTAGGTCCGTTAGTTGTAACTCCAGAATTTGTAGGTAAGAAAATAAAGGCAATGAAGGATAACAAATCACCAGGAGTGGATGGGATTCCTCCAAAATTACTAATGGAAACAGTAGAACAAATCAGTATACCATTTGCAAGAGTATTCAACTTGTCGTTAAAAGAGGGAGTTGTTCCGTTTGAATGGAAAGAAGCAAACATCATACCATTATTTAAAAAGGGTTCGAGAAATAAGTCAGAGAATTACAGACCAGTGAGTTTAACGTCAGTGATTTGTAAATTATTAGAAAGGTTAATTAAAGACCATATGGTGGACTTCCTCTTTAAGCATACATTATTAAATTCATCTCAACATGGATTCCTTAAAGCAAGGTCATGCTTAACAAATATGTTATGTTTTTTGGAAGAAATCATTAAGTGGATAGACGTGGGATCGCCAGTAGATATTATCTACTTAGATTTTCAGAAAGCTTTTGACAAAGTGCCACATCAAAGATTACTACTTAAATT
Source organism: Lamellibrachia satsuma (assembly GCA_033239005.1). Taxonomy (NCBI): domain Eukaryota; kingdom Metazoa; phylum Annelida; class Polychaeta; order Sabellida; family Siboglinidae; genus Lamellibrachia; species Lamellibrachia satsuma. Next base: position 4,728,542 of record BSQZ01000025.1, read on the forward strand.
AAAAGCCCATGGTATCGGGGATAGCATAACTGACTGGATAGAACAATGGCTGACTGACAGAAGACAAAGAGTTGTAGTAGATGGAGAAGTTAGTTTCAAATTGGAAATCGGTTTTGAGTGGGGTACCTCAAGGATCAGTATTAGGACCTATATTATTCTTAATTTATATCAATGACTTGGACGACAGTATAACAAGTAACGAACTGAAATTTGCGGATGACACAAAACTGTTTAGAAAGGTTAATACTGATGGTAATAAACAACATTTACAAAACGATCTAGACAGATTAGTGAAATGGTCTGAGAAATGGCAGATGCTGTTCAATTTTGGGAAATGTAAATGCCTACATACAGGACATAGGAACTTGAATGTAAACTATAAAATGGGAGATACTGTTCTGGGTACTACTGTAAAAGAAAAGGACTTAGGAGTTACAATAAGCGCTGATATGAAAGTTTCAGAGCAGTGTGGTATTGCTGCTTCAAAGGGTAATCAAATTCTTGGATTGATTAGAAAAAAACATAACATACAAGGGAAAAAAGTTAATTATACCTCTTTATAAAGCAATAGTTATACCTCATTTAGAATACTGTATACAAGCATGGAGACCATATCATAAGAAGGATATAGATACGCTTGAACGCATACAAAGGAGAGCAACTAAAATGATTCCAGAACTTAGAGACCTTAGTTATGAAGAACGCCTGAAAGAATGTGGTTTAACAACTCTAGAGACAAGGAGGTTAAGAGGAGATCATATTGATTTTTTAAGATATTGAATGGATATGAAAATATTAATAGAAATATGTTTTTCTCACGCAAGAAGGATAGCAGAACTAGAGGACATGAGGTAAAATTACTAAAGGATCAATGTAGATTGGACATCACGAAGCACTCGTTCTCACAGAGGACAATAAATGAATGGAACAAATTGTCTACAGATTGTGTAACTGCTAGCAGCGTGAATATGTTTAAAAACAAGGTTGACACATATCTCAGGAGGGCGGGTTATAAGTAGGTGAACATTGTTGGACTCTCGATAAGCCAATGGCTTCCTTGTCCACTTGCCATCTGGGCCTTTGGCTTGGATGGCAAATCTTGTTAAATCTTGTTAAATTGTCACAGTTACTGTTTATTATTGCCGATGATACGTGACGTGGGCCTATATAGTCACAGTTACTGTTTATTATTGCCGATAATACGTGATGTAGGCCTATATTGTCACATTTACTGTTTATTGTTGCCGATGCGAACTGCAAGTACGATCTGGATGTATTAGGTAATAAGTGTCACAAACAACGCTTTCCCTGACTTCATCAGCGTCCCCACGCAACTGTTGACAACTCAGAATTGTACATCAACTATTGCGATTGTTCAACCCTTTCGTTTTATATGCTGTTGAGGTCGTGATTCGAATAAAAATTGCCTATCTAAATATTTTATAGAAAATAAATGTTGCGATTAAAGCATGATGTACCACATAACAAGATAAACGACCCAACGAACGAAATAAAGCCTGTGTCTACTGCTCCTGTGTCAACTGTCATTTAGTATTTCGTCGTGGCACATTAAAGGGAGTTTGTCATGGAACAGCTACGATGAACTTCGGGTGTCGGTTAATCTTCTTTCCCTCCTATCGGATCTGTCCCCTACTTCCTTCTCTCCCAATATACGTCCCGCCTTCCTCGCTTACTGTACAACCCATGCCTGCTTCCCTGCTGTTCAAATACACGGCCCGTCAGCCTACTCCGTCTTTGATGACAGAATGCCAACTGCAATGTTTCAGCTTTCGAAGGTGATTTGTCGTTCTTTCTAAAGTAGATCAGTGCGATGTGGACGGTGTAATATTATGAACAGTGGCATATCTGGGGGGGAGGGGCGTTACTCCGTGTCCCTTTGGCTCAATTTCCCCCGATTTTTTTTCCATTGCGGCACTATATGGTAGCATAGTAAACTAATAGATGCGTGACTAAGTTTGCTCCCTTCCCCGCGAGATCCCCCACACGCCACTGGCACACAGCCAGTGCAGGCTCACACAGCCAGTGCAGGCTCACACAGCCAGTGCAGGCTCACACAGCCAGTGCAGGCTCACACAGCCAGTGTAGGCTCACACAGCCAGTGTATGCTCACACAGCCAGTGCAGGCTCACACAGCCAGTGCAGGCTCACACAGCCAGTGTAGGCTCACACAGCCAGTGCAGGCTCACACAGCACGCAATCTACGATGCTTTCCGGTGCCTTGAGGAGTCTATCGCAACATTCAGTCATCATTGGCGTATTGAGGATCTCGCTGGGGCGGTGGGGGGGAGCAAACTTAGTCACGCATCCATTAGTTTACCATGCTATCATATAGCGCCGCAACGGAAACACTGGGGGGGGATTGAGCCAAAGGGGGACTTGGCCAAATGCCCCCACCCCCTCCCCCCAGACACGCCACTGTCCATGATATTACACCATCCACATTGCACTGATCTGCTTTAGACAGAACGATAAATGAATGAATGAATGAATAAATGAATTAATGAATAAATGAATGAATGGATTTATTCAACGAAAAAACATTTACATAATTTATACAGTACATGACACTAATTGCAATTTGTCGAAAATGGAAAAAAAGAAGTGTAATACTTATAATGTTTACCCTTTTAGTAATTTATCTTAGTAACATATCTAGAATAAAATACTGGATTGAACGTATAACTACTGTGTACATTAGAGTGTCAATATTGTCAAGATTCAAAGTGCAACAACACAATTTACATGTATATCCACAGCAGGTCAAAAGAAAATATTGGAACATGAATTGAAAACCTTAATAACAATCTAAAATAACAATAATTTTTACTTTCGGTTGATCATTAATTTAATTTAGTGATATGATAAACCCAATAACTGATGTTTCTAATTTTCTACAAAGCTTAGCACATAACTATTCAATACTTTGTCTGTATAATACTTCTTGAATTGATTAACACTTCTACAACTAATCAATGAACTATCGAGGGCATTCCATAGTTTTACTCCTTTAACAGATATACACATGCTTTTCAAACTGGTACGTGCATATTTTTGTATAAAATTACATTCCTGTTGGGTTGAATAAACTGATTCATATATGCTAAAAAACTGTTGTACATTCAATGGTTATAAATTGTGAAATGCTTTAAACATAATAATTGCAGTTTTTAATTCTATTTCAGAAAATGCAGATTATAAAATAGCATAATTGTATGGTCCAATCTCTTTGAACAGCATGGAAGCAGGCGTGGGTTGTACAGTAAGCGAGGAAGGCGGGACGTATAGTGGGAGAGAAGGAAGTAGGGGACTGATCCGATAGGAGGGAAAGAAGATTAACCGGCACCCGAAGTTCATGACAGTTGACACAAGAACAGTAGGCACAGGCTTCATTTCGTTCCTTGGGTCGTTTATCTTGTTATGGTAGTACCAGGGTTGGCATGTAACGAAGTAAAACTAGGGGAGACCGGGGCTAGTTGTTACAGTTTTCAGTTAAAGTCACTTTTTGTTAAAAGTATGTTAGATGCATTATTACTTTCAACGTGTACATTAAGTTTATTATTCGTGTTAATAAACTTTCAACGTATACATTAAGTTTATTATTCGTGTTAATAAACTATACCATAACACTGATATTCTATATTGTAGCGCACACGCGCAGAAACACCCACATTTCAATGAATCGGGCAATATTAATTAATTGTGTGTGCGTGCGTGCGTGCGTGCGTGGGTGCGTGCGTGCGTGCATGCGTGTGTGTGTGTAACCAGCCCGTCTGAGATACTTATTGTTATAAACCAGTACGCTAGACTTTACAAGTGAATAAAGCGTTCACACGTCGTGGTTAAATAAGTTTTGTTCTTTCAGTCATTATCAGCACACAACTCGCTGGGCCATCGGCGCGAGCCACCCGAATGTTGTTACAGCTGTAACAACTTGCCCCAATACAATTGTAACAACTTGCCCCAAACGCAATTTTTGCAGTTGAACTCACGTGGGCGATAACACATCCTGGTTTTTTCAGTTTTACTTCCACTTGGCATAACCCCTTTTACTATATAGTAAACAGGTTTCAAGTTTCATTCACGAAACATAAAAAGTGGCTGCCTGAGATGATATTATGTGGGCATACCCAGAACAGTTTTATGTGGTTAAAAAGTAATTTTTGTCCACAAATCGTTAATTTCGTCTTCTTTGCTCCCGATTTTTAAACAATGTGTCTGTTGGTGGACTTCTAACAAACTACTGTCGGTGGTATGTCCATATGTGCTATGTTTTCGTAACACGATTGTGTAACAACTTGCCCATGTCTCCCCTATTTCTTTACAATACTTGTGTAGTTTTTACAAGTAATTTACTTGTAATGAAGTACAATTTCCATAAACTACTTTTACTTGTAACGAAGTAGTTTTGTTCAAAGTAACGCTACTGTTTACTTTGTTACATTTAATATTTTTTCACTTTCGTTACAACGACATTTGCTGCAAACCAATTCTTGGAATTACGGCGCACCGCGTGAATCACAGTTGAAATCCCGTTCTCGATTTCGACCATGGCAACAGGCCAAAAAGCTATTACCCAATCAGGGATAGTTCGCTTCATAATTTGCATACAACCTCTCTTTCGTGAAGTCAACGCGACGGAAAGTCAGACACATCTGAAATTTGAGCATGGAGTAAGTGGTCCTGGTAGTTCATACATGGCCACACTTGTAATGTTGACACTTTTCTAATACCAATCACGACACGGCAGCAACATAAAACTAGTGTGTTTACTACGTTCCCAAAAACTCAAGGAAGTGTCTGCGTTTGTCTCGTCCCCATCCAACTTGAGGAAACATGTCGAGGTAAGTTTAGCTTTCGTATATTTTATAATTTAACGTTTGCGCTACATCTTTTTGTTGAGTCCGTTTAATAGTTACAAGCTATTAATACAGCAACATTAACGGACGACCACGACAAATTCTTCTCGCGAAGAAAGTGGCAGTCATCTGGCGAGCTCCAGCTGGAGCAATACCAGCTCTCGACCGAGACAGCATCAATTGCAGCTTGGCCACACGTGAAGGGTTTGTTCATAAAGACAAACACTGGACTGCCAGTTAGCGCGGCATGTGAGTGCCTGTTCAGTGCCGCTAGTCGTATTTCTACGCCAGTAAGGTCTCGCGTTGGAGACACACTTTTTGAAAATCAGTTGTTGATGAAGCTGAACAGGTCATTTGTTAAGTGACTGCTTCGTTACTGGCTGGCTAGATGTCGGAGGTGGTTGGATATTACTGGAGATGTGTGGAGTAAATGGAAATTACATGATGGAGTATAGGTTTTAGACCATTTTAATGCAGTTGTTTGCTAACATGTCACATGTTCTACTTATAATACAAGACATGGACATGGGATATCACTGAATATGTGTGTGGTACAGGGAATTTAGGTGCTAAAAGTTTAGTTGTGAATATTTTGCTGTTGCATGTCTTTCATTCGTAAGTAAAACATTTTCAATACTCGCTTGAAAATAAATGTACTTTTTAATTTTACTTCAAGTACTTTTGAAAAGTACTTTCACTCTTTACTCAAGTAGTTTCTTTTAAAACCGACTTTTACTTTTACTCAAGTAGTTTCAAAGTGAATTACTTTTTCTTTTACTCAAGTACAAAATAAAAGTAATTCAGTCAACCCTGGGTAGTACATCGTGTTATGGTCGTACATCATGTTATGGTGGCACATCATGTTATGGTGGCATATCATGTTATGGTGGCACATCATGTTATGGCGGTACATCATGTTATGGCGGTACATCATGTTATGGTAGTACATCATGTTATGGTGGCACATCATGTTATGGCGGTACATCATGTTATGGCGGTACATCATGTTATGGTGGTACATCATGTTATGGTGGTACATCATGTTATGGCGGTACATCATGTTATGGTAGTACATCATGTTATGGTAGTACATCATGTTATGGTGGCACATCATGTTATGGCGGTACATCATGTTATGGCGGTACATCATGTTATGGTGGCACATCATGTTATGGTAGTACATCATGCTTTAATAGCAACATGTATTTTCAATAATATATTTACATAAATAAAATTTATTCGAGCCGCAACCTCAACAGCTCGTAGCTGCTGAGCAATCAAATGGTTAATGTACAGTTCTGAGTAGTCAACAGTTGGGTGGGGACGCTGATTAGGCCAGGGAAAGCGTTGTATGCTATTTGTTATCTAGTACATCCAGAGCGTACTTGCAGTTCGCATCGGCAATAATAAACTCTGCCGGGAAATGCTCTTTGAGAATCTCCTGCCGGTCCCAAGCCCGGAAAAAAGAGGAGGGTTGGGCGTGGGGCCAGCGACCCCACCCCGTAAAAACAGCCTAGCTACGGAAACTGAAACAAGAGAGAAAACTGCACCGGGCGGAAGGAGAGAAGCAGTACAGGGAACTGGACTTATGAAGGATGGGGACCAAACCCGCAAGGAAGTCTTCACCCCGATGGCGGATCTCCTTACACCTAAAACTTTTATCAACATCGGATGCTGGAATGTGAGAACACTATATCAGACAGGAAGACTGGCACAGGTTCTCCAGGAAATGCACCAATACAAAATCAGCCTTCTAGGTATCATGGAGGCTAGATGGACTGGAGCTGGAAAACGACAACTGGCGACAGGAGACACCATACTGTGGTCAGGCAGAGAGGACAACCAGCATAGACAGGGAGTAGCCCTGATCATCCAGAAGGAGAAAGGTAACACTCTTCTTGAATGGAAACCAATAACTGAACGATTTCTTTATGCTAGATTTAAGTCCAGATTTATCAAACTCTCGGTGGTAACCTGTTACGCACCTACAGAGGAAGCAGAAAAAGAAGAAAAAGATAACTTCTATGATAGTCTTCAGTCAATTTTGGAAGACATCCCCAAACACGACGTACTAGTGGTTCTTGGAGATTTCAATGCAAGAGTTGGGAGCGATAACACTAACAGGGAAAGGATCATGGGCAAACACGGAACAGGTACAATGACTGATAACGGCAGCAGATTGTGTGACATATGTGGGGAGAATGACCTCGTAATTGGAGGGACACTATTCCAACACAAGACAATACATAAGCTGACGTGGAGATCCCCAGACGGCAGAACTGAGAGTCAAATAGATCACATCCTTGTTAATGGAAAATGGAGACGCTCTCTACAAGACGTCAAAACAAGGAGACTAGCTGATGCTGGCAGCGACCACAACCTGTTGATAGGAAAACTTGCACTGAAACTGAGAAAGGCACAGGCAGGAGAGAAGAAGAAAGAGCGTTTTGATACCACCAAGCTACAACACCCAGAAACCAAGCAACAGTTCACAATTGCTCTGAAGAACAGTTTTGATATTCTGCAGGAGGAAACAGAGATGACTATACACAGTTTCAACATGGCCATGGAGCTAGCAGGGAAAGCAGTGCTAGGCTACAGAAGAGCAAAGAAAGAGCAGTGGATTTCCACATCAACTTGGGACAAAATAGACCAAAGGAAAGGAATAAAGAAAAAGCTGCTCACCACAAAGTCGCCCAAGACTCAAAGAAAGACTTTCAAGAGAATACTCACAAAAAGACAAAGAAGTAAAACGGAGTACCAGAGTAGACAAACGAACTTACATTGAAAACCTCGCAGAAGACGCAGAAGCAGCAGCAAGAAGAAAGGATATGAAGTCACTCTACCAAATAACCAAGAAGCTGAAAGGAGATACAGGTCCAAACCAGAATCTTCCACTGAAAGATGCAGATGGAAAGATAATCACAGTCGAGAAAGAGAAGATAGAGAGATGGAAGGAGCATTTCCAACAAGTTCTCAATCGTGCAGATCCACCCAGACTTGCAGACATCCCGGAGGCAGCAGATGACCTTGAAATCAACCTCGACCAAATCACTGAAGCAGAAGTCAGAGAAGCCATTAAAGCCCAGAAGAATGGAAAAGCACCAGGAAGCGACAGCGTCTGCGCAGAAATGCTGAAAGCAAATGAACAAGAGACACCCAGAATCCTCTGCCAGATCTTCCAGAGAATATGGGATGAAGAAAACACACCAGATGATTGGAAGACAGGCACAATTATCAAGCTACCAAAGAAAGGCGACCTGGGGAACTGTAACAACTGGCGGGGCATAACCTTGTTATCAATGACATGCAAGTTTTCAGCCGCATAATCCTGAAGAGAATATCAGCAGCTACAGATACAATCCTCCGCCAGGAACAAGCCGGTTTCAGAAGAGGAAAGTCATGCATCGACCACATTTTCACGCTACGGCAGATTTTGGAACAAAGCACGGAATGGAACAGTACGATCTACATTGCCTTCATTGACTTTGAAAAGGCCTTTGACAGCCTTCACAGAGAATCCCTGTGGAGAATATTACGTCACTACGGGATCCCACAGAAGATGGTAAATGTTATCAAGATACTTTACACAGACGTCCAGTGTCAAGTCGCCTGTAACATTCACATGTCAGACAGCTTTAGCGTAAAATCTGGAGTAAAACAGGGATGCATTCTCTCACCATTTCTTTTCACCCTTGCCATCGACTGGCTGATGATAGAAACCACCAAAATGGAAACAGAGGCATCAGATGGACACTTACCTCGATCTTGGAAGACCTGGACTATGCAGATGACATTGGACTGCTGTCTAACAGGCACAAGGACATGCAAGAAAAGATGGACAAACTCACAAGAACAGCATCACAGATTGGGTTAAAGCTCAACGCAGCAAAAACCAAACTGATGAGGATCAACAACAAGACAGATAACCCCATCACCATAAACAACATAAACAACAGTGAGGCTTTGGAAGACGTTCAGGACTTTGCATACCTGGGAAGCAAAATCACAACAGATGGAGACTCTGCAAAAGATGCCACGGCTAGGATCAGAAAGGCAAGTCAGACCTTCGCTATGCTGAAGCCCATCTGGAAATCCAAGCAACTGAGATTGGAAACAAAACTGAGACTGTACAATAGTAATGTTCTCAGTGTACTTCTCTACGGCTCCGAGTGCTGGAAACTGACAGCCTAGCTAGCACACAATCTTGAGACATTCCAAAACAAGTGTCTACGGAAGATCCTAGGAGTATTTTGGCCCAACACCATCACTAATGAAGAGCTGCACCGCAAAACAGATGCAACAGCCTTGGCCACACAGGTAAAGAAGAGACGATGGAGATGGCTTGGACACGTGTGCCGAATGTCACCTGGCGCACTGCCCAAGACAGCCTTACGCTGGACAGCAGATGGAAAAAGGAGACGTGGTCGCCCAAAAGAAACATGGCGACGTACAGTGGTGAAGGAGATGAAAGAATGCGGCCTGACATGGAACAACATCACCAAATGGGCTGCAGACCGACAGCAGTGGCGCTCTCTTGTCGATGCCTTATGTGCCACCGGGCACGAAGAGGACTAAGTAAGTAAGTAAGTAAGTAAGTAACTGCGACAATATAGGCCCGCGTCATTACTCCGAAGCAAGCGGCAGCGTCGCGTATTGTATGCGTAAAACATTTGAAAATTAAAAGCTGTTGTTTCATTTGTCAATTAAAACGAAGCATATCGACCACGATTACATTGAGTCACGTGTCCGGTGATTGTTTGTATGAGTCTGTCAATAGCGGCAGATTTAATCACACTTCCAAAAAGGAAATGGCCAACATCTGAGATAAATTACAACCGAGTTGTCAGTCGTTTCTCTACAGGTCTTCATTGTGTACGTCGCTGCCGGGAGTTTCACCTTCGTACGGGCCATCTCTAGGACTTCGTGGAGCGGCACTCAAACATACATATCAGGTGGTTGACGGAGCATTCACTGTTGCACCTGCTCCACACCTCACCCTGGGGCGTCCACGTCTCTTCGTAACATTTCTCATTGCATTCATCTTGTTGTGCGTGGCACAAATCTTTGCAGGTTGGTACCAGTTCCGTCGACACCTCGGGTGGCGCCATCGTCGTTGCCGCGATAGGTCGAATCATCAAATATACGGCGATGAACAGAACTTAACTTGTGAACATAACTTAACGGGTATGTAATTATTCGATACACTTAACGTTGTTGTACAAGATTAAGGTAATTTTATTAAGCATAATTTTACATAAGTAAGACTTCTTGCATGTATGAATCGATTTACGAAAACTGTCCAGTATTTATACACCAGGGCCCGTATTCTCGAAACACTTAGGAATTCGTAACTCAAGTCTTCCGTAAAAATGGCGGCAGCACTGCCCTCGGGGCGGTCACTCATGGAATATATAATACCAAAATAACATGGCGAATTTAAGATTATAAGGCAAGCCTGCGAGTGTTGACTGAGATTCAACATGCGTTACGTAATACTTCAGTAGGCACATTCAGTATTTAGCACGCGGGTAATATTTATCGAGATATTCCGAGAGTGTACTCCCCGTGATACTTTTGACGCCATATTAACGAACAACTTGAGTTAAGAATTCATAAGTGTTTCGAGAATAGGGGCCCTGTGCGATATTTGTATCATATTTGCCCTTTACACTATGAGCGTGGTTGGCGACGCCCAAAGGTACTTGAAGTAAGGGCTTTATTGTGTCAATTTCAAAATGTTTCAACATGTCACCTACTCTGGGTACACTTTATGGATAGGTGTCCACATTACCGCTTTCGGGCGTGAAATACAGTTCTTTTCTCTCGATCCCACTTTCCCACTTTTGGGATCCGTAAAACTTTCCCGCGTTTCCATAAACAGACGTTGACACCTATGTTAATGAAAAAATGCCAAAAGTATCAACCGTATAAACATATCGTCTCTCACTAAATTAATGTAGATTATACAGACTCCGCACCGGAACTACGTATGTAATGCTCCAGATAGGCGTATCTACGAGACACTCCGCACCACACCATGTGACGTCACACCACATGACGTCATAACATATGCGGGCAAGAGAAAATATCAAGGAACCTAATTCGACAACCAATCATTGCACGCTCCAACAGTCCGTCTGAATCAGGGTGTTTCTGGTCGATTTTCCACTGGGAAAGGGCAAAGTCCCAAAACGTCACTTTCAGTGGTCAAAAGAGCCATGGTTATGGGTAAAAATACAATTTCTTTTCTGCTCAAATTACAACTAGATAGCCCTATGCGTGAATCTTCCATTTGTAGGTAATTTTGTGACAAATAAAGTAATTTAGCACAAGCAAACATACCAGTAAATTAAGTTGTGCAGCATTCGTGTGAGCATGCAGCAAAATGTAAAATGCAGATACTTCACTAAACGTCATTTTTATGCGTGTGCAGAGTCGTCACTAGCTGACATCACTGCATTCACCCACCAGAGGCAGCACGCCCGTGTACTGTTTGAATTACGATGGGGTTTCTTATCTACAGCTCATTGCCCCACCTTACTCTACTCTAGTCACATGACATCATGTGACTAACACTGTTAGGAAGCTGTAGACTGTTTGCACGACGCCACATACCACGTGTGCACAACACGCAGGCCTGTCCTCGGGGTTTTCAAAAAGGGGGTTCGGGCGTACACAGAATGTTCAACAAAAGGACGGTAAATGGGTGAATGAAGAGGGACTGCCAGGTGGTAAGACAGTAGAGGATAACGAGAGGAGAGAAAATGGTAAATGAGTGATGCGGCAGGAAAGGAGCCTCGCAGATGTAGTGTCACAAGGGAAGGTGAGGAAACCTCAGGTATTCATGGGGGATTTAATCATTAGGAAAGTAGATAAAGTCATAAACAAGGGAGAGGACATCACGGTATGCCTACCAGTGGCAACAATAGAGGACGTACCAGAAAAGGCAGGACAGGTCATTGGTGGTAGAACGGGAAGGGCTGCTCTTGTACATGTGGGAACGGACAGCGTTGAGAATGAGGGTTGGTCAAGACACTTAAAGAGGCACGTATTTGACAGGTTGTGTTGTCGAATATACTACTAGTAATGGGAAGCAGGGGTCAGGACGTTGGGAACTGTGGGAGGATGGCGTTCAACACACAAATACAGAAGGTGTGTAGGCCTATCGTTTTTCCGATTTTTGTTCTGGTCATTTGGACCATTTTGGATCAAAAAAACCTTCTAGGGTGGTACTCGCAACCCTGGCATGGTACTCATGGTACTTGGCATGGTACTTACCCTTACATTGTACTCACCACCCTGGCATGGTACTCGCTACCTGGTAAGGCACTCATCACCCTGGCATGGCACTCACCACCATGGCATGGCACTCATCACCCTGGCATGGCACTCATCACCCTGGCGTGACACTCACCACCCTGGCATGGCACTCACCACCATGGCATGGCACTCGCCACCCTGGGATGGCACTCACCCCCTGGCATGGCACTCGCCACCCTGGGATGGCACTCACCCCCTGGCATGGCATTCGCCACCCTGGGATAGCACTCACCCCATGGCATGGCACTCACTACCTGGCATGGCACTCACCCCCTGGCATGGCATTCACGCCCTGGCATGGCACTCACCCCCTGGCATGGCATTTGCACCATAATTGTTCCTGCTACAAAACCAGGTACTCGATGATCCCTAGAATTATAATTATACACCTCAGCACATACAAGTGAACAACGAATTTCATTGAATGGTTTATAAAGCAATAATTTTAGCCTTGATCTGTGATAACATCATATGCAAGCTCCACGTGATATCCAAGTTAAATACGATAAATTAAACATTTCACAAAAACAAATATGCATCACTTTGTTCACAGCCGTGTTAGAATGATTTTCACTAAAACAGTGTTTTATCATAATTTCCAGGCTTATCGTAAAACAATTCATTATAAACCTATCATAACACGTTTGCGCTAATACAAAGCTCTGCCACAGGTTTCAATACAGGCGAAAGTTCCTAGTGCAGGCTCACCAGAGATTGCTAAAAAATTTATCAATTATGTTATATAAATTCTGCATAGGAAATATTACCACATTTGTACTAAGTGGGAAAAAACTGTTTTTGCAGAAGTCTGTACGAGAATAGCAATAGACAGTTTGGTAAGTTCTACAAAACAAACGGCAAATGCAGAATAAAAAATGCTAACTGCCCGCTGTCTTGGCTTCACTCACGCGAGACGAGTCTTCTATGAGCACCTGAACGCATTTCACATAGGCAATATGCATTCTGGGAGTTATATAGACGTAACCCATTTTTTAATGGATTTGTTTCAAATGGAAAAGAAGTGTGATAAAGTACACATTTTCTATTATAAAATCGAATGACAAACTTAAAAGTGGTCGATATTCAAATACTTTAGAAGCTAGGCAAATTTCCGGCAAAACCTCGTCCTTTCGTTTAGTGTAGATATATATTTTATAGCTTGACAGATGGTGACACAGGTTTAAACGGCTACAGAATTTTATGTAAAAATACAGACTTCAACCAAACAAATGTGGCAGGTGTGAATATTGACCTTTGTCGGTCTTACTTGCGGTGCTGTGGCAAAGCCTATTGTACCAACAAGATGACGTCTGTCCACTCAAGTTGTCAACAGAACCCCATGCAGGATGTTCTAGCTACTCGATATGTGCTGACAATGAGTTGACGTGTGCGCAAGTCACACCAATGTCTGTCTCAAGGTGACCTCTGCCAAACAGGTGATCTTCAACCTGTGAAGACGACCTTCAACAACTGAAGGAAACTTTCAACCTTTGAAGATGAACTTCTACATCTGAAGGTGACCATTGGCCCAACTCTGGAGAGACATATTCCAGTAGGAACAGCCCTGACCAGCCATGACATCTCTCTCGCTGGTCACATATACACTATGGTGGGTTGGAGTTTCCGGGAAGTTGCCACGTTTGTCTTTGTTTCACAAAAGCAGCACCAGGTTTGCATCAAGTTCACATGCAAATCTGCATAGCAAGTTACTCTTTGCTTCATGACATACATCTGCAGCGTTGGACAAGACTCGGAAGACGTCCCGTCTTGTGCAACGTACACACACTACGAGATCTACCAGACGTGCACAACTTTCAGTGGGAATTTCCCGATGAGATCTACCACGCAAACAGAGCTCTTTGTTGTCCATGTTGACTCGGGCAATCAGATCACGCAAAGTACATGACGCGTACGGTCTCGGGGTGAATGTAGGGCACAGTAATTTTAGATATGAGTAATTTAAAAAAATCATATCATCTGATATAACTGCATTTGAGCAGACACATTGGCAAGTTTGCTGGTAGAACATGTTGGCAGTGTAACTGTGCATTTTTATATGATTTCAATAGGCGGAATGATGTTTTGCCACAGGGCACGTATGCGTAGTAATTCATGCAGAAATTGGTAAGCATTGACAGGTATGGCACGTTCAGGCATTTTGAAAGAGTTAGAAGTACGAGACTTTGACTAAACTAAACAACGGCAGGTATAAGTTTCAGAATTTGTTATGGTCCCGCTTTCTTTAATCATGTAAAACGTTAACGTGGTCGGCAGTGTGAAACGTCATGAATTGTGTTTGGTGTATTCAAATATGTAGTCAGTAGTACATGAATAGTTGTACTACCTTAGGGGGTAACCGCTACTGTCGACCCTTAGTGTATAGCCGCTACGGTCGGCATTTAGTGTGTAACCGTCGACCCTTAGAGGGTAACTGCTACTCTCGACTCTTGGCGTGTAGCCGCTGCTGTCGACCCTTAGCGTGTATCCACTATTGTCGACCCTTAGCGGGTAACTGCTTCAGTCGACCCTTAGTATGTAACCGCTACTGTCGACCCTTAGCGGGTAACCACTACTGTCGACCCTTAGTGTGTAGCCGTTGCTGGCGACTCTGCTAAAAAGCGCACGCAAACAAAAAAGTCAGTTAGTGAAGTATCTGCATTTTACGTTTTGCCGCATGTTCACACACGCACGCACGCACGCACGCACGCACGCACGCACGCACGCACGCATGCACGCTCGCACGCACGCCCATGGTGGTTTAGAAATAGAGACATCCACTATGTGTCCACGACGTGTTAAACATTTGCCCCGTGTGTGATGTTTTACTTCCACTGGAATAAGCGAACAGTGTCCTACCTACGGTACGTGTGCTTGTGCTAAATTACTTTATTTCTCACAAAATGACCTACAAGTGGGAGATTCACGCATAGACCCATCTAGTTATAATATGAGCAGAAAGGAAATTGTATGTTTACCCATAACTGTGCTTTTGACCACTGAAAGTGACGTTTTTGGCACTTTACCCTTCCTAGTGGAAATTCAACCAGAAACGCCCTGATTCAGACGGACTGTCGGAGCGTGCAGTGATCGGTCGTCGAATAAGCTACTTGACGTTTTCTCTTGCCCCGTACACGTATGTTGTGACCTCGCGTGCGTGACGTCGTATGATGTGGTGTGGAGTGTCACGTAGACACGCCTATCTGGATCATTAGATATGTAGTTCCGCTGCGTAGTCGGTGTAATCTACCCTACTATATTGAGACAAGACATGTTTATATGATTTAAACTTTTTTCATTTTTTCATTAACATAGATGTCAACGCCTGTTCATGGAAACGTGTCGGGTCGCCATTTTACGGGTCGCCATTTTGATGTGCCATTCCTCTTTGTGGTGAAATGTGAAATGTGAATTCACTTGAGACCAGATAAATAAAATGTGCCTAGGATGGCCTCGTGTGTAACTGATAAATGGATTTTATCGTGGATTTTTTGTTACAAAAAAAGCGGGAAAGTGGAACCGAGAGAAAACTCTGTATTTCACGCCCGAGACATCCATAAAGTGGCGTGACAAGTGCAAGTGATATTTTGAGACTTCTCCTTGTGGCAAATTGAAAAAAGCCCTTACTTCAAGTACCATTGGGCTGTGCCAACAGCGCGTGGTGGCGCATAGTGTTAAGGGCAAATATTACACAGGTATGACGCAGGTGAGGCCACGGGTATCAACACTGGACAGTATCGATTCACACTTGCAAGAAGTCTGGACGAGGACGGGGGTGCTAGAAAACTGCTCTACATTGCTACGTGGCGAGAGAAAGTCAGAATGACTACGACTGTAAGTACATTGCACTTTGTGGTCGACTATCACCCTCCGTCTACCCAAAACCTGGTGGATGCACCCACTGACTTCCAAAAATAATTTAGTTATTTACTTATGGAGATCAGTAGATCACGCGATGTCTGTATTTTGTATACATCTTGAAACCATGTTTAATGTGCGCACGATCATTGGTAGGCCCCATTACACAAAGCAAACATTTAGTTTATTTAATCCGGGTTGTCAAAGTTGTAGTTTGAACTCATAGGAATCGATTTGTTTCCCTGTTTGTCATTTTTAATTGACAGCCATTACTAGTGTTCTCATGCGTGGTCGCTCTGTGTTGTTCCTAGTAAGACGGTGCCGTTTTTACCGGTTAGCCAGGATTACGTCCGTTGCGTGCATACTTATGCGAAATTATGCTTAATCAAATTACCTTAATTTTGTACAATAACATTAATTGTATCGTATAATTACATACCCGTTAATTTATGTTCACAACTCGTCAAGACGCCTCGTTCTGTCCACAGCTGCTGGCCGTTGTTTCTGCGTTCATCGTCGTATCTTTGATGACTCAACCCATCGCGGCCACGACGACGGCGCCACCCGAGGTGTCGACGGAAACATTCTGCGGCGATTTGTGCCACGTACAATTTGAAGAATGCACTGAGACGTGTCACGAAGAGGCGTGGACGCCCCTGGGCGAGGCGTGGAACGAGTGCAACAATATATGCACCGACGACAACCTGCAGTGCATCTTTGAGTGCCGCTCCATGGAGTTCTAGAGATGGGCCGTACGAAGTTGGAACTCCCGGCAACGCCGTACACAATGAAGACCTGTAGAGCACGACTGTTAACTCGGTTAATTAGCAAATAAAACAACAGCTTTTAATGCTTCATGCATACAATAAGCGATACTGGACTCTCACAATGATTTGTTCTAAAGAAAATGATGATAACTGACGTGGGCCTATATTGTCACAGTTACTGTGTATTATTGCCGATGATACATGACGTGGGCCTATATTGTCACAGTTACTGTGTATTATTGCCGATGATACATGACGTGGGCCTATATTGTCACAGTTACTGTGTATTATTGCCGATGATACATGACGTGGGCCTATATTGTCACAGTTACTGTGTATTATTGCCGATGATACATGACGTGGGCCTATATTGTCACAGTTACTGTGTATTATTGTCGATGATACATGACGTGGGCCTATATTGTCACAGTTACTGTGTATTATTGCCGATGATACATGACGTGGGCCTATATTGTCACAGTTAATGTGTATTATTGCCGATGCGAACTGCAAGTACGATCTGGATGTATTAGATAATAAATAGCATATTAAAACAACGCTTCATCAGCGTCCCCACTCAACTGTTGACAACTCAGAATTGTACATCAACTATTGCGATTGTTCAACACTTTCGTTTTATAAGCTGTTGAGGTCATGGCTCGAATAAAAATTGCCTATCTAAATATTTTATAGAAAATAAATGTTGCGATTAAAGCATGATGTACCACATAACAAGATAAACGACCCAACGAACGAAATAAAGCCTGTGTCTACTGCTCCTGTGTCAACTGTCATTTAGTATTTCGTCGTGGCACATTAAAGGGAGTTTGTCATGGAACAGCTACGATGAACTTCGGGTGCCGGTTAATCTTCTTTCCCTCCTCTCGTCCCCTCTGTCAACCCCATGTCCTTCTCTCCCAATATAGGTCCCTGCACTGGCTATGTGAACCTGCACTGGCTGTGTGAACCTGCACTGGCTGTGTGAACCTGCACTGGCTGTGCTACCCTGCACTTGCTGTGTGAACCTGCACTGGCTGTGTGAGTCTGCACTGACTGTGTACCACTCGTTGAATATTGCGCGACCTATTCGTTTGTTTGACCGTTTCATTAAACGTCATATGTCATGTCCGTTTGATGAGATGTAACACGTGCAGTTATTGTGCTTTCGTACTTGCTATTAGCTGGCAGCACAACCGGGGCGAGACCTTGGACTGTGACGTCACTTCCTTCTGTAGCGGTGTGTGGTCGTCAGTCCAGTATTCAGTCTCTCAGTCTGCGTCAGTGGGGCGTATTTATAGGGCGGATTATTTTGGGTGTGACTATTGTGCAGATGGTGGCTATTGTGCGGATTAACCGAGAATGCGGACTATTTATGTGTGTGCTCCGTACTACACAGTACATGCAGTCATAACCATCGCTAAGTTGGAGGTCAATCGTCTCTGGACGAACTTGTCAACTGCCTCTACAGTAATATTAATCTTGATCATACTCGACTCGTATGTTGGATCAACAAACATGCCAGGGTGGCAAGTGTCGTGTCAAGGTGGCGAGTGAGTACCATGCCAGGGTGGTGAGTACCATGCCAATGTAGCGAGTACTATGCCAGGGTGGTGACTGCCATTCCAAGGTGGCGAGTACTATGCCAGGGTGGCGAGTACCATGCCAGGGTGATGAGTACTACGCCAGGGTGGTGAGTGCCATGCCACGGTGGCGAGTGCCATGTCAAGGTGGCGAGTGTCATGTCAAGGTGGCGAGTGCCATGCCAAGGTGGCGAGTGCCATGTCAAGGTGGCGAGTGCCATGTCAAGGCGGCGAGTGTCATGTCAAGGTGGCGAGTGCCATGTCAAGGTAGCGAGTGTCATGTCAAGGTGGCGAGTGTCATGTCAAGGTGGCGAGTGTCATGCCAAGGGGGCAAGTATCATGCCACGGTGGTGAGTACCATCCTGGAAGGTTTGCTGATCCAAGATACCAGAACAAAAACTCGGAAATAAAAAACCTGACAAACCACGCCAGTCTACTACTACGATGTGAAGTAGGATGTCGTAGTTTTTAGTCAGCTGCTTTTGTCTCATTCAGTGGTGTCCTCGTGTGAGGTAGTTGGCATAACTGACTGAGCCGCGTCATGGACATGAGTACTGTATAAATAAATGTTCACTGCCACTCAACTATACAATGCAACAACATCAAAACATTTCATTCTGACCATGTATTCGGGTATGATTAGATATAGTCCGTGCAAAGCCTCTACTATATGGACCTACATACAACATTTTATTAAATTATTAAAGAAGACCAGAAACGGACTCCAGAGTCGAGACACACAAAACACGCATTTACAGTACTGATGTTAGTGCATCAAATCACTGACAATGGTTGTGCCTAATTCTGCAAAAACTGTAGAAATATCGAGACATTCAGAAGACCGTGGCTGGCTTATTCGCGTGGCCAGTGCAGAACACAATGATTTCCTACCAGCTTTTCTAACTTTTTCTACATATATGTTCACATGAACATACCTGTCAACTCATATGTTCACATGAACATACCTGTCAACTCATATGGTAAACACTAACGTTTAATAAATAAATTAAGACTACAGGCAGCAGCAATAGTTTTCTGCTAGTGCATTGACAATGTTTTATATATTTTTCATATTCGCTTTCATTTTATTATTTGTTTATTCATTCCAACAATGAAGTGGTTGGTCAAACACAAGATCTCCCTAAACCACGGTTTTGTTTCTCAGGAGTAGACAGGAGTGCATGAAATTCGAATTAACAATGCTTGGGTGAATCCTATTGCAGTAAGCTAGTGCATAAATGTCAGGAAATTAGACATACGTAATAGATAAACCAGCTTGAAAAGCAAATTTGAGCCCTACCACGAATCACAATTAGCTGCCCCACTGTGTAGTACTCTGTAGCTGAGAGCCAGAGTGCTACCAGAAACGTTTGTGCAAAAATACATTAGCTAAGCTCTCTCATAAAACTTATGTCTTCCACCATGATTGTTCCTGCTACAAAACCACCTACTCGATGCTCCATAAAATGATAAATATACACCTCGGCACATACAAGTAAACAGAACGAATTTCATTGAATGGTTTATAAAGCAATCATTTTAGCCTTGATCTGAGATAACATAGTATGCAAGCTCCACGTGATATCCAAGTTAAATACGATTAATTAAACATTTTATAAAAACAAATATGCATCACTTTGTTCACAGCCGGATAAGAATGATTTTCACTAAAACAGTGTTGTATCATAATTTCCAGGCTCACCGTAAAACAATTCATTATGAACCTCATAATACTAATCATAATATGAATACATACTGGTGCTAATATAAAGCTCTGCTGCAGGTTTCAATACAGGTGGAAGCTCCTAGTGCAGGCTCACCAGAGACTAATCTAAAAGTTAGCAATTGTCTTAAACAAATTCTGCACAGGAAATATTACCACAATTGTACTAAGTGGGAAAAACTACTTCGGCAGAAATCTGTACAAGAATAGCAGAAGTCTGTACGAGAATAGCAATAGACAGTTGTAGTAAATTCTACAAAACAAACGACAAATACAGGATAAAAAATGCTAACTGCCCACTGTCTTGGCTTCACTCGCGCGAGATGAGTCTTCTATGAGCACCTGCACACATTTCACACAGGCAATATGCATTCTGGGAGGTATATCGATGTATCCCATTTTTATATGGATTTGTTTAAAATGGAAAAACTGTGATAAAGTACACATTTTTTATTATAAAATCGAATGACAAACTTAAAGTGGTCGAAACTCAAATACTTTTGAAGCTAGGCAGATTTCCGCCAAAAGATTTTGTTTGGTGTAGATAATATATATTTTGTAGCCTGACAGATGGCGACACAAGTTTAAACGGCTACAGAATTTCATGTAAAAATACAGATTTCAACCAAACAAATGTGGCAGGTGTGAAGATTAAGCTTTGACAGCATCACTTGCGGTGCTGTGGCGAAGACTAATGTATTAACAAGTGGAAACAAGATGACGTCTTTCCACTCAAGTTGTCAACAGAACTCCATGCAGGATGTTCTCCTCGATATGTGATGACAATGAGTTGACGTGTGCACAGTTCGCACCAATGTCTGTCTCAAAGTGACCTCTGCCAAACAGATGACCTTCAACCTTTGAAGGCAACCTTTCAACCTGTGAAGGTGACCTTCTACAACTGAAGGTAACTTTCAACCTCTGAAGATGAACTTCAACATCCGAAAGTGACCTTTGACCCAACTCTGGAGAGACATATTCCAGTAGGAACAGCCCTGACCAGCCATGACATCTCTCTCGCTGGTCACATATACACTATGGTGGGTTGGAGTTTCCGGGAAGTTGCCACGTTTGTCTTTGTTTCACAAAAGCAGCACCAGGTTTGCATCAAGTTCACATGCAAATGTATGTAATAAATTACTCTTTGTTTCACTTCTGTCTCTACACAATATACAACTGCAGCGTTGGACAAGACTTGGAAGACGTCCCTTCTTGTCCAGCGCACACACACTATGAGTGCACAACTTTCAGTGGGAATTTCCCGATGAGATCTACCACGCAAACAGAGCTCTTGTTGTCCATGTTGACTCGGGCAATCAGATCAGGCAAAGTACATGACACGTACGGTCTCGGGGTGAACAGAGATAGCACGGGCCATCGCAGCCAGGTTCCGCTCATCACTGTTGCCGGAATACTGGCTGCCTTCTCCACTGCAACAGCACAGAAACAGTTTTAGCTGTAGGTAATGTCTAACTACCTGCTACTAATAATATTCTTCAATAAATATACAATATAGCAATATAAAATAATAATAAAATAATTAAATATACATAACTAATAATAATGAGCATTAACGAAGTAAGAAGTTGTGTTAACCCTCCCTGCCACCGTACCTGTCATGTTCCTTCTCGACAAGGTGATAGCGTGCCCTGAATGCGACAAGGTGGGCGTAGTAGGCGGGGGCGGGGATCGACACACTGCGGGTGCAGCGAACGTACGTGTGGCACAGTTGGTAGGTCAACATCTGCAACTCGTCCGCACTGAAGTGGTTGTCATCCCACAGCACGTGGTAGTGGGATGGTCGACTCGTACCCTGTCAACAACACCAGGTATTTAACTCACCCCTCACAGTTCACGCCTAGGTGTATAGCTAATTCTTTTAACCTGGTTAAAACAGATGTACCTCCCAAGTTCTCCTACTCTGGCCTCACATAGAAACAAAGGTTTTTAACTCTTGTATAATTTCATAATGCAACAATAATCTTGTAAATCAGCAAAATGTATGAGTAAGTGCTTGCAAGATTAAAGATAAGTAGTGAGGGATTAGAATAAGTGCAGAGAATGTGTGCATGTCTCACCTGGATGCCAGCATGACTGCACAGGTAGAAGTCAAACTCCGTGGGATGTGTGATTCCAACATCTACAGTTGTTCCTGCCGGGATGTT
Organism: Lamellibrachia satsuma; assembly: GCA_033239005.1. Classification (NCBI taxonomy): domain Eukaryota; kingdom Metazoa; phylum Annelida; class Polychaeta; order Sabellida; family Siboglinidae; genus Lamellibrachia; species Lamellibrachia satsuma. Next base: position 4,750,832 of record BSQZ01000025.1, read on the forward strand.
ACCACTCTTGCCAATCTATCAATGCAAACAACATCTGACATTCACCAGCCATCTGTCATCCATATCTGTATTCATCCACTCTCTGTCTCTCACATTCACCAGCCATCTGTCACCACACCTGTATTCCTCCACTCTCTGTCTCTCACATTCACCAGTCATGTGTCATCACATATGTATTCATCCACTCTCTGTCTCTCACATTCACCAGTCATCACATCTGTATTCATCCACTCTCTGTCTCTCACATTCACCAGTCACCAGTCATCACATCTGTATTCATCCACTCTCTGTCATGTCAGTTAAAGTTCCCTCATCAAGCACATCATGAATTGTGTTTGGTGATATTCAAATACGTATAGTTGAAGTGATATGTGCAGTCAGTTTAATAAAAATGCATACTTTTGTTAAAATGATAAATAGAATAATTACTGACTTGGACAGTTAGGTCTGGTAACTTGTGAAAGTGTGAGTAACCTTGTTATAGTATATATAATTACTGACTTGGACAGTTAGGTCTGGTAACTTGTGAAAGTGTGAGTAACCTTGTTATAGTATATATAATTACTGACTTGGACAGTTAGGTCTGGTAACCTGTGAAAGTGTGAGTAACCTTGTTATAGTATATATAATTACTGACTTGGACAGTTAGGTCTGGTAACTTGTGAAAGTGTGAGTAACCTTGTTATAGTATATATAATTACTGACTTGGACAGTTAGGTCTGGTAACTTGTGAAAGTGTGAGTAACCTTGTTATAGTATATATAATTACTGACTTGGACAGTTAGGTCTGGTAACCTGTGAAAGTGTGAGTAACCTTGTTATAGTATATATAATTACTGACTTGGACAGTTAGGTCTGGTAACTTGTGAAAGTGTGAGTAACCTTGTTATAGTATATATAATTACTGACTTGGACAGTTAGGTCTGGTAACCTGTGAAAGTGTGAGTAACCTTGTTATAATATATATAATTACTGACTTGGACAGTTAGGTCTGGTAACCTGTGAAAGTGTGAGTAACCTTGTTATAGTATATATAATTACTGACTTGGACAGTTAGGTCTGGTAACTTGTGAAAGTGTGAGTAACCTTGTTATAGCATATATAATTACTGACTTGGACAGTTAGGTCTGGTAACCTGTGAAAGTGTGAGTAACCTTGTTATAGTATATATAATTACTGACTTGGACAGTTAGGTCTGGTAACTTGTGAAAGTGTGAGTTGTTATATATAAAGCTGAACCACTCTTTCATTGTTTTTGCAGAATTTTAACCTGATCCCGTCAAAAATAATTTAATAGTTTCTCCGATGATTTCACCAAAACTAAATAACCCATTTTCATAAACAAGCTGGCAAGTTGTTGTAGAGTCTAGATCGGTTTGATTTTTGGAATGGTGCTGAAACGAGACGAAGGAAGAAATGAAACTGAGGAGGACCCTTTAACATAAGAGTAACTAATAACATGTCTCATTGACTACGAGGTAGTAGTAATACCTGATCCTTGAAATTGAGGAGGACCCTTTAACATAAGAGTAACTAATAACATGTCTCATTGACTACGAGGTAGTAGTAATACCTGATCCTTGAAATTGAGGAGGACTCTTTAACATAAGAGTAACTAATAACATGTCTCATTGACTACGAGGTAGTAGTAATACCTGATCCTTGAAATTGAGGAGGACCCTTTAACATAAGAGTAACTAATAACATGTCTCATTGACTACGAGGTAGTAGTAATACCTGATCCTTGAAATTGAGGAGGACCCTTTAACATAAGAGTAACTAATAACATGTCTCATTGACTACGAGGTAGTAGTAATACCTGATCCTTGAAATTGAGGAGGACCCTTTAACATAAGAGTAACTAATAACATGTCTCATTGACTACGAGGTAGTAGTAATACCTGATCCTTGAAATTGAGGAGGACCCTTTAACATAAGAGTAACTAATAACATGTCTCATTGACTACGAGGTAGTAGTAATACCTGATCCTTGAAATTGAGGAGGACCCTTTAACATAAGAGTAACTAATAACATGTCTCATTGACTACGAGGTAGTAGTAATACCTGATCCTTGAAATTGAGGAGGACCCTTTAACATAAGAGTAACTAATAACATGTCTCATTGACTACGAGGTAGTAGTAATACCTGATCCTTGAAATTGAGGAGGACCCTTTAACATAAGAGTAACTAATAACATGTCTCATTGACTACGAGGTAGTAGTAATACCTGATCCTTGAAATTGAGGAGGACCCTTTAACATAAGAGTAACTAATAACATGTCTCATTGACTACGAGGTAGTAGTAATACCTGATCCTTGAAATTGAGGAGGACCCTTTAACATAAGAGTAACTAATAACATGTCTCATTGACTACGAGGTAGTAGTAATACCTGATCCTTGAAATTGAGGAGGACCCTTTAACATAAGAGTAACTAATAACATGTCTCATTGACTACGAGGTAGTAGTAATACCTGATCCTTGAAATTGAGGAGGACCCTTTAACATAAGAGTAACTAATAACATGTCTCATTGACTACGAGGTAGTAGTAATACCTGATCCTTGAAATTGAGGAGGACCCTTTAACATAAGAGTAACTAATAACATGTCTCATTGACTACGAGGTAGTAGTAATACCTGATCCTTGAAATTGAGGAGGACCCTTTAACATAAGAGTAACTAATAACATGTCTCATTGACTACGAGGTAGTAGTAATACCTGATCCTTGCGGTCAGCACAGAACAGTCGTGTGTGGTGTCGTTTCTGCACCACAATGAAGGTGATGCCAGGCTGGTAGCCAATCTCCAGCTTCATGCACGCCTCGCGCACAGCACGCAACTCATGTGTCAGCACCTGCACACAGGGAACATGTCAAAAATGAAGACACAATAAAAGTAGATAAAAAAACTGATAAGAGGAAAGCCAGTGTGTTTGTTGGTCAGTTACACAGCTCGTGGACTCTGGCTATCAGTAACATGTTAGGACTAGCTCATACTATGCCATATATCTGATGTTCTTCACATCCATCAACCGTGCAGGCCAGAATGGAGAAGTTGTTCAAAGTTGTTCCTTTTAAGTGGATGTTCCTTACATTAGGAGTCTGTATAGCAAGAGGCTGCTGTACGTTTGGCTCATTCCAACATCTCACAACTAGATGCTGTCCTACCCTGGTTACAGTTGTGGTATATCTGTTTCTCCTTTAACATTGTGTCTACTGCTACGAATACTCAGCAAGGAATACATATGGTCAAAGCAGAATGGACTGCACAGAGTTGAAACACTTTGGGCCAGGACAATTTTATTCTACTAAAGCAGCTTATTCATTACAGCAAATAAAAATAAATGAACTCAGCATGATGTGGAAGTGAATGTATGTCAAACAATTGAATTTTATTTCATTCATACTAAATTACTGCATAGTAGCTAAGTAAATTTGTATTCCTAAACAAGTACTTAATAAAAAAATTCAGTAATGCCCCCACAATTGGCTTCACTCTATTTCTAAGACAATGCTTAGCATCTTAGCACAATTCAACTGAATTTGAAACACATTGTAGTTAGCATTGCGTTAGATAATGTTGGTAGCATTCAATTTTCTATCGTTTGATACTTTTATTTCCGTAATATGGCGGCAGTTTCTGTAATGCCATAATCTGCATTAAATTTCCATAATAATTATGGAAAATGCGTAATGGTAGGCAGCCCTGTTCTATTAGCTAGTGGACGTGGTTCCGTTTAGCAGGACACTTTCTGGGTGCATACATAATTAGGTTAATTAGGCTCTCATCCGGGTATTTAGCTAATTCATCAAATAACAGTGAACTTTTATCAGTTTATACGAAGGAATTCGAATCAAGTGACTGTGACAATGAAAAGTTCAATCGTACAAAATGATTTTATAGTGTAGAATCTTGATAATGATGCTAACTGGCTGCTGGTACTTCTTGGCCATGCCTAACCAAAGTGGAGTGGACAACAGTTAAACCATGTGTTTGGAGCCAGACTCTTGGTGAGTTCATGAAGGTGAGCGAGAGTCGGATAAGCGAGACTACACGACACCCCCCTGTGAACTGTCCCTCACTGACGCCATCGCGGTAGAAGATAAGTGAGACTACATGACACCCCCTGTGAACTGTCCCTCACTGACACCATCGCGGTAGAAGATAAGTGAGACTACATGACACCCCCCTGTGAACTGTCCCTCACTGATGCCATCGCAGTAGAAGATAAGTGAGACTACATGACACCCCCCTGTGAACTGTCCCTCACTGACGCCATCGCGGTAGAAGATAAGTGAGACTACACGACACCCACCTGTGAACTGTCCCTCACTGATGCCATCGCAGTAGAAGATAAGTGAGACTACATGACACCCCCCTGTGAACTGTCCCTCACTGACGCCATCGCAATAGAAGATAAGTGAGACTACATGACACCCCCCTGTGAACTGTCCCTCACTGACACCATCGCGGTAGAAGATAAGTGAGACTACATGACACCCCCCTGTGAACTGTCCCTCACTGATGCCATCGCAGTAGAAGATAAGTGAAACTACACGACACCCACCTGTGTGAACTGTCCCTCACTGACACCATCGCGGTAGAAGATAAGTGAGACTACACGACACCCCCCTGTGAACTGTCCCTCACTGACGCCATCGCGGTAGAAGATAAGTGAGACTACACGACACCCACCTGTGAACTGTCCCTCACTGATGCCATCGCAGTAGAAGATAAGTGAGACTACATGACACCCCCCTATGAACTGTCCCTCACTGACGCCATCGCAACAGAAGATAAGTGAGACTACATGACACCCCCCTGTGAACTGTCCCTCACTGACACCATCGCGGTAGAAGATAAGTGAGACTACATGACACCCCCCTGTGAACTGTCCCTCACTGATGCCATCGCAGTAGAAGATAAGTGAAACTACACGACACCCACCTGTGTGAACTGTCCCTCACTGACACCATCGCGGTAGAAGATGATCCGAGTTGGCTTGAACCCGGTTGACCGGTAGAACTGGATGAGTAGTTCCTTGACCATGTTGGACAGGTCAAAGATAATCTCCTGTCTGTGTTGCTGCACTCGGACTGTGGCCGAGTAGCGACTTGGATGGGCGTCCATTGAACCTACGACCTACACAACAGCAAATATGGTATCTGTCTTAGGGGTCTTCTCAAATATGGCATCTATCTTAGGGCTCATCTCAAATATGTTGTCTGCCTCAACTCTGGAATTCACCCCCTATTAGTGTTTGGTCAGTTAGGGATTCCCATATCTGAATTCACCCCCTATTAGTGTTTGGTCAGTTAGGGATTCCCATATCTGATGATCAAATTGACAGATACCTACTAGTATACATACGGAGAAACCACCATCACTTGGTATGTACATTTCAATAGTGCTCACAGATATGAATATAACAAGTCCAAACAAAAGTTAATATCCACCCGCCCTTCATTTGAGACATACCGCTGCTATAGAGGGTTTCGCACGATCCCCTGGTGGTGAATGTGTGACATCAGCACCGAGGAAAATGACTGGCTCACGGAAAACATGTGGACTGAAAGAGAGACGAAAGGGACAATCAAAACTCTGAATTCATGCAATAAACAATGTGAACAGTTGTTGTATATTATCTACATCGAGCTGCTGTATCATTGATGTGAACAGTTGTTGTATATTATCTACATCGAGCTGCTGTATCATTGATGTGAACAGTTGTTGTATATTATCTACATCGAGCTGCTGTATCATTGATGTGAACAGTTGTTGTATATTATCTACATCGAGCTGCTGTATCATTGATGTGAACAGTTGTTGTATATTATCTACATCAAGCTGCTGTATCATTGATGTGAACAGTTGTTGTATATTATTTATTATGCTGTATCAGATCAAGAAACAAAATCAGAATGGCAGGAATTTTATCGAACAGTGTCAGTGGGCGTAAAAGTCAGCTGCTCATGCAAGCTGGCTGTCATGACTGCAAGATTCCATCAGACACTTTTAATAATAATGACAATATCTTTATTTAAATTATTTTAACCCATTAGGCCCCAGCATTTTATAAAAACATGTTCCCCTGTTCCCAAGATTTCTGGCAAATTTCGAGAGATATACCTCGTGTTCAGAAATCTGTAGAAAAAACTATTCAATATTGACAATTACAAGTTGTGTTTATTTTGAAGAGTAGTAATTTCTTCACATGCCTGTATACATAAAAATAGGATATATTAATAAAATGTTGACATTTGATCACAATTTGCAATGACAAAATAGTAAATTTTTTTAAATTTTGAAAGTTGTGACTGACATTTGACAATGAACTCATATTATAACCCTATGCAACCCAACGAAGAAAATGTAGCTATATGTGTTAGCTTTTCACCACTGAAAAAATTATCAAATTCTGACAGTTATTTTTCAGGGTACACCATATTTTGTCATGGAAAATACAGAAATAAAATTTTTTTAGATGGCGTGAACAAAACCGATGAAAATCAAGATTTCCAAAGGGGCAACCCATGCATGTAATGCGCTGATGTTGTTGCAAAATGTATCTGCTAGGGTGTGCCAAATTGTGTAGCGTTTAGTTCAGTAGTTAATCGCCAGGATTGTTTTTAATAGTGGGTCCTGCATCCAGGACTGGACAGAGCGGCCGGCCATAGCCGTTGCGGGCTCTAATGGGTTAATGTAAACTACATTTATTATGAAACATACTTACTTCTCACTAGACACCAGTAACAAGTGTAAGATGATTCTTAAAGGTTCTAACAGTAACTGTACAGAACAAACACTGCTAGCTACAACAACCCCTTCTTGACATAACCCTGACAGAGAGCTGTAGAAGTGTGACAAGATAAGACAGAACATACCGAATGCTAGGTACTAGAATGTTGTTGATTCCTCCAAGTTTCACGTTGATCTTGAGGCAGAGATTTGACAGTGTCTGTGGTGACGTCTTGTTGACATTCTTTGCCTGAACACACTGTGTCGCCAGGCCAAACATGATGTCACCGACACGTTTCACTTCAGCTGCAGACACAGACAGACACAGTTAATTGTTGTGCCACTAGACCCATCAAGCTATATAAATTATCTTTTAACACATTGGAAAAGCATGTTAAATGTAAAACATCACAACAGAAAATAAAAGTTTCCTCTAGATGGATTATTATAGTTTTCCAAGCACAGACTGATGAAACGTTTACTAAAATCAACACATTCAATTGCGGTGCCAGTCACAATATTTTAATTAGTGATTACCTCTCAGGAAACATTTAGTTTCATTCCAAATACCAACATTTTCTTAAACTGAATCCAGTCACTGTAGTATTCTACTGGTAATATTTTACACATATTTCTAGTTACCATAATAAATTAATCATCAACTGGCAGAACTTATTTACCATAGACGGGTGTCTTCCCTGGCAGTACGACCACGATCAGCTGCAGTCCTGCATATGTGTTCTTGAGGAAGCGGAACATTGGCTCCACCTGTGGATCAAACAGTGCAAACATTTAGATTTTGCTCAGGAATAAGGTAACAAGCCACATAAATTTTCTACACACATCAAACTTGGAATACATCCTAAATAACGATTTCTTAGATACAAAGCCCAATTGATTTTAAATTTTAAATATAATTTTACTGTTATCCGTTTACAAAAATCGACATTACCATTGAGCATGCAATGTCAACATGACATTCATGGGGAAACAGAGTGTAAACAGAACATGATGAAATTATATTAACAAATAGCAGTTCATTAAAAACACATTTGGTTGGCCAAGATATTAGATCAGACAGTTTATAATATAGATATATGAATTTATGAAAAAAACGATCAGACTATGTACCTTGATAAAGCATACTTGTAACAAGTGAGTGGAGTGATTTGAGATGATGCTAGTAAATCTTACCTGGTCTGGACCGGTGGCGTATTTACAGAAGCACGGCTGACCCATGATTGGCATGCCGGCATCATTCGAGATGCGTTGCAGTTGCTGCGTGAAGTTCCTGAACCCAAACAGAACAACAAAACTTGAGGCACTGTCTAAGTAATAGATTTCCAGTCAGTCAGAACAGTAGCAGTCAGAACAGACAAAATTTAAGCATTAAAATGTCATTCAAACTTGAATTAGAGTTCTTACTATGAGGTGATGAAAGCGTCATATGTCACACTGCTGTGTATAATACAATATGGTGAGTAGTAGCTCATCAGGTAGGGTGCCTGAATATCAATCGAGAGCAATTTCGTTCACTTCACTTTGACTCAATCTACAAAAGCCCACATGGGCGCTGAATTAACTGCTCAAAAAACATGCTGTGATAATGGTGTAAACATCATGAGTGAATTGTCTAAGCAGATATCAGTGCTATATAAGATCACACGTTATTATTAGTTGCCGGATGTGAACTTGTCTACCTGTCTAACTTGTCTACCTGTCTAACTTGTCTACCTGTCTAACTTGTCTACCTGTCTAACTTGTCTACCTGTCTAACTTGTCTACCTGTCTAACTTGTCTACCTGTCTAACTTGTCTACCTGTCTAACTTGTCTACCTGTCTAACTTGTCTACCTGTCTAACTTGTCTACCTGTCTAACTTGTCTACCTGTCTAACTTGTCTACCTGTCTAACTTGTCTACCTGTCTAACTTGTCTACCTGTCTAACTTGTCTACCTGTCTAACTTGTCTACCTGTCTAACTTGTCTACCTGTCTAACTTATCTACCTGTCTAACTTGTATCTCACCTCAGAGCGTCTTCCCTGACTGTGCGCTGGGGAGCAAAGCAGGCTATGGCCCACACCCTGATTTCCTTGCCACTGTAGAACTGCTTCCCACGCATGTCCCAGACGCCCTGGTTGGGCATCGCCTGAGCCTTTGTCTGTCAAACATACAACACACAGTGGACACCTGTGGAAGTGGACAATGGCCATAACCAAGGACAATGGTCATCACCGTGGTCATTTACAAAGATATAAAACTTGCAACATTGTTCAGAATTTTCATGTAACTTTTTGGTTGTTTCCCAGGATAGAAACAAACACTTTTTTGGTTGTTTCCCAGGGTAGAAACAAACAGTTTTTGGTTGTTTCCCAGGGTAGAAACAAACAGTTTTTTGGTTGTTTCCCAGGGTAGAAACAAACAGTTTTTGGTTGTTTCCCAGGGTAGAAACAAACAGTTTTTGGTTGTTTCCCAGGGTAGAAACAAACAGTTTTTGGTTGTTTCCCAGGGTAGAAACAAACAGTTTTTGGTTGTTTCCCAGGGTAGAAACAAACAGTTTTTGGTTGTTTCCCAGGGTAGAAACAAACAGTTTTTGGTTGTTTCCCAGGGTAGAAACAAACAGTTTTTGGTTGTTTCCCAGGGTAGAAACAAACAGTTTTTGGTTGTTTCCCAGGGTAGAAACAAACACTTTTTGGTTGTTTCCCAGGGTAGAAACAAACAGTTTTTGGTTGTTTCCCAGGGTAGAAACAAACACTTTTTGGTTGTTTCCCAGGGTAGAAACAAACACTTTTTGGTTGTTTCCCAGGGTAGAAACAAACAGTTTCAAAATCTGAAGGTGTTTCCAAGGAAGAGAATTTTGATGATAACAGTAAGTTGGTGAATGAGAGAAAGGTGATGTCCAGTACTTACCCGTCCCCCATACTGTATCTTGGGCGCTGAGAGCACGCGTCCCTGCACCTCTGTCATCTGATTGCTTACGTTGATGCCAAAGGTTTGTAGGTAATGGTCATTGTTGAAGTCAGCTCGGCGCACCTGTATTGTGTAAGATCAGGTATATGTTATCTTCACAAGAACAACAGAGTTGTACAGATTTGAATAACATGTCACAGAACTGTGCTGAGAGAACAAGCTAATGCCAATTCGTCCATTTTTCCTGTATTTTGGTACAACTCAAAGTGCAACGCTAAATAATAAGCAGGTATATTACTTAAAAAAACAATACCATGTTAAATTTGTAATGTGCATGACAGGTACACAGCCAGATAAATCAAAACTATTAACTCAGATGCAGCATCTTTCAAATGAAAGATGCATTTTGCCAATTCCAATTTGCGGCATGTTTTTGTGAGATTAAATAGAAGAGCATCACAGTGGTTTAAGTCTGTGACTTAATCATTTCACAAACAAATCATCAGATACAACTTTGCTGTGTGCACAAGATATGAAAGCTTTTGTTTCAATCATTCATAACCATGAAATGACATTCCGTACCAAATTGTTGATTTCTTTCTCACGGTCAGGAGCTGAACGAGCTGTTGCCTGAAAAAGATTAGGTAAACATATGAACACTGTATAGTTTCTTATAAAATTGTTGTCTGCAACTGTTCCTAGAAACATAAACCTGGGAAATGCACTACAGCAGGACTTGGCGACTGAAACATCACTTGGTGAATGTAAGGGTTGAGATAATCATAAAAATTTTTTTAATTTAGTATAAAAAGATTATTAGTAAATGCCGCCAACAAAGTAACTGAAAGTTGGTGTTGCCGTCGGGAGAATTGAAACTTTACATAACCTTTTATGTAAAGTTTACACATCTGTCTGCAATGTAAAAGCACACATAACCTGTATTAAAGTCGATGTATATCATCCAAGAGAAACAAATTCATATATACAAACTGCTAAAGTTTACTGAGAATTCACCAGAACCTCTGAATCAACCACTGACCTTGATCATAGTGGACGTCTGCATGTCTGTGAGTTTCTTGATGCACCTCTGACCACCGACCACATTGCAAACCTGAAGTCAAAGCACACACTTTAGACCACTATAGATCTTTGCAAAAGCTATTGTACATGTACTATAGAAAGCACCTTCAAACACAATTTTAAGGAAATGACAATGCTAACATCCTGAGTTCCAATTTTTTTGGATCTAGAGTAACAACAACTGCTCCAAAACAACGAAACAGAAAACTGCATTTCACATAGATTCGATCATAGAATCTATCATAGAAATGTTCGCAGAAGTGCTCATCAGTTATGATGAGGTTACATAAGCAAACATATCCTTCATAAACAGTCAAGTGTAACTAACTGTGTATTATCTTCACTCTCCTTTTACGAAGAGATCCAGTTTTTTACAGACAAATAAGTTTTCAGAATGTGAGAGATGAATAATTTACAAATTATGACTTTTGTTTACAGTGTGCATTTTACTGATGTTGACAAGTCGTTGTGTGGGTTGTTTTACGGCAAATTTTAAGTTGGATCTAACCAAAATATGTACACCCTTAACTTTCATAATGGTATGGTATAATGGTGTGTCACAGAAACAGAGTCTTCTTTTATAAAATTGCATTTTTCTCTTCACCCGGCAAGCAAGTCCAATATGGTTGAAAAGTGTTCGATGGAACGTATTATCCGCTACTTTTGGACAACGTTTCTATTAATTTTGCCCAATTATGCACACTGTGGAGCTTATGATGGATTTAATGAGCGTCTTCATGAAACGCATTTGAAAATGCTCTATGATGGATTCTGTGTTATGATGGATTTTCCTTTCCTGAGCTCATTATCTTAGTGAGACGGTCGCCAGATGACATAAGTAACTCACCTCCAGTGGAAGATATGTGTGCTTCTGTTCCTGCCCAACCTGTAGACAGGGCAAGTGGGGGTATCTGCAACAATCATAAAGGGAATTCTTACATACTACAAATTCTTAAAAGCTCAATGTACTTTATACAGAATGCAGGAAATTACTAATATAAAAACACACAATTACACATATAAAATGGGTCAAGTATAATTTTTTTAAACAAAGTTCTATTACCATTCATGCTCTGTCACAAATTACGACATCATCCAGAAAATACTCACGATAGTTTCATCTTGTAGCGCTCGAAGAAGTATTTAGCGACGGTGCACTCGACGGTCTGCCCAGTATCAAGCTGCAGGGGGAACCTGGATGTAAACAACAGACTTGGGGGTCAGCGGGGAAACATACTAGCGTGTGTGCAAGTGAGTGTTTGTTAGACCAAGACAGTATACAAGCAGCCCTGGTGGGGGCAGTAGAGATATTGTGTCTCCAGCTTAAGTTTCAAATTCCCTCCACCATATGTGCAGTGTGTAAACAGTCTATGTAATATGTGCAGTAGGTTTTTGAAAAGTGCACATACTTTTGTTAAAAATATTAAACAAAGCTCCTCTTGCCATTTTTTGCTGAATTTTGACCACACCCTTTAAAAAATAATTAACATTTTCCCGATGATTTCACCACAAATATAAAATTTGTACAAACAAGCTAGCATGTCGTCGTTGATACCAGATAGGTTTGATTTTCCATGAAACGAGTCGTAAAAACATTTAATTGAGGAAGTACCGTTGAGTTTCCCCGAGACAAGTATTACGTCAGACCAGCAGTGTTATGTCAGTGTGTGACTTACGACTGAGTCTGCGCGGGACGACGAGTCACGTTGCACACGCGATACTTGCGCTTCATCGTACCACAGTGGGTGATCTCTACCTTCAGGCCTGAAACAACACAGCAGCGTCTTACACTGCATCAGGCCACATCATCCACTATCTAATACTGTATTCCAACATCTACTACATTCACTATCATCGTATCATCTGCATCATCAATCAAAAACTTCGCAATTCCTTGCTTTCCGCTAAAAAGAAACACTAATTTTATTTGTTTTCGTTTATTCAAACTTTTGTCACAATTCCATCGAGAGTTTGTATTTAAATCAATTCCACAATTTTTCAGAAGAATTCACCAGTCAAGCATTACATAATGTTTTTATTTAACAATATGCGCAATATTTAATTGCAGAGGAAACATAGTTGTAACATTTATAGCACAATGGCATAGAAGCATATTATATATATGCTTTGTAAAACGGACATGTACATTTATTATCCAATGAGTGTCATTGTGACCTTGAAATGTTAACGATGCAGAAAAAAGGTTCTTTTTCTGTAACAAAGTCGTATCTGCAACAAACCTTTGATTTCTTTGGTGAACTTGACTCTCTGCGAATCTGTGAGAGGGCGACGCTGGTCGTGAATGTCTCGAATGTCAAGGACTTCACACATGAATTCTATGACTGGCTGCGCCTTGTAAAACGCAGTGGCGGACACTGGTGACAGAATGAAGAACCAATGGAACCACAACGAGTACAAGAAGTATTTATTTAGATACACCACTACCACAGACATTTGCCTCATACCAGAATATTTCATAGGCTAGCGGAATCTCTGAGACGATACTTTAGGTTCCTAACATGCCTGCTTCCAGAGACACATTAGCAGTCTCCCTGCTACGGGGGAACAGACTGGTAAATCATGTTGCACTTATGGGATGCCGCACCCAGAATGACCAAACATACTGACCATCTATAGTATTGACCAAACATCCTACCATCTATATTGACCAAACATCCTACCGTCTATACCGACCAAACATCCTACCGTCTATACTGACCAAACATCCTACTGTCTATATTGACTAATAATCCTACTGTCTATATTGACTAATAATCCTACCGTCTATATTGACTAATAATCCTACCGTCTATATTGAGCATCATCTTCCAGAGGGACGGTCGCACACTCTGATGGAAGCCAAACCACACCTCTCTGCCCCCACCCAGGGGGTGTTCGTAGCCCTCCGGCTGGGAGAAAAATGATCGACCAACCGGCGTGTATCTGCAGTGGACAAACAATGTCATTTGGTGGACATCAATAAATCGGCCATTGCATTCTCAAGTGAGGTAGACATCCTCAAGCAAACACTGTGATGGCAGTTCAAAAAGGAACAATCAGAAATAATGATAAAATTACTAGTAGGAAATAGTAGATATAATGTAGTTGGTTATTATTGTAGCTAAACGTACTATATTGTGTAGATTTCTGTAGTATAACAAACAAACGTGCATGATAGAACAGTAGTAGATTGTAATTAACAGTTTGGTGCATTTAAAAATAGACAATAAACATTTCAGCACCAGACAGGATTTTCGTTACATAAATGACATGTAACATGTTTAGTCCTACACTCAACAATATTTCTTTACATAAATAATTTGTAACACCTTTAGTCCTACACTCAACACTATTTTGTTACATAAATGACATGTAAGACGTTTAGTCCTACATGCAACACTATTTCTTTACATAAATAATGTGTAACACCTTTAGTCCTACACTCAACACTACTTTGTTACATAAATGACATGTAACACCTTTAGTCCTACATGCAACACTATTTTTTTAGATAAATAATGTGTAACACCTTTAGTCCTACACTCAACACTACTTTGTTACATAAATGACATGTAAGACGTTTAGTCCTACATGCAACACTATTTTGTTGACTAATAAATAACTTTACTTGAAATGTGTACTTTTCAGACAATGTCCAGTAACGATGACGAACATATAAAATTCCAACCAGTGAAATTCAGTTAATTATGTCAAAGCTATATATAACTGTTGGCTACACACAGACTAATTTGTGCAAGAACAGATGTTTAGGTAAATTTCACGAACAAAAAGAGCTGTAAAAATCAAGAGCAGAATTGCGCACACACAAAAAACTGTCGCAAACTCTCCAAAGTGTCACCTGTCACACAACTGTTCTAGCAGACCATGTCAACTGTCACACAACTGTTCTAGCAGACCATGTCAACTGTCACACAACTGATCTACCTGACCACCTCACTCACGTCATGCTAGGGAGGTGTCTCATGACGACATCGAGGGCCTGTATGGCTTCAAAGGGGATCTGGTGGACGTGTCCCTCCAGAGCCTCCTCCAGGGCGTACAAACTGACCTGGGCCACCCACTTGATGGTCACTTTGAAGACCCGGTCTCGCCCTTCTCCCGGCAGGGTTACTTCTAGCTCCACCTGGGGGAACATGATGAACTTAAAATCATGCATATGTTTGATAGTGCAAAGAGCTGAAGCTCAAAGATACGTTATATATGGGACCTTGGGGTTTCAAATTATAGTTCACAGTGTGAACAGCAACAGCAGACAACTAGAGTTGTGCAAATTTTCATTTGTTATAATAATGTTATTATAGTGTACACGTCACTTAAAATGTGACACACCTGTGTGCAATGGATATAACAATCCAGGAATGTAATTGTTTCATAGAAATAATTGCTTGGAGTAGTTATAGGCAGGAGCACTGACATAAACTACTCTCGCAAAACTTTCTTACAAAGCTAATGAATGGGCCCATTCACATCAAGATTTGGTGCCACAACGCAGAGCGACACATGTAACTGTGGGGGCAACCCAAACTGTGGAACATCCCACCAGAGGAAGCTGTCCCATTTACCCACCCACCCTAGTGCATAGGGACTCGGTGAACTAGACTTGAATACTGAACAAACTGACCTCGACATATGATTATTAGTGTGATGAAAGTACACACAAAACAAAGCTTTATGAAGACTGCAGTCTATTTCATCTCACCTTCTCCCTGCCGAGTGGCAGTGGTTCCTTGCTATACAGATTCTTGCGTCCATCAAACACAGGTTTCTGACCACTGAAGATCTTCTGAGAGTACGCCTGCACCATCGTCTCTATGATCTCTCTGCATCAAAAACTCTTTTGCTACTCTCCTGTTTCTTTCCCACTGATATCACAGGCAGCTCACATCATCTATCTCACAAACGTCTTGTTCCTAAATCTAAGCTTAACCTAGGTAAGCACGCTTTCTCTGTAACTATACTCAAAATCTGGAATGAATTCCCCAACACTTTATAATCATCTGAAACTAAAGCACCTTCCGCCAAAAACTCAAGACCATGTTTTTTTAAATTGCAGTTCTACCGTAAATTCTTGATGGCCCCTTGCTCTAATGATGAGTTCTGCACGTTCATATTCACGATATCAAGCTAAACGAATATGGCTTGTTGCACTTCTGAACTTGGGTTCCTGAAGATTCAGGTGCTATACAAGTTTTAGTATTGTTACATCACCCGTGTTTGCTAGCACGTAAGGGTGATACTGATTTTAGTGCAATTTCAAATAGAAAAAGATGACCTAATTTGTTGACATATGTACTATATCAACCAACATAAGTTGGCAAATAAAAATAGTAAAATGGACAATTCCCTAACGTAGTCCTAAATTATGTTGATCTGATCTAAGTTCCCCAAATGTCTCGCCAGGAATGTTGGACAGACGGCAAGACTGACGTAGGGTGACAGAAGAACGCACCTGTTGACCCTGCGGGGACACTTGTCAGGCAGGATGCTGATGTCGTAGTGATGTATGAATCCACGAGGAATGCGCACCTGGAAATGATTCGCCCGCAGCATGATGGGGCGCCCCTCGATGCCATGGTTCGGGCGAGGGGGGCACTCAAACAAGACTGGGGCTGCAGGGGGAGAGCTATCACCCTCTGCACAGGGCATAGGCAGTCCCACCGGCGGCATCATAGGACCTGGCGGTCTCATTGCTGGTATACCTATTAGTGGTGGTTGTTGTGGGGGAGGACCGGTTGGCAGGGGGCCTGGGGGACCCAAGGGTTGGGTAACACCACCGGGGGGACCAGGAGGTCCAGGTGGTCCTGGTACAGGAACTGTCTGTCGCATCACAGGTTGCCCTGAAAGCAAAAATCACCCTTTGTCAAAATGCAAAATATGAATGGTATTTGATGAGATGACGAAAAATATTGACTCAACTCAAATAACTCAACTCAGATTTTGAGTTACACTCACTGACAAAAATGTCTGACTCAACTCAGCTAACTCAACTCTCTCACACTCCCTGATGAAAAATATTGATTCAACTCAGATAACTCAACTCACAGAGTTGAATTACTGAATATTTGATAGCATTCACATGAAAATATTTATGGGAATGTTAGATCAGTAAACAAGTTACGAAAATCCAACAATTTATTTAATCATAAGTTTTGTTACAAACATTTTCTTACCAACATATACTTCAATGTTGGTCATAATTGGATTGGTAAGATTATGCACAAAAGTCTTAGTCACAACAGCCACTGTCCTGCCTATTAGTATTTTATATTATGAAGCCACGCAATGATGATTTATGCTTTCTTACAATGATGGGCTTGGTCACTTCCATCCCACATCATGTACATGTTCTGGGGGCAATACCACTTTGTGTCAACTCTAACTAAGTGTAATACTGAGTGTAACACTGAGTGGATACTGCACACCAGTGCATCCTGCTAACTCTCCCTCAATGTCACAAACTCATAATGATACATAACCCCATAAAAACCCTTTAAACAGACCACCTAAATGTACGGATGATAAACACTAACCCAAGCCATTTCCTGAACCAGCAACTGAAAGAAGAAAAATACACCATTAAAATTAATCTCCATCATCATTCATGTTCTAAATTAAGAACATTATATATACTTATGTGCTGACAAACAGATCAGCCTTACATAACAAACTACTGACGGGTGCACAGCATACATATGCCGTCTCGCTCAACATGTTAACCCGGTACTATCGTCATATTTCGTCAATCCATCCTTTAAAAAAACAGCCCTTTTGGAAATCCCCGACTTCTTAGAAATACTTAGAAATGATCTTCGAACCAGCTATATTCGTTCACCATAAACGCAGAACATATCGTCTGGGTACTGTGATTCCAGAACACATCTGTATAATATCTAATTAACTAAATGATGTCCTTAAACCAGCCAAAATCAGTGCTAGTGTAGTTTATTGTGCCTTTGAAACTATAACGGAAACAACAAATTACATGTGACCTCGCTAGATAACGGGCCAATCAAAATGATCGTAAACATGCCATTCCACGTTTGTCAGATGGCTGACGTAGCCTGATACTGTAGATGACAACACATTATAAATACAGATTCAAGGGCCATTGTGGTGGCAAATTAAGGGGACATGTCAATACAAGAAATGGCCACTATGTTTTGTCAACATTACATAAAACGCCATTTCAAGCATAATACGCAATCTATCAACATTTCTGTTATCATTACCAGGAAATATTACCTAATTAATTTTTTTTCAAAACTACAACACTTACGTCACTGCAATTTTGCATATGAACGCGTCTTACATGTAGGCAACATTACACGGATTTGAATTATGATTGGTGAAGGATTATGTCAAAAATACACTGCCACTTTACGCTTTCATTCAACTTTTGCTTAACTTATTCATGGTTGTGTAGCAAACGTAATTCGTTTATGCTAACCAAACTGTTCCTTAAAGTTATCAGTGACACTGTCATACTTACATGTATGTCATTTATTTATTTTCTTTGAGTTTCTCAAAACAAAATAATTTGGCATTTTGTGGCTATTTTTTCACATTTACAAAAATGTTTTAAAAACGAAACCAAATAAATGAAAAGTTAAAAAAAATGTCTGGAATATTATATAGTATTTCAACAATCTGTGAAGAAATGGTTAATTTATCTGAAAAACTACTGAAACTACTCGGTTCAAGACAAGCATATAATAGCCACCACAGCTACCTTAAAGACTACTCTCAAGTGCCAAATAAACGTATAAGCCAAATAACAGTATAGGGTGGCAAATCGGTCAAATTTAATAATAGTATAGTGCCGAATAACAGTATGGGGGGGTGCAAATTGTTCAAAACAAATAATAGTACAGTGCAAAAAAGTCACTAGTACATTTGTCTTTTTCAGCACTGAAGCATTTTTTTTACTTGACATGAAGCCAAGCCCAACCCGAAGTTGTCCCTAGAAAACTACATGGATCACCTGTATTTTGTTTTTTTTCTGCCGAACATACATAAACTCTGTGTTTATTGGCGTCAATATAGATATAGTAACCACATTTTATATCTGCAAAAAAACGGGGAATTTTCCGTTTTTAAATGAACACTAAAGTTTTATTGAATTGAATATGCAAGCCCATTTCACAGGAAACCGCTGCCCGCTGGTTACGATTGGTTTGAGGCGCTGCGCATAGCGGCCATTTACGGTCGGTTTACACGGTGATAATGGCGTTTTAACTAGTAATATACCATGTTGAGCTCCTGAGAACTAAGGATTCTGACCGATTCATCTAATCATGGAAATCTAAGGTCTAACTCTTCGGGATCAAAATCCCGCTAAATTAACGACTGTCATTCGACGGGATGAAAACTTAGCCATCAGAGGGAGCCACATGCAGCTACAGTTGGGAGCAAGTGATTTTAGTGTGAGCTAGCAATACGGAGTCACAGCGATTGCTCTCCTAAAAATTATACCCTGCATAATTTGCCATGATTATCGGAGAATATAGGCTGACACAAATGTTTAAATTTAATACTAGTATAGTGCCAAATAAGGTGCGCATAGGGTGGCATTTTTCATCAAATTTCGGAACTCAAGAGTAAGCACTCACCCAATCCATTCCCTGAGCCAGGTGCTGGAAGGAGACGAAGCAACAATGATTGAAATCAATGTAATCAGTGTTGGTTCAATGATAAAGCATGTGGTGGCTGTAATTGCAATGAAATTTTGTAAGAGAATGGTCAGTCTACTGAAATAAGACCAGGAAATGTGTGTTGACGCAGGTGTTGTCATATTGGTGGCACGTGTGTTGTCATATTGGTGGCATGTGTGTTGTCATATTGGAGGCACGTGTGTTGTCATATTGGTGGCACGTGTGTTGTCATACTGGTGGCACATGTGTTATCATATTGGTGACGCATGTGTTGTCATATTGGTGGCACATGTGTTATCATATTGGTGACGCATGTGTTGTCATATTGGTGGCACATGTGTTGTCATATTGGTGGCACGTGTGTTGTCATATTGGTGGCACATGTGTTGTCATATTGGTGGCACGTGTGTTGTCATATTGGTGGCACATGTGTTATCATATTGGTGACGCATGTGTTGTCCTATTGGTGGCACATGTGTTGTCATATTGGTGGCACGAGACAACACCAGACCGACAGTCACAGTTGACTGATAACAGTCACCTGATGCAGTCACCAGGTGCAAGTATTACCAATAAATTTACACACGTCAAACAAACTAATGTTCCTATGTAAACACCTAAATTACAATGACATTAGCAGCAGTACATTGGGAACATTGAATCAATAACTGGGCATCACTGGATTATGCTGTGGAACATTAATCAAATATCACATGGTAAACACCACACAATATGATGTCATTCGCCTGTTTTAGCTCCTGTAAACACAACTGGTCTACCTCCTGGGGGTGTTGTCAATCTGTCATGTCTCTATTGGTGTGGGATCAATTACAATTGTGTCAATTGTCAATTCTAATCTATGGATGACATGGATCAAGTCAAGTTAGTCAACAATGTCTTCCACCAGGGCAGTAACTACTGATTAAAGACAGTTCAAAAACTCACCCAATCCATTCCCTGAGCCAGGAACTGAAAACAGAAAAGATGCCAATGGTTACTTTGATTTACATCAGTGACCACTGACATACCACAACAGGGCAACAGTTCAACATAACAAAATTATTTTATTTTCATAATCTTATAAACTGTGACTTTGTTCAGAATCCTGACTTATGATGCAAATCATTATTTGCATTATCTCTTGTTGCATCATTTCTACTCCAAAACATGTTTCAACTTGTTTAAACACAACAACATAATTGTTGGTGCATATAATGGCCAGGTCTGCCTGGGCAGCCAGCAGTGATTAAAGACTAAACACTCACCCAAGCCATTCCCTGATCCAGGAACTGAAAAGAGAAAAGACAATAATTACTGAAACATGGATTTGGGGGTCACAGAGTATGTAAATGAGTTCCACATGGCTGTGAACTCATTAACCATTATTGTGAGACTAATAATAAAAACTATTTTGATGGAAGCCTATTTTTCAATAGAAAATGGTATTTTCATGAAAGTGACCATGAGCTTTTGAATATGGTTTTAATGGATTCCTTGTATCTAAAAATAGGATTAGATAGTGAAATCATGACTGTAGCCCTAATTGATGAAATTATGC
Organism: Lamellibrachia satsuma; assembly: GCA_033239005.1. NCBI lineage: Eukaryota > Metazoa > Annelida > Polychaeta > Sabellida > Siboglinidae > Lamellibrachia > Lamellibrachia satsuma. The sequence goes on from BSQZ01000025.1 coordinate 4,771,791, forward strand.
AAATTAGCCCTAGTTCATGAAAACGTAAGAAATCTGGCAGAATTTTCACCAAATAAATTTTTTTATTTTCTTTCTCCTTACATACTTGGCCATCAAATAAGATGGGAGCCCCTGGGATCTGACAACGTCCCCAAAATAAGTGACAGTTTCCTCTATACCTAAGTAATGAATATATTTGTTGTTAAGATGGGAGCCCCTAGGATCTGACAAAGTCACCAAAATAAGTGAAGTTTCCCCATCCCTAAATATATTTGTTGGAAAACCTTGCAATCAATCCGACACAATCCGAGACCTTTGGCAAATGTCAAACTTGTCAACATGCACGACTATTGTGACATTCCATAATCGAGATGTACATTACATGGGCTATGCACAGAAAGCAAAGGAAATATTAATCTGCTTGAACACATTCTAAAATTACGATGTGATACACTGTAGCAATAACCACAATGGGAATAATCCTGCTGACATTTTAATCATAGCACGACGGATGGCAATACAATATCATACAAGTAGAGTTCACCCAACCACATGTCCTACAACAGTAGTGGGCGGAGAACCAGCACAGATATCAAGTAACCAACGAAAAAGAAGGCAAATGCCAAAAACATCTACCAAAGGATTATTCACAAGTAAACACTTGAGTTACAACTGTCCAATGCTGATCTAACCAGTCCAGCTTCATGCGTTTGGCACAATATGCCATGCACATCAATTATGTTGGCAACCTGGATGGAAAGTCGTACCTTGTTTTAGCATCAGACAAAACATTGGGTGAGCCTGTCTCGGTCCCTGCCACACATGACTCGAGTCCGGTTCGAATTCCAGCATGTTGCAGTTGGTGTCCTGTCTATGACAATAGCTATTATCCTCTCGTTGGTCCTGTAAGCGGTACCTATGCCCCAGCCTTAGCCCCACCACCCCCTCATCCCTCTGATTTGTCAGCTGGTACATGACTGCCTCAGCAAGGTACTCCTCAGACTGGCAAGAAGACATTGCAGCATGGAAGGCAATGTGTCTACTGCATGACTACACGTCACCCCACTGACAGTAAGGCCTGACTTTGACCAGCTCAACAGTTGTCTGATGTCATAGTCTCATACCAGACTTCTACCAGTGACACTGTGTACACTGTGTAGTATTACACAACAATCTAATTATAGCTCCATTCCTTCATTCAGTCCTGTCAGCTCTGTGGTCCAGGTATTCGGTGACATCTAAGTACAGACATATTTGTCACATGCCCCCTTTTATTCACTTTCAAACAAGCAGAGTGCTGTGATGTTCTATAATAAGATGTGATAATCAATTTGGATTTAAGAAGGGGCATAGTACTGACTCGTGCATATACATAATGAAACCAGTGATTAACAGGTACCAGATGTTATGTAGTACTGTGTATCTTTGTTTTTTAGCTGCCTCCGAAGCGTTTGATCGTGTAAACCATCTTACGTTAATTAAGAAACTTGTGACTAGAAAGGTTCCAGTTTATATTACCAGACTGCTAGCCTTTTGGTAGTCATCAGAAAATGCTTGCAATGTGGGGAAATGTTATATCTGATGGTTTTACGTAATGGTGTTTGTCAAGATTTGTCTCCATGCCTATTTAATGTGCATATGGATGATCATAGTGGCTGTTAAACTGGCAACACAAAAGTGAACTCTCTGATGTATGCGAATGACTTAGTATTAAGCCCTCAGACAGGGAACCGCCTGCCCACCCGTCTTGAAGACGGTCAAATGTCTGACGACAGATAAAAATAAAAGACGGATTTTTTCTTTTTACAAGATTATATTTTTTTCATAATAAAATTGTTTGAACTGTCTTAGTAGTGACTATTAGTGCACGTGGTTGTGATTCGACGAATGCTATCAGTGGCAGAATAGCGAATACTGCTGGTCTATATATTTTTAACCTTGAAATTGTTGGAAAATAACGATACTGTGGTTGATCTCTATTTGTTGTAATCATGTATGTCATTGGTGGGGAAACACGTTTCTCTGGCCTTTCTCAGTGCCTTTCCATTGGTGCTCTCATCTGAAGAAACAATCCAGCGACCCGGTTGTCATGGGTCGAGTTCAAAATGGGACCTGCTAAGCGAGAGTAAGTGAAAAGATGTGATATGTCAACATCAAATTTCACGACAATCGATGCCTGTTCGTAAACGTGAATAAAAGCAGCATTCATGCGACTGTCCCTGAACAGTCCGAGTCAGCTTCCTGTGTTACATTGGTGGAGATCAATAATGTTGATGTGCCTGCCACTAGTAACTGAGACGCCACTGTATTGTCGCCCCACCACTGGCACTCCAGTGGGCCATCGAGTCTGATTCGGGCTCCGATTCACATACATAATCAGCGTGTAGGCCGTACTATTGGCAGCAGATTCCCAGTTGCTGAAAGAAAACTCAAACCTGAAATGGCAGGCAAACCATGAACAATTAGGCTATGCTCAGTCTAGTAAATTCACATAGCTTTAGTAATGTTTCAATGTATTACTTTCAAAACCAATTGTATTATTGAGTGCTATATCTTCTATTTTTATTTGTTGTATTGCTTTACTATTAAGCATTTGATTTTGAGCGATTGTAAATTTGTAATCACATTTACTCATATTAGACGTATTTGCATGCATGTACTTAGTCTTAAGATGCTTCAAACATTACTTCCACGTTTATATATTTAGTTTCAAGTTACGTTTTCATGAACCTTCATGTGCTGGCTCTTCTATTAGTATTACCGTGCAGGTGATAACGCCAACCTTGCTGCACAGCTAGTAAGACTCGATTGGACCAACAATGGTTAAACCAGACTTGGCCTGCCATTGGAAAAACTTAATTTGGCCAATAATGACTCATTTGACATGTGTTCAACTTACATTGGATTACCAGTACAAAAACCAAATGGGCCAATAGTGGCTGTCATTTTATCAACCAGCATCGGCTTGCTAGTGAAAAATTCAGTTGGGCCAATAATGGATGTCACAGATGCGAATGGCGTTTAAGGTTACACCTTTTAGAATGTTCAAGACTGGCAGAATTTTATTTCTGACTAAGGGCCTGCACCACAACATAGCCCCTGCTGCGCCCACACGCTCCAACTGGTGGTGAAGGATGGTCTGAAACAATAAGCCCAACTCAAGAATGTTATTGCCAAAGTCGGAGCAATCATTACACATGTGTGTCGTTTCACCAGTGCCTCTGATCTGTTTTCGTTGTATGTAAAACTGCAACCTGGCAACCAGACAAGATCGAACAGTGAGTTGAAAATACTCCAGTCTTTGCTCAGTGTTCCATAGGACGTGATGGATCAACTGGAATACTCTGGGAAACTTACTGCATATGACCTCAAAATGATCACTGAGCCATGGGAAATCCTGCAGCCTTTTGAGGAAGCTAGTGATGGGAGAGATTATTGACATCTAGCATGCATGCATGGTCTCCATGCAAAGGTGCAACGTCTCCGACAGATTTACATTTCAAAGCTCATTGCCAAGCTACAAATAAGCATTAAAAAGAGACTGGCTTCATATGGGGATATGGACAATTTCAAGCATGCCATCACACTTGATAATTTTTCCAGGTGGAATTGGAATTGAATGGATTTGAAATAAAATATGGGGAATTGAATGAAATAGATTTTTGGAAATGACTGGAACTGATTTTTCCAGGTGGAATAATTTGTTTGAATGGAATTTGAATTGACAAAATGGAATTGACCCCAGCTCTGACTGTCACATCTATAATTAAATCATGTGCCACTATAAAAAGGGTGCAATTAATGAGACATGTCTATCGAATCTTGTTGCAAAATTCTAACTAAAATACTGTCTTGTGAACTTACACCCAGGTGACACGTAAATGTGACTTGATTTGCTTGACTTATACCCTTGTACTCCCGAGACTTTATTAGAGTTATTTGCGCCACGAAGAATATGGGCAGCTGTGGAGTGGAGATTGCATTAAGCAACTTATCCTGGGGGCTCTCCTGTGACCACGGGTCATCTACAATGTTAACTTTGCTGAGCTATGAGATCACATTTACTGACAGCTGCTAGGCTCACTCGGTGGCTACAACATGCCCCAAGTGTAACAGCCCCAAGTGTAAATTCTATTCCAACTGTATGAAACTGCTAGTGCAGCAATCTTTTACTGCAGCAACCAAAATATCACTGACATCACTGTGCATGATGACTGTCACAAAGATTACAGATAAGTACTGGCCAGATATAAACAAAACACCTGTCAGTAAAGGGAGGTGATTAATGATATAACTCTATGGTACTGGTGCAGACTGGGAGGCAAATTAACTTCTCAAGGCATTTAGCTGGCTGATGTCATTCTAGATTTTACTTCCTCGTTCATGACCCATCAACCAAGTTACTGAGGGTGATTTTTTGATTCAACAAAATTTAAAGTAATCTGAAGTTTGTTCACAGAGAAAACGGTTCCCATTGCAGTAATGAAAAATTTATTATTGTGATTCAAAATAAAAAAACAGTGCACGACTTTGCAGAAAGTTATTGAGGCAGTGTTAGAGCAGAATTAAGGTTTATATTCCCTCACAGACTGAACAACTATTTCTGGGAGACTTCCAGGTCACAGCTACTTTTTAAGTGGGAATTTACTCTTTCTTATAAAATGAATAATTTAGGTAGCATCCGGATAAACAGGTTTAGTTTAGGTTGGTACTATAAAAGTATTTTAATATTATTTATAGATGCATGTATATTATCTGACTGTGCCAATAAGAATTACATGATTAGAACATTCCATCAAAAATCTAATCAACAGAAGCAACATGTTGGTAAACTCACAAGGCCCTAGTTATGCCAGTGATGGATTCTCATTCAGTTTGGTATCCATATCAAACATTCATAATATAAGCAAAACAATGGCTTAAATTTGTGACCGATGCTGTACACCGCTGCAATCTGCAGAATGTAGAAACACAGCAGTTTGATGTTTGCAATCATGCTGCTCAGCATGTCCAGTCATGCGATCATGCTGCTCAGCATGCCCAGTCATGCGATCATGCTGCTCAGCATGCCCAGTCATGCGATCATGCTGCTCAGCATGCCCAGTCATGCGATCATGCTGCTCAGCATGTCCAGTCATGCGATCATGCTGCTCAGCATGTCCAGTCATGCGATCATGCTGCTCAGCATGCCCAGTCATGCGATCATGCTGCTCAGCATGCCCAGTCATGACAGTATCAAAGTGAACATCCTTTTTCTAAATTGCATGTGTTTGCTAGTAATTTATTCTACTTAAAATAATATTAACTTGAGCTGAAAAGACTTTTGAAGCTTAATTGCACCATGTATACTGATTTCAGATCGATTACTTAAATATGATAGTTTGAATTAGGGTATATAAAAATAAAAGGTAGAAACAGCAAGTTGAGATGATCCTTCATTATACTTTATTATAAGCATTTTGTTATGGTTGTTGTCCTGAAATAGCCAGTGCAGCTGGCAGTAACGACTAATATTGACAGAATAACACTGACAACATTATTATCACACACTTTATTTAAAATTCATTTGTTATTATTTGACGCATAAAAATAATTGGACTGCCTTAGATGTTGAGTTCTAGCAACTCATGCCAGCAACGGGTATAAGATCAATGGACATTGAATAGCTGTTTGGCTGAATTATAAATTTTATCATTGCTAAACAAAGCAGAATGTTCAACTATACATACAGTTGAAAAATTCAACTTGTGGCTAACTTAAGTTGTTACAAGTTTAAGTAAGTGATCGAACTTATCTGCCATTACAATGACCTAATTACAATCAAATTAAACACACAAAGATTGAGGAGACTGTAAATTTCTGAATAACTGAAAAAGAAATTAAACAAGAGAAGGTCTGTGAAACAGGATGTATCTTCGCAACAATATTCAATGAGCACAAGGAGGTTGCCTCCTGCATCACTGACTGGGAGGTAGCCAAGGTGATCGACATGGAAAGTAACAGAAATGTGAGATCAGTCACGAGTGAGACAGCCTGCTTACTATACCATCTGATAATCAGAAAAACTAAATCCCAGAATTCAGGTCATGATGAAGGCAAAGATAGAAGATAAAGTTTAACTGCAATAGTTGAGTAAAAAATCCATATTCACGAAAATTTTCACAAGATAACAAAGTGGTTATCATTTGTTTGCGGTTGGTACCAATACCATAATAATTATGCCATTGGGTAAATCTGCATTAACTTTTAATATTGATAACTTACTTAGATTTCTCAGTTTTTTATCTCTAGTCTTTGACAACACCATGAATCCATGATATGACCAATGCTTCAAATGTATTACTTGAGCCAGAGACCATTCTGGAATCGAGATTACTTGAAACATATGTCAATGAAGTGGATAAATAGAACTAATCATGTCTAATAACCTACAATATATTTTCATGTTACACTCATGTTTACTTGGAATTGAAAAAAGGAGAAATGCAGTATTTTTGCCTGATTACATGAAAAATGGTTCTCACATGATTTATCTCTGAAGCCTGGTGTCTACAGTATCAGTGACAGTGCTAGTTTCCTTGTAGTCCGAGAAAATTGCTAACTATTAGTAATTAATATGCTAGTAAAGAACTTTTGTGGGACCAGAAGCAACCATTACTAGCGTATTAGTAACTAATACGCTAGTAGATGACTTTTGTATGACCATAAGCAACCATTATCGTGCCACTTTTGTGAATGCTGCATGATAGTGTTGATGTAAAAATATATTAGTTAACGATAACATTAATGTCAAAATCACAATGAACAAATTAATCATTGAATCCCAATGAACACTGACTTTTTATTTTAAAGCAGTCTGCATTACATGCCCCAATATTGTTCTTGGAATTAATGTTTTCAACAATCATCAATTAGATTACAACGTAGTCTATTAATGTTTCCTTTCTATTACTATTACATACTGAAGGCAAAATTACATATGAATCTACTACTATTAAAATGCTAGTATTTTTGCTACATATCTTCAGCGGTCTCCCCAGCATTTGTGAAAAGCACAGAGGGAATGAGAATATCTGATTCCAATTAAAGGAAGAGATGGTAACCAAGATCTGCAGGGTATGAGTGCTCCAAAGGCGTCCCCTACAAGAAATTCAATGGTTTCAAAAGCATTTACTGTCAGTGTCAGGGTAATTTACCATGTTTATTAAATAAATAAAAGTAACACCAGGGGTGAGATTTAGTGGTCACCCATGGCGCCCAAAAATGGGTTCGGCCGACTTCAATTTTTGACTACAGTAGCCCGCATGGTGACTCAAACTATTTACGGAGCTGCATTATTTTAGACCCAGCAAAAATAAACGGAATGTTAATAAACATCTCAGAAGTGTTTTTTTGGCTATATGTTAACCATAAATGGTGTTTTTGTGAGACGTTTGACATTGCAAGAAATGTTGCCAAACCGTAGCCGAAGCAATATCATTAGGGAGCATTCATTGTATTTTTATTCAACATCATCGACACTCAACAGGTAACTGAACGGTCATTCCATGCTGAAATAATAACCGGTCATGTTAATGGTCTTGGTGCCGTGTGGCGCCACTTTTATATATACTAGCAACAATGCCCGTCCCCAGGATGGGATAACATGGTAGTTCATATACGTGACAGTCATGATAGCAATGTTTACCAAATGCCTCAGGCCCATAGATTCATCCACAGACCCGTCCACCCGTCTTTTGGACGGGTAAAATGCGTAAAGTGCGTTTTTGGACGGCTAAAGTTTTATCTTGGACGGGCTAGCTGCTTTTATAATCTGACATTATTATCCAACACAATGCTAACTACAACAAGTGGTAAATTCAGAATGTGAGAAATAGGTCAAGCCAATATAATTTTCTTGGAAGCAGCGCGCCCGCCAGTAATTACATTGTATCCACCTGCCACTCAACATCTTTGATGTGTGTGGGGGGAAACCCAAAACAAACAGAATTTAACGATTTTACATGTTTGTACATAAAACAAATACTGCACAACATATTTGATTCAGGTTTACTTTATGTTAAAGCTTACACATATGGCTACATTTGTCCCACTGGATATAGGGACATTCAGCCACTCATAAATTATCTAGTAGCAGGGTGAAATATGGTTATTTTTTACTGTCTGTTTTGTTACTCATTTTTAAAATAATCAACGTTTGACATGGTTCTACATAAAACGTGATGGAAACAAAACTGTTCAACATATTTGATTCAGGTTTACTTTACTGTATAGCTTACATCTTTAGCTACATTTTCACCACTGGATGTAGGGACATTCATCCACTAAAAAATTGTATGATAGCAGGGTGAAGTTGGTGTATCGTTGCTTTCAGTTGTGATAAAATAAAATTTCAGATAGTAATGTTCCCATGATTACATAATGTGTTGTAGCTATTATCATTCTATTGTAGAAAATAGGATCTTAGCAACAAACAAAATGATACTTCATTCATACTTTTATGATGATAATTAGCTGTAATGTTTTAATTGTGGGTGGTACAGTATTCCCAGGCACTGAATGGACTCGCGTTAGAAGACTGTATCTTTGTTTGTCAGTTACTGTTTTGAATTATTATTTATGATGTACACAATATGTACAGGTAAATGTATTGATATTTACCCCTGTCTGACTTGGTTAAAATGATTGTGTAAGTAAATATATATATATTTATATATATATATATATCGTATTGTTATAGCTTGATTTTATATATATATATATATATATATATATATATATATATATATTATACTTACATTTTTGATTGTGTGACCGAGCATGCAGTCGAGCTTGCACACGCATTTTGTTACATTCTCAAAACATTTTGGACTGGCAAAAATTTTATCCTGGATGAACCCCTGCTCAGGCCAATATGCCATCAATACGCTCTAACATATTACTAGAAACAACCACGTCACGAATGTGATGCAATGCTCGTTGCTCATTCAAAATGTCGAAGGTCGCGTGAATTTAGACCCATGGATACTTGTGTTGGTTGTAGAATAGTAGAATACCTACTTTCTACTGTCTTTGTATTGTGTATTGGCCCTCTTTCTGCGACCTCGGGCCAATACGTAATGCGTAATATCGACTATAATTAATATAAACCACCAATACGGCGCCATGTACTCTCAAATGGTTTACGTACCGAATTATTCCCCGCGGCACGCATGGTTTCTGCGATTGTTGGACGTTAACGTTTTACACAGCGAACATTTGATTTACCGTAAAAACCAATAAGAACCCTTGGTGTATTGGGTATTTCGAAAAATATGTTATGTTTCATTCGTAGGGTCGTAGATTAATCCCTTATAGTTTGGCACCCGAGTGCTAGGAGGAAAACATGAACATAACCACATATAAACATACATAAAATCATACGCTATCTCGATTATAGCTAGATATACCTACATGGTGCACAGAGCGTTTCTGGTGAATTAATCGGGAACCTGGTTAAAATTTATCTAGGGTAAAATCAACAAAACTGTTCAGTTCACATGACATCATGTCCTGTGACGCTTGGAGACTTTTCACATAGACTGTTGGTGTACAGCAAAACAACATGTCATATGTTTACAATTGTATACTGTATTTTATTCAGTATTATGTATCACATTGTACTGACCCTGCCTTGAAAATAAATGTTTCAAAACTGTTTGTTTTTGGTGTTTTTTATTTGTCATTGATGTCGTTAGTACATTCTATCTTCAAAGTATTGATTAGCAAGTGGGCTTCTTCACTTTGCAAGGTTGGTAGCCCGACTGGCTAAATCTCACCCCTGCAACACATCTTGGTACTACACGTTATTTTAATAAATCAACGTTCAGACAATCTAGCAAGTTCAGGTATAACATTCTAGAGTGATAGTTCTAATGGGATATACCCAAAATCCAATAGCCCGTTTCACTTAATTTCACACTTTTACGTTGACTCGTCTCTGTTTCTGCATCCAGATCTGGGTAGCTGCTTCAAAGTCAACATTGTCTGGGTCAGACCACTCTACCAGCAACAAGCGAGCGTTTTGCATTTTGGTCAACAACAACTGTTTCGTTGTTTCGTTTTAATTCTGCCAAGTGTCAAAACACCTCTTTTACAGTCGGCTATTGACACTGGAATTAGCTGGTAGATCTTGGCCAACACTGCCAGATTTTGGAACACTTCTAATGGACGTCCTGTTGACAATAATCTCTGGTCAGCAACAACTGTGTGTTTGTAGAGCTGCCACTTGGTCTTGTCAAGCTGAGACAGGCCATCACAGTGAGACAGAAGTGCATTTTGTCATGTCCATGCTGGTTCAGTACTACCTGGTCATTCCTAGGAAACTGACATGGGTCCAGGACAGTCCTCTCATCATCCAAGACAAGACTCCCAACAACCATCGCCGACAGCAACTGCTACATCATCGTCAAGCTTTCTATTAGCAAAAAGCGGACAGTTTGTATGGCGGATACGCCATTTTGCATGAAGACCAGCGACTAATGCTAAAATTACTATGTTTACTTTGCGTACTCCTTAATTCACCCAACACAGTGATGCCGAAACATTGATAAATAATAATTATTGTGAATGCACGCATACCGATATGTTAGTGTAGTGCGTTTCTGGAATTTTATCTTAGAATCATTGATAAATTGTTTCAAGTGAACGACGACACAATCTTTGCCTGGCATTATCAGCGCATCTAGGGTTTTTGATTTAGCTATTCTGCAATGTGTTGAATTTTCTGCATTTATACATTTTATTTTCGTAACATGAAGATGGTTTACGCAATGCTGTAATCTGCATTAATTTTCCACGATTACAAAAATGTATCCTGAATTCGACTCCACTCAATGAATGCCTATTGGATGATCCAACTGGTGTCAGTATCTCTCGAATCATCATATCATGTTCATTGGTTTATTGACATGACATGTCAGGATTCCCATCGACGCGCAGGCCCTTAGCCAGAAATAAAATGTTGCCAGTCTTAAATATTCTAAAAAACCCTAAACGCGTGAATGACTTCCATTCGCGTCTATGACAGCTATTATTAGCCCAACTGATTTTTTCAGTGGCAAGACAATGCTGGTTGATATAATGACAACCATTATTGACCCATTTTTTTGCACTGGTAAGCCAATGCAAGTTGAGCAAATAACAGCCATATTGGCCGAATTAGGTTTTTTCAAAGGCAGACTAGGTCCGGTTTAACCATTATTGGCTCAACCGAGTCTTAGTAGATGTGCTGCGAGGTTGGCATTATCTCCTGCACATTAATAACAGAAGAAGAGCCAACACATAAAGGTTTACGAAAAAGTAAGTTGAAAGTTTATTTTAAATATATAAACATGGAAGTAATGTTTGAAGCATCTTAAGACTAAGTACATGCGTGCAGATACACCTAATATGAACAAATATGATTACAATTACACTCAAATTCAAATGCATGACACTAAAAGTAAAGTAATGCAACAAATAAAAATAGAAGATGTAGCACTCAGTTATACAATTGGTTTTGAAAGTAATACATTGAAACATTACTTCTTTGATAAAACAGCAATCATCCAGATTCAGTATTGCATATAAGACAAAAAACAAAACAATATGAAGTCTACCGTGATTGCGCTTGGCCACTGCAAAAAGTGCCAGCGGTGGGCAACAATACAGTAGCGTATCGATTACTAGCAGCAGGCACATCAACGTTATGGATCTCCACCAACGTAACAAAGGATGCTTACTTGGACTGTTCAGAGACAATCGCAGGAACACTGCTTTTATTAACGTTTACGAAAAAGGCATTGATTGTCGTGAACTTTGACATTGACATATCGCACCCGTTCACTCACCTGGCAGGTGCCAGGGGTGGGTTCAATTACACATAATTATATCAATTACAATTACATTTCAATTACAATTACACTCATAATTTTTCAATTCAATTACAATTACACTGTTTCAATTTCAATTACATTATGCGGAACCAAAATTCAACACGTTATGCAGATTATCATTACTATGTCTTCGACAGCATATAAGGTTCACCTTTAATATTTATTTAATTTTTTTACTATTTAAATAAACTAAGTTAAAGGCGCGGTTGTAATATTAAAAGCTTGCTTTTGATTAATTAAACGCGTGTATGTAAAGTTAAAGGCATGCTTCTAATTAATTAAGTATGTGTACGTAAAGTTAAAGGCATGCCTTTAAATAATTAAGTATGCATATTTAATGGTAACCAATCGGAACCAGCGAAGTGCATTGATATAATTTTATTTCGTTTTTATGAATGGCAGTTGGAACATTTGTGGCCAATGGGTGTTGTGTCACATTGTATTTTTTTAAGATTTTAGTTTATCTGTCCATTTTATAAATTTAATATATTCAGCATGTTAATTATATAGTTTTGCACTTTTGCTGAATTTCAATATTTTATACACAATTGATAAACAAATATAACGGTAATGATTGTAAATTGTTGAAGAATTGTGACTTGAATTTTGAATTGTACTAAATAAAAAGACAGCCGTTTAAATATATTTTTATTATATAAATATATATTTTAAATCTGGTATATAAACATTAATAAATTATATATATATATATATATATATGTTGATGTATTTATAAACTCAATCAAATCAATCTAGGTACTTGTCTTAACAGAGGGTACATGATTTTTGCTTATATAAAGACATTAGACAATGTCCACAAGGCTTCACCTCCTGTAGTTGCATAATCTGTCTTGGAAAGGAAAGCATGCTGTGTGTATGTGGCTGTAGCAGTGCTAATTATTGTTTGCTGAGAGGGTGGATTAGCACCTGTCCAGGGCCCTGTGTACTCTAAGGGTCTCTAACCAGACTGCAAACTGGTACAGTATTAAACAATGGTAGCCCAGACTGTCTCACTTGAGTCAACATGCTGAATTGGTAACAACTAGCACAAGCTCTAAGTGGACTTTAACTCAGAGCTTCTGACTTGAAAAGATACTTCCTTTGGAAGACAACTTTGTGTAGCTTCACTGCATTCAAAAATGGAATAGCTCAGACATACACAATGTCATAAAATATTTGACTGTCAGGCTATCTGGTGTCAATACAGCTACACAAGTGTGCACACTTTGTGCTTTTGTATTAAACGACATACAAAACTCTGTTGATTTCAATGCTTGTAAACAATTATTTGTGCTAAATTCATATAAATTAGCGATTAAAAAAAATCATAAATCAATGATTTTTTTGGAGTGATTTAAATGAATGATGTAAATCAAACAACCTTGAACCTGTGAGACTTAAATTATATTTTATTGACAGTTTGTTCAGGTAGTTTGTGATATGAAACGTACTGTAATTGATTGTAATTGAAATAAATTTTCAATTATACAAAATATAACAATTACAGCACAAATTTTAAACCATAATCAATTACAATTACAAAATTTTGCTGTAATCAATTACAATTACGTAATAGGACCCAGCCCTGGCATGTGCCATTTTGAACTCGCCCCACGACATCTGGGTCATGGGATCGCTTCTTAAAACGAGAGCGCCAATGGATAGGCACTGAGAAAGGCCACAGAAATGTGTTTCCCAACGAACGATGTACACGATTACAATAAATAGAGATCAACCACAGTATCATAATGTTCCAATGATGTCAGGATTAAAAATGCATATCTTACAGATTGGCTGTATTTGCTATCATGTTCCCGACAACATTCGTAGAATCACGACCGTAAGACTTGTAAAAGGAAAAACGTGTCTTTTATTTGACCCGTCTTCGTAAGACGTTTGCCCGTCTTCAAGATTGACAGACGGGTCCCTGGCTAAGGGCCTGTTGACGCATCAGGGGGGATACCGGTTCAGGGAAATTCTCATTTCAGATTTGCTCAAACCAGATAAGTTACTTGTTTGAAGTGTATCCTTTCATCATGTGATGTCAAGATATGCCCTTTGCTGCACACATTCCTGGCTGTTTGGAGTTTATAGTGGAATGCAGTTGTGCTGTATGTGAGACGTAACACCTATTGACATTGTCTGAATGTTTCCTTTGAACTGCTTCTGCTGACCAAATTATACAAAGAACCAATACAGTTATTTGTTTAAATTGTACATAGACATAGTACCAAAATTAGCAACGTTGTTGATTAACTCTGATTTGTGAACACCGTAAAAGTTGGAATTTATCATTGGTCACTCCTAGGGTTAAAAAAAATCCAGACAAGAAACTAGTTTCTTTTTTTACTAGGCCTTACTATTAACTGACCCCAGATCTGAATAACTAACCTCCAGGTCTGCAATGTAGTAATGTAACAAACACGGTGTCAGTGACTAAAATGGTACCGACGTTATCAACGACAACGTCATTACTACAGTGTCTGTCAATAGTGATAATAGTCTGCATATTATTATGTGTGCACCACAGTCATAGAATTAGGATGCTAACCAGAATATGTATGCACCCAGTGCCCTACGACAAGAAAGACTGCTACATCTAGTGATGATCGACTCATCGACATCGAGACACTGTAGCGATACTGCCGACAACGATCGCGTACCTGTCATTCATACTCACAAAATCGTTGATTACTACCATGTTTACACTAACTCTCCAAACGTTATAGACCCTAAATAATAAAAAAACTTACTGCTTCCTATTGGTCGAAACATATTGGCATCGTATGGATCTGCCGTTGTTAATCCGACGGACAAATTCCGTTCTATTGCACAGGCAGGTCTCGGAGATTATAACAGCACAAAAATGGCGACGAGGTTAATATACCGGAAGTTGCCTTTGGTACCATCTAACGAGTAGTACTGGAACTAGGAAATATTTAGTTCCATAATGTCCGCAACGTGGTAGTAGTTCCAAAATGTACAAACTGGTAAAATTGCATGGCTATCCCACTTGCACTGCGGGCTAATATCTACACTACAGTTGACAGAAGGATAACGAACTGCGCACTACTTTTTTAGTAGTTCTCCTTATGTCAGATAATCCCCAAAGACAAACACTGACAACCATACACGTTATACCGTGCAACAGTCACTGATTAGTCAGTGTTATAGATCGTGTAAATGACTTGTTAACAATCATAACTAAATCAGAATTAATTGTGACATATGTTGTAACTTACCAATACGGTAAAAACAAATCGGAATCCCGCCTTGTCAGTGTTACTGGAGGACTTTGACATATTTAATTTGTATGTATGACAACTTTATATTTAGTCGGCAACGCTAAATAAAGCCAGATTAATTGCATAATTGCGTTAACCGTGACCTTAACAAAAACACTCGCCACCTGGTTGCTGTAAACATTTCAAGAGCATACCGATCTGGCTTCACAGGTAACCATTAATTATGAATAGACAAATGGCACAGTATGTACACATTACTAATGTGTCCCATATATGCTAAAAGATACAGCGCGTTTTGTATAATTGAACTGTCCGTGTAAACATGCGGCGAAAACAAAAGGCTAAGGTTAACTATGTTGTTTGTTTAGCGCTTGGAGTGAGGCTGAACGCATCGTCGACACAGCCGGTTGCATATACTATAGTATTCATCAAACGAACCCCCAATACTGTAGCATTGAATATATTACATATACAAGTATTAGTTCTGAATAAAACGCTTCAGCCCGTAAAATTTACTCGACAACAGCCATCAGGCATACGTAACCTTCATGACAATCACACGAAATGGAGCAAAACAATTTTGCTTACGGCCGCCCGTGTAAGAGAAATCGTCGGTCCACGTCTCACTCCGAGCTGCTGTCAACGTGACATCTACTAAACCCAGCATGGATTAATCGGAAGTCTGCTCAATATTACTGTATTCCCATGTGGTAAATTATTGCACGTGTCAAACACGAGCGCAGAAATCGCTCAAATTTATGCACAACTGTAAACAAATCCGCCTCGCCTTCCACTGTAATCAAAATGGGGTCATCGATTCGATGCAAATGCTGCCCTCTACCGGATGGTAGTATAAAATATCTCATGGGTTTCACCGATCTATGCAGTATGGGGCCTGCTTGTATTTATCGCCAAAACATCCAGTTTTATGTTGTAACGCGTTACTGCCACCTGGCGAATAAGGACATGTCAATGTCAACTTAATCCAGTTTCACAAGTTAATGACACTGGTTACATGATAGGTTTTTAGATTGTGCCTTCTGCATCGAATGCAGTGTATTACTGGAACACATGCTTCAAGACCTTCTCTAGTCTGCATCAATATATGTAGTAGATTGATTTAAGAGGAAATCCTTCCATGTTTCCATTTATTTTACTATGACATGTTACATGTGAGGCTTCATGTATCACTTCTTGGCGGCCACCTCGTCCTCCTTGGCATACGTCTTGAGGATTTCCGCCCGCTTCTGTGCCTGGCGATCTTCCCGGCGCTTGCGAGCCTCCTTCACCTTCTGTCTGCGGGCCTCCGCTTGATCACTGCAGCGAAATACACACATTTAATATTAATAATAAGTTCATTTCTGATTTGCTACCTTTGAGGTTGAATATTACATGTATTAGGCCATGTGGAAATTAAGCCATGTAGTCATGTCTTTTTATTCACACACTTTGGTTCCTACATTTCACACATTACAATAAAATTACAAAACATAATTTTTTTTATTATTTAAACAAACATTTTTTAAATAACTTATTATTAAATTGGTCGGTTGTACCATGCATGGTTTGTCTCCCCCATCACGGCCACACTGTGACTCAAGGAAGTCTATGGAATATGCACGGTCCTATCCACACCAGTCCCAGAGGACCGGGGACAGGGTTACTCTCCAACATTGTGGAATGGGAATACACCTCATGTGCCCACCAGGGGGCAGTCAGCTCCCGTACGCCACACAGACAGAGCCGGGCAGTGCCAGAGTACACTAGACTGCCTGGATGTCAATGTTGGTTCTACTCAAAGTAATCCAATGTGTATTACATATTTTACAGAACCTTCTTGATATATATTTCATACTATATTAAACCTAGCATCAAGAATGCATGAAATTACCTAAAAGTTAGTAAAACTCTCTAAAAATGAGCAGTAATGGTACATGCCATCTTTTTTATATAAAACTTTGTAGTTGTACCCACCCCATGTGAACTATTGCAACTGACCCTTTATGAAGCATTGTAATTGACTTTTTAAAAGCACTGTAATTCAGCTTTTATGATGCTGTGTAAATTACTATTGTAATAGAATCCAACCTTGTTCCATACATTACATTTAACAAGTTCCAATTGGAAAAACAATAATTTTATATTTTGCACCAGCTTTAATGTTATTAAAACTAAACTAATTACTATGGATGTCATGATAAATTTATAATTAAATTAAGATTTGGTTGTACCATGCATGGTTTGTCTCCCCCATCATGGCCACACTGTGACTTGCGGAAGTCTATGGAATATGCATGGTCCTATCCACACTGGTCCCAGAGGACAGGGGACAGGGTTACTCTCCAACATTATGGAATGGGAATACACCTCATATGCCCACTAGGGGGGCAGTCAGCTCCCGTACGCCACACAGACAGAGCCGGACAGTGCCAGAGTACACTAGACTGCCTGGATGTCAATGTTGGTTCTACCCATACCAAGATGAAAATGACAAATTAACTTATTTTTTTAAATAAATTCACAGGGAAGCAACTCCCACTTGTAATATCAAAATACTACAATATAGTCTTAGTGCCAATGTAAAGACCACACTCCCCACAAATGCATTATGTCAAATAACAAAAGTTAAATGTACAGTTGTACTTCAGAAAGCATATCATACTGTACTGGAATCTTGCCACAGTAGGCAACAAATAAGACAGTTAGCTGCTGCAATGTTTTAGGAAATGCATCTTTCTACCAGGTGCAGCCAACAAGATCATTATAACACTCACCTGAGCATCTTTGTGCGCTGCTTCTCTGCCTTCTTCTTGTGAATGTACTCCATCAGGGTACGCTTATTCTTGAAGACGTTTCCCTTACACTTCAAGTACAGCTTGTGATACCTGAAAATGGTAGATCACGTTGTTACACCAGACAGTAACTAACACATAATGTAATAGAATAACATTGTAAAACGAAACAAGCAATATACAGAAAATAACCCTGGTAGTGACCACTGGGCTGAATTCAGCCCACAAGATCAGTGCAAAAAGCGTTCCAGCCGATTTTGGTATCACTCTGTAGAAACCATTTTCGTTTCCGTCACTAGTACCTCACACGGGAACAAATGGTATCATTGGAAAGCTGAATTATTCTTCGTTCTGATTCACATTTATTCATGAGCATAGTTGACGATATGATGATGACGATCTAGCTTACAAAATGTGTAACATAGCTGGCGCCCATATTTGGCTGCTTTTACTACACTCCGCAGAATAAATTGGTTGCTCTATTCACATACTTTTATCAGCTGTATGGTCAAGTCATAACCTAATACATGAAATGTTTTAAGGGAGGTTCATCAGTTGTACAGTACGGTACTGTGTACATCACCGGTCTAGTCACGATAAGGTTTTTTAACAGACTTATTGTAAGCTCATGTAGCAAGAAATTACCCACAAACATATAAAATATCTACACAAATCACAAGTATTCTGTAACAAGGAAAATGCAAATGGAAAAAATAATTGAAAACCAAATGTGACTGCAAGCAACACAGTAACTTATTCGCAACAGGTTATTAAAACATGCTATATTGAGCACCATGATAATGTTGCAGCAATGGGACAACTATCCTGAAAACGAGACTTTGACCTACATGTTTCTGTCGATCTTCTTGGCTGCCCTGTATTTCTTCAGCAGACGACGCAGTACACGCATGCGTCGCATCCACACGACCTTCTGTGGCATACGTGCATTTGCCGTACCCTTCCGCTTGCCAGTGCCTGTGTGACGGCCCTTGCGACGTGCCTCAGCATTTTTCCTGACCCGTGCACGTGAGTGCACTGCCAGGGGCTTGCGGATGATCAAGCCATCCTTCACAAGCTTACGGATGTTCTGCCCTACAAACATGGCATCAGTAGCACGTTAAACCTATTATACTGAACTTGAATAGAAAAAACCTGGATGTCAAAACAAACATTTGCTGCGTAGCAATGTTCACTCATGATTTGACACAACATTTCATCAGCATGTATGCACAGCCGCACACTAATTATTGGTGATGCATCTCAGCAACAGGCCCTTAGCCAAGGACCTGTCTGCTCATCTTGAAGATAGACAAACGTCTTACAACGACGGGTACAAAACACAGGTTTTTCTTTACAAGATGAGATTTTTTATAATAAAATTGTTTGAACTGTCAACGAATGTTGTCGACGGCAGAATAGCAAATACCTCCTATCTATAAGACTATATTTTTTAACCTTGACATCATTGGAAAATAATGATACTGCGGTTGATCTCTATTTATTTAATCGCATATGTCAATTGTTGGGAAATGCATTTCTATGGCCCTTTGCAGTGCCTATCCATTGGCACTCTCATTTATAGAAACAATCCCGTGATCCGGATGTCGTGGTTGAGTTAAAAATAGCACCCATCAAGCAAGTGAAAAGATGCAATATGTCAACGCTCAAAGTTCACGACAATCGATGCCTTTTTCATAAACGTGAATAAAAGCAGCATTCCTGCAATTGTCCCTGAACAGTCAGCATCCCTTGTTACGTTGATGCAGATCAATAATGTTGATGTGTCTGCCGTAACCGAGACGCTAATGTATTGTTGTCCACCGGTGGCACTCTGCAGTGGCCAAGTGCGATAGCGGTAGACTTTGAAATTGAGTCTAATTCGGGCTCCAATTCACATACATAACTGGTGTGTAGGCCGTACTATTGGCAGCAGTTTCCCAGTTCCTCAACTCAGACGGCAGGCAAACCACCAACAATTAGGCTGTGCTCAGCCTAGTAAATTCATATTGTTTTTGTTCAATAGGCAATACTGAATCTGGATGATTGCTGTTTTATCAAATAAGTAATGTTTCAATTACTGTCAAAACAAGTTGTATTACTGAGTGCTATATTTTCTATTTTTATTTGTTGTATTGCTTTACTTTTAGTATAAAGCAGTGTGATTGTAATCATATTTTTTTCTTCATATTAGACGTATTTGCATGCATGTCTTAAGATGCTTCAAACATTACTTCCATGTTTATATAGTTAAAATAAAGTTTCAAGTTAGTTTTTCATGAACCTTCATGTGTTGGCTCTTCTTCTATTATTACTGTGCAGGTGATAACACCAACCCTGTGGCACAGCTGTAAGACTCGATTGGGCCAATAATGGTTAAACCGGACTTGGCTCTCAATTGAAAAAACCGGATTCGGCCAATAATGGCTGTCATTTGTTCAACTTTCATTGGCTTACCAGTGCAAAAATCTAATGAGCCAATAATAGCTGTCATTATATCAACCAGAATTGGCTTACTATTGAAAAAAATCAATCGGGCCAATAATGGCTGTCATAGACTTCCACAGAAGCCGTTCATGGGTTTAAGGTTTTCTAAAATGTACAAGACTGGCAACATTTTATTTCTGGCTAAGGGCCTTCTCAGCAATCACAGGAACAAGCAACATTGCTGAACAGAAACACATCTAGTATTTATAAATGAGTTGAAAAAATTATTAGAAATTACAATGTAGTCTTCGTATATGAAGTGCAATTGCATTATCACAGGAATAACATGCTTATTATTGACATCAAATACAATATTGATATAAAGTATTTAATAGTCAAAATAGGTCATAACAAAGGCTTGAAATGTACTACATAAATTTTATTCTGGACTCTTAACTGCAAAAAACTGCTCTTTTTTTAAGCCTTTGACACATTAAACATTAGTTGTTTTGTGGTTGTACCATGCATGGCTTTCCTCCCTCATCATGGCCACTGTGATTCAAGGAAGTCTATGGAATATGGTCCTGTCCACACCAGTTTGAGAGGACCGGGGATAGGGTTACTCTCCAACATTGTGGAATGCGAATACACCTCATGTCCACTAGGGACGGTCAGCTCCTGTACATCACGCCAAAAGAGCCGGGCAATGCCAAAGTACCCTGGACTGTCTGGATGTCAATGATGTCGAGTCAAACTAAATTAATTCTAAATCAAGATACATTAACATCAATACAATTATTCAGTAACTTTTGTCTCATATATCACACACACACAGTTTACAGTAGTGACAATAAAATCTACTAGTTTTCTACAACAAAAGTCACTTAGTTAGGTATGGAAACATCTTTAATAGAAAACAACTTATTTACTTATCTTAAAGCAAAAAAAAATATTATTAAAATAACATTGCAACTTCCAAAAACTACTCTTCCATGCTAACATTTTTTTTCAGGAATACTCACGTGAGTTTGCATTGGCGATCTCATTTGTTTCATTAGGATCAAGCCAAATTTTGTTCTTGCCACATTTGAGAACTGCGGCGGCAAGCCGCTTCTGTAGTCGTAGCGTGCTACAGCAGAAACAGACCCTTCCTTCAGCCACCAGAACACAATTTTTATTAGCTCTTATGGTTGGACAATACATATGATGAGAGTATTTAGCAGCTACCAAATCACCAAAAAATTATGTTACCATCATAGGG
Organism: Lamellibrachia satsuma; assembly: GCA_033239005.1. Lineage (NCBI taxonomy): Eukaryota > Metazoa > Annelida > Polychaeta > Sabellida > Siboglinidae > Lamellibrachia > Lamellibrachia satsuma. The sequence continues at coordinate 4,793,407 of BSQZ01000025.1, forward strand.
CCTTTTAAATATTACCAATACATTAGCTCAGTCACGTTCAACTACTAACAGTTTGTGTCAAACAAGGGAAATAGGTATGACACACTTGGTTCGTCATATTTTGAAGCAACAATAGCATTTTTTTGGTTATTCTAATTATACTTTTCAACCATCTTTAATGGTAGTGGCATACCCAGGTCAGGTAGACAGCATGGTCAATAGTTTCATCCTTTCGAACCAGTCATAGGTGTCAGATTTTGTTCTTTCTTTATAATACTGTAGATGCCCCCCCCCAAGAGTATCGAGGAATAAACTTGGATCAAGTCAGCTTGAAGGCGCAGTCCTGGTATATACCAGAAATATACAATTCTCGTATACCAGAAATGTACTGTAAGCGCTGTCCATTTCTTGGAGGTACCAGAATTGCACATTTCTGGTATACAAGAAACGGTCATTCATTATTATGTTCTTATATAATGCCTGCATTTTAGGCAAATTTGTGTGGTAAGAAAACGTGCAGTGCATGCGTTTGTAACTTTGTGAGCGATGTCGATGATACTAGTACATGCATTTCATAACCTGCCTTCTGTGTATTTACCTCAAAGTTTAGTAATATTCTTGTTATGTTCTTATAAAATATTGCGTTTTAGGCAAACCTTAGCAGTCAGAAAACGGTCCGGATTGCATAGCATTGTGTGCGTTTGTGGCCGATGATATGTGCATTTCGGAAGGATGACGCGATTAGCCGCGAAAACTATATTTCATAACCCGCCTTTTGTGTATGTCTCTCAAATGACGTGGTTTGATGGAATGAACGTCCTATACGACAGCAAAATTGAGGTACGAATGACATTACACGATCAAAATACTGATGCCCAGAGCAGTGAGGGGATATTGAGGCCTAATCTGTTTTAATTGTATCCGTATTCTGCATTGTAACATCTTCACAGCAGGCACATGGCAATTAACTTCAGAAGTGTGTGTATAAGTAAAATTGGGCCTAGTATACACAATGATCTAAATCTGCCAACAAATAAATAATCACATACAGTTGTACGTACTAAATGTAGAAACAGTCTAGAAACAGTCTACACACAAAATGTCCGACGCATTCACGAATCCACAATTTACTCAAACGACTGCACAATCTGCAGTAGGAGTAAGTCAAGCTACTGAGTACTGGGCGAAAGCCAAACTGAAGTTCAACACGATGAAAGGTGTTTCCTCGGAACAACTGCCAAGCTACCTCGATAAAAGGATGTGGCGAGACAGGTTTGGTACCGACATCACAGCAGCCTTCCACACCATTTGTGCCCATATATCACTTATATATCGGTTCTAAACCACCCGAAAACAACAACAATAACGGCTCTTTTCAGAGCCACACACAAACCAAACAGCTCTTTTCAGGGCTACCCACATATTTGTGGAAGAGTATGCTATCACTGAATTGAGGTGTTGGTTTTATTTATATTACACACAAATGTGTAATTTTGCTAATTTAGCAGTAGTCTATTCTCCGACTCGTATAGTATCCCAGTAAAGAGTAACATTCCTATATCAAAGTCATTAAAGCTTACCAGGGCTGCATTTTACTATCATAGTTATGTATTTTTTACATCATCCCTTTAGTATGATAACAGTTGGAATATATTAATATACCGGTAGTTCTGTGCCACTCACCAAAATCATACAATTCTCATTTAATTGTCCTTCAACTGTAAAATCTGTTTTCATTTATATCGAAAATATTATTTCATACTGATATGACTCTCATACTTTTGTCACATATCATGTGTAGAAGACGACAGGTTGGAAAAGGAGGAGGCATGCAAGCGACAGATGAAAGACAACACCTGAGATGGATGGATGAGATCAGGAATAAAACAAAATATTGTTTAATAAAATATTAATATCCTCAAAACTTATCCTCATGTTTTTTTCATTCTTACACGTTATGCGATCAACAAATGAACATTTGCAAAAACTAAAACATGATTTCGACATCTGCAGCGTGTCTGTCATTTTTGCAAGACATGATATCAAAGTATTTTTTATATCATGCATTTAATTTATTTATTTAATGGAACTTTGTTAGCATTGAGCAAACTAATCTTTCTATTTATTTATTTATATCATGACTTTGGCCTACAGGCTACACTGACGTCGTAACACAGGCTTTTTGTGAAACACCTGCGAAACCTTGGCATAAAATTCGATTTTACATTAGCTGGTGCATGATGATGGCAGTATTTTTTACTTCTGCTCTGGTTGTACCAGAATTGTGCCGGACACATGTACATCCGATAATTATGGTATGAGAATTGCACCAATTGTTAGTCCTGCTATGCAAGAATTGCACATTGCTGATATACCAGAATTGTGCATTTCAATAATTCTGGTACAACTAGAATTGCGCATTTCTGGTATATACCAGGATCGCGCTTTCAAACTGACTTAACCCATAAACTCTACACGTGGAATAGTGTGCGGTGCGAGCACTTTTCAGTGATTAAAAAAGTTAAGAACGGAGAAGACTGTCAATGGTTAGTCAACAGCGTATTCTACAGGTATCGTGACTGGGAAATTTACATTGTGCGTATGTATAGTATACTGGAGAAAATAATTATGCAAGTATAATGTAACAGTTGCCAGATTTCATCTAGCATGCAACAAATTGTGAAATGGCAACCAAGGCACGAGTCACGCGGCAGAATATGGCATTTACTTATTTCTATTCTAGTTCTTTAGGTTGGTAGCTTGAAAACGAATTATATTTTTCAAAGGTAATGTGCTATAGTTTGTTATAGACTGCCATCCATGTGAAATAATAAAACATAAATACGAATCGTGTATAAAAATCGACAATTTGTGTGTGGAAATTGCAGTACCTCATGGCTGCCACACTACAACGAGAAAGAGGCCTAACGTCATATATTTTTGTAGAATGTACTGCCCGTAAACAAATAGTTCCTCAAACACTTCGCACTTAATAACATGTTTGCCTGCTTTATGTTATTTTATGTGAAATGTATTATTATACAATCGGTAAAATTGCGCAGTTCTCTATTTAAATATATAGTTAATGACAAAACCGTCAAGTAAGGCGTGCGTAATCGTTTCGGCAGTGAGGGATTCGGTTTGAGAACTACTTCATACCTAGTTGTGGCGCCACATCGCGTCTAAATTTTAACTAATTTCGTTTTCAAAGACATGGCAGAAGAATTTGGCAGCGTTTTCGCGACCTTGAAAACAAGGTCAGCAAGCAGAGTCAGCTGTCAATTGTTGTTTGCGTTTGCATGATCAAAGAACAGCAGAAAGGAAACAGGCAATGGAAAGAGCTAGCATGACACACGGAATGGCAGACATACGTCGACGGAGCCTCGCGACAGAGCTTGGAAAAGAAGGGAAGTCAATCGATAAAAACTCGTATCCTAACAGCAAAATTGCCGTTTTAACGAGCGGCGGCGATGCACAAGGTAATGTAAACATACTAGCGCCCTGCCCTGGGCCTGTCACTAGCGCGTTAAGGTTGGCGGTTGTTGTTCACACCTCTGGTACGCAGTGTGATGCACTCTAAGACAGCGAATTGAGTGGTGGTTTAACAACGGGGGTATGTTAGAAGGGACGTGTAATCGGAAATTCTCCATTTCCTTGGACCTGAGCCTGGCAGCTTAGTGCAGCTAGACGCAGGTCTCAGCTCAGGCTTAGGCCACCTGCTATTCTATTTACGGCTAGGCCGCAACTTCGCAAACTGTTCCAACGTAGAGTATTGCATTACATCTAGGAATTTTAGGAGATAGCTACCATGGTTACCTTTAAGTTTAGCTGGTAATTGTGTAGTTTGTTACTCAATGTGACAACTATTTGTCTTTTTTTCATGTGGATGGGGCATTAAGTGTAAATTATGAAACAGTGGTAAGTGGGTGGGGGCCACCACCCTCCATAGAAGATATCCCTTTTCTCAGATCCTAAATGATGCTAATATTTAGTGAAATGAGACAGACAGAGAAGGATGACAGTTTAGTTGACATCATTTATTTGTAAAGGTAACTTTTAAAAATATATTTTCACCCAGTTTTCTTTAATTTTATTTACCATTATAAAGTGATTCATAATATTATATTGAATGACTTCTGAGTTTTGGCTCAATACTCCCAAGCAGACACTTGAATCATGGTATACGTGCGTTGTGTGTGCGTCTTATCATTATCATAGATGTATGGAAAGATGTATGGCCGTTGTCAAGGAAATACATCTTTTGTCAGATTTCCCTAGGTGTAGCTTGCCATTTTCAACATTCCACCTGCCTGAATCCATAGACAATGTAGATTCAGGTGGTTTATTGCCAAGTAACGTTTAAAAAAATTAACAAGGAATTTGTGACATAAAAACTCACCAACCCACCCACCCACCCACCCACTCCAGTAGCAGCTATATCCAGTTACACACATCCACACACACCACTCACTCTCGCCTATGTAAAACAAGTTACGTGTAAATCAGAAACATTAGAAAAAAGACACAACTAGGCTAAAACATGTATAAGTTAATAACAAAGCCAGCTGCCAACAAGTGTTAAAGAAATTCACCTGTCCGTCTTCTAACAGTCTCCGCAGACAGACAATGCAATGTTGCAGTCCCTTAATGTGAATTTAAGTACTTGCCAATATATGTACAATGACCAATAATACAGCTATATATATATATATATATATATATATATATATATATATATATATATATATATATATATATATATATATATATATATATATATATATATATAATTAAAGTAGTATGTATGTCTGTTCCCTCGTATCTCTGTCAGTTTTGCTTTTTTGTTGGTGCTAAACTTTTGCATGCATGCTCAGGGGCCCATGGGGATGCTTCATATGTTAACACAATTCAACATTTCCCCAGGCATGGGTGGGGATATTATGAAGGAATCGATGTGGGCGTTTGACGCCTACAGATTACAGAACTCAGAACAATAGTACATACAATTGTTAGCAATGCTATGCATGTTTTATACAATTTGCATGTTTTATATGATTGTTGCGAGTTACATGATCTAAGCCAAACATCCGCTTATGAACACTTCATTAAATTGGTACTTGTTCATGATTCCTGGGGCATGAAATTGTCACTGCCATACAAACATTTGACTGGGTACTGCAAGGAGTCATAAGTTCTTACAATGGTTGCTTTGTTGTCCTGTGTTACGCCAGGTACCTCGGCTAGTATATAGATAACAGGTACATTTAGTCAGGGTATGAGCAGCATGCATCATGAGCAGCATGCATGGATCATTTAACAATAATTTAATAGTATGATGTTTAAAAGATATTGTTTCCTATGTTCACCTACTTTATATATGGGAAGGAAAATAAAATGCATCTTGGGTGAGGTAGAACCTGTATAGATGTATTCTACCAAGTGGGTAAATGTGTAATCCACAGCACTGGTTCGATTACTGATAACTACCTTGCATAAGGACATGAATGAATATGTTTTGGCATATTTATTATTGTAATTGGGTCTACACAACAAGTAAACATGAATCAAACTTCATTGCCTACTGCCAATCACATGGTGTAGCATATGTAGACTTGTAGCCAATCTGTGCTAAATTGCTAAATGTGTCAATGAAATGAATACATTTATAAGCCGTGGAGGCTAGTTTACTGAGTAACACTATACTGTTTACTAATGTGATTCTTGCAGCACAAATGAGCTGGCCTCAAGTGCAGAATTTATATGCATAGAATACGTAATAGGTAAACCCTATCCCAGCAAGGACAATGCCAGCTTGTGTGTGATTGTGTCTGCAGTGATTTGCCAATGCTAACAGTTTAATAGGTTTGCATCTGTTGATCAATCAAGATGAAATGTTTGCTTTGTTAAGAAATGGTGCTCAACAGTGAGTAAGTTGTGATGGTGGTACCCCTAAGAGCAATCAGCAGGTTCCATGCACACTAACTGTAATCACCACTAAGCATTGCATTTGTTAAAGACACCAGCCAGATTGAACAAATCGTGACATTTTATTTTATAAAATGTGATATATATTTAGCTATATCTATAAACCATTTTAAACAGGTAGACACACATGCCTGTTTCATTCTAGGCACTGTGAAAAAAACACATAACTTATTATATACCGGTAATCTGACAGCAAGAGCATTCACAACTGAACAGCTATATCTCTGATGCCTTGTTAATTAATTTATTCTATATATATATATATATATATATATATATGACATTTTATTTTATAAAATGCGATATATATTTAGCTATATCTATAAACCATTTTAAACACCGGTATATAATAAGTTGAGTTTTTTCACTGTGCCTAGAATGAAACAGGACTGTGTGTTTCTACATGTTTAAGATGGTTTATATATATTTAGAAGATAGCTAAATATATATATCCCATTTTATAAAATAATAAAAAAATTTGTAATGATTTGTTCAACCTGGCTATATATATATATATATATATATATATATATATATATATATATATATATATACACGTATATGTATACACATTATGAATTCATGACGTGTACATGTGCTTTATATATATATAATAGTTGCTTTGATGTATTCACTTGATTAAATCTGAATGTTTCTTGGGACACTATTGGTTTTATAGAATTACCTGTATAACAAGGTGATGAGTTATGAGGCTTTTGCTAGTCTTTTAGTTGTGTTTGATCTTAGTCTTTGGTTTGAGCTCAATTGATATATATATATATATATATATATATATATATATATATATATATATAAAGACTAGCAAAGCTCATATATATATATATATATATATATATATATATATATATATATATATATATATATATATATATATATATATATATAATATATCAATTGAGCTCAAACCAAAGACTAAGATCAAACACAACTAAAAGACTAGTAAAAGCCTCATAACTCATCACCTTGTTATACAGGTAATTCTATAAAACCAATGGTGTCCCAAGAAACATTCAGATTTAATGAGTGAATACATCAAAGCAACTATTATACTGTAATTTATTATAGTGTGTGCTTTTTGTGATTTTTGTAAAGAATACATAAATAACTGGGTTGAGATGCATGTAAGAAGACAACTTTTCTTGGTGTTATATTCATAAAAGTAAGAACAAAATAGATTTTTTGGTAGTGATTTATAATCAAACAACCCTAAGCGCAGATCAGTGCTAATTCTACAGTAGTAGAAAAGAACAAGCAGTGAAACTAAACTAAACAGTTAACCACTGGCTCTCTCCGTTACAGTTGTATATAGTAATAGTACTACAATTTTCATATGATTCACTGCTATCTTAAATTAGCATATGGAAACTAGGGAAAATTAAGAACAAAATCATGGATCAAAAAATAAAAAAACATCCCTCTTTTAACGTTTTAAATCCAAAAGCAGTCAATGTGTTTAAGATTAAACCTAAAACTGAGGTGCAATATATAGAAATAGCAGGTGTCATAAGGACACCCAGTGTATACACCTCCTCAGAAATGCCAACTCAACTCAATACAACAGAGTAAACCAGTATTGTTTAATGTCAACAATACTGTGACCCTTCGCCAGGATTGTGAAAATTTCCAGTTTACCCCTTCCCTTGTCACTTTGTATTTACCAGTTATGTAAAGCAAAAAGCAGTTATACGTGTATCATGGGTTAATTGGGAGTGGTCAAATAAATGTCCATCAAAATATTTAGAGAAACAATTATATTATTTATTATTTCCATTAGTTGTAATGGATAACTACTCGTCTGCACCAGTTTTATCATAGGTGGCAAATTTCAATGGACCCAGAAATCACCACATGTAATGTCCCATTGTATAGACTCACGAAAAAATAATTGTTCATCATCAATAATTTAAAAATTAGGGTCCCACGTTATTTAAAAGCAAAAATCACGTTATTTAAAAAAAACAACAACCCGTTATGATTGTCAAAAAACCTGTTGCAATGGAACAACGGGTCCATGGCTAAGGGACTGCAGTGTCATATTCCGCTCTACAGCATAGTGACTGCTCACCATAGAGTTACATAATTAATCATCCCCCTAATGGGTGTTCTATTTATGTCTGTGCTGCCTACTCTACTGCCAACTTTTGGCGACATGCAATGTGGTGTTGCTCGTGATCACCAGGTGACACAACTAACGTGATAACTTAGTGTGTGTAAAAAAATATTGTGAATGAAATCCATTTTGCTACAAAATAAACGAATCTTAGATTAAAGAAACAACAGCTTCGTTACCTCGTGGAATTGTTGGATGTTTCGCAACTAGTTGGTTGGAAGGGTTCAGCAAAGTAATGGCACTCCTATGTTAGCCCCAGAATTAAGGGGCTGTTTGGAGTAAGCAAACCAAAAGACCAAAGCACTGCACGAACAAGGAAAAAAAATTCCGCTCAATTGTAACGTGTCCCCAGAAAGACCGTCCCCAATGTCAACGAAGAAGACGTCTCAGGGTCATTCTCCAGGGGTCGCCTCAACATCATTCTCATCTCAACTTCGCCGGCGTTGAACGCTATTGAATGTGGGAGAGCGAAGGTGGTGGCACGTGCGTAAATATTACGCAACTGCTTAGAACAGACACACAAATTAAACGAAGAGCCAAATTCAAAGACCATGAAACGCGAAATTGAGTTGTCGCGGTTGTTGGTCACGTATTTATTACCGCTGACTCTGTGTCAAGTACCGGTAGTGCCGTCTGCTTATGCTGCCACACCCCGCCAGGAGCCGGTCGCGTCGTAATTGGGACCTCATTTCGGGAGCTAGGCTGACAAAGTGGGATAGTTATGGCGGCCAACGGGGCGGCGACGACGACATCGGAGTCCGAGTTTCACTCCAGGAAGCGGCAAGCTCAACTTCATCGAACCATCACTGAGGTGGTCGGCCGGGACTCTTTCTCGGGCGACAAGAAAGTCATCGGAGTGCTGACGAGCGGCGGCGACTCGCAAGGTGGGCATGAGAACAGATCGCTGACTAGGCAAACCTACCCAACCTATTGCAGACATGCCGTTCGAAAGACTTCCGGGTAAATATGCATTAACCTGGCCGAAATTATTAACGCTATTAAATGACATTTTTACAAAACAATTTCGATGCTAATGTATTCTTTGCATCACTCCCCATCGGATCAGGTACAAATCGGACGTATATTTGTAAGAAGTATTGTGTTTGAGCCCACTTTAAATGGTCAAAACAACACTATAGGAGTCAGACCACAGTTCAGAATTGCATTGGTGGCCATGTTAACGTTTTGTCTGATTATAAGAAAACGTGACCACTAAAAATTCTGAAACTTTTTCACAGCAACTGCCATCATCTCATTGACATGCTGACCAAGTTTTATCAAAATCACATACCTCCAGCTCTTTTAAAACGCCCCGACGTGCGATGCCCATCAATTTAAAAAAAATAGCCATGTATTCATGCGCCCACGTGGCCCATAGCAGAAAAATTCCCATAAATCCCTCCGCCCATTCAACTCTAAAAAAAAATGCACCATTTCACAGCCAATAGCTTCTACAAACAAACCTGTGAATATGCCTGCACAATTGCACTTATGTCACGTACCTCATATAAATTCTTTAAATTCACATATTGCAATTTAATACGCCCTACATTCGTGTGAAACAATAAACAGGAAGGTCAACTGTGGTCTTGCCCCTATACCGGCAATAGCCGGTGTTGTTAATATGGCGATCATCCGAAATGTGCTATAACAATATCACGGTGGCATCAGAACCGGAAAGGCAATTTCGCTGTCAAATATTTCGTACCGCAGTATAAGAAAATACGAAAAATAGAAGAAAAAGGATCAGGTACAAAACGGACGTATATTTGTAAAAAGTATTGTGTTTGAGTGCACTTTCAGTGGTCAAAACAACGCTATACCGGCAATAGCCAGTGTTGTTAATATGGCGATCATCTGAAATGTGCTGTAACAATATCACAGTGGCATCAGAGCCGGAAAGGCGATTTTTACTGTCAAATATTTTGTACCGCAGTATAAGAAAATACGAAAAATAGAAGAAAAAGTGCAATTAAATGTTATGAAAAACTCTTAAAATTGACAATTTAATGTTAAAAAGCCCCAAAAAAAATCGAACTGGAAAGGTGATTTCACTGACATATATCTTGTACGCAGTCTAAGAAGAAAAAAATAGAGTTCAATTTAATTTTGAAAATCCCCAAAAAATCCACCGACAAATATCTAGACAAAAAATATAAGATAATGTAAAAAAAGAAGACTTTGCACATATATAAAAAATAATTAAAAGTTCACAGATCGTGCAAATATCTTTAAATCTTACTCATAAACAAGTGTCTTGTTTGCCAAAATCACACACTTCAGTAATAAATAATTCTTCAGGGGACATTGAAGTGTTAATTTTTTACATTAATAATGTTTGGACCGTATCATGAGGTAAAGTGGACATTTCACTAAAAAAAGATGTTGTCGTTTTGGAAACTGCAGTCATGGTGAATTTCAAGGACCAAATTTATTGAGATATTTTTGTTAAATTTATATCTACAAGAGAATTATTCAAACCTAGACATCGTTGTAGTAACTCGTATGAAAGTGTAGTTGGCGCGGAAAAGAGCTGTTTTGGTTTTCTGTCGACTGCTGGGCGAAATTCACTGCTCGTATGCATTTGTTCATGGGTATTTGGTCACGAATGCACACTAGCAGTGACGAGAGACGTCGCTGGTGGTACGTCGGTGAATGGGTTTTTGGCGCAGTGGAAATAGAGAGAGCGGCTTTTGCAGGATGCAGGTGGTGCCGGACCGGACGGCTGTCATCATCCAGTCCATCATCCAGCAGTGGCTACTACCCGGCACCCACGTCATATCAGATGGGTGGCCGGCATACAATAACCTGGACCAACTCAGCGGCGGCGTCTATCTCCACGACATGGTGATCCTCGAGCAGAATTTTGTTGGTCCTCTACATCCCGAGATCCATACTCAGAATGTAGAAAACATGATGATGAGAGCAAAGAGAAAACTCCGGAGACAGTTCGGCACGGCGTGACCTTTGTTTGTCATGTACCTTGAAGAGTTCCTGTGGATGCAGCAGCACAGGAACTGCCAACGACGTATCTCGTCACTGCAAGTGTGCATTCGCAACCAATACCCATGAACAAATGCATACTAGCAGTGAACTTCGCCCAGCAGTCGCCAGAAAACACAAAACGGCTCTTTTCAGAGCCAACCACACTTTCACAAAAGAGTTGCTACATTGGGTGTGAACGACGTCTGGGTTTGAATAATTCTCTTGTAGATATCAATTTAATGAAAATATCTTGATAAATTTAGTCCTCGAAATTCACCGTGGCTGCAGTTTCCAAAACGACATCTTTTTGTAATGAAATGTCCAATTTTCCTCATGATAACGGTCCAAACATTAGTAATGTCAAAAATAAACACTTCAGTGTCCCCTGAAGAATTATTTATTACTGAATTGTGCGATTTGGGGCAAGCAAGACACTTGTTTATGAATAAGATTTAAATATATTTGCACGATCTGTGAACTTTTAATTATTTTTTATATATGTGCGATGTCTGCTTTTTTTACATTATCTTATATTTGTTGTTAAGATATTTGTCGGTGGATTTTTTTTGGGATTTTCTAAATTAAATTGAACTAAATTTTTTTTCTTAGACTGCATACAAGATATTTGTCAGTGAAATCACCTGTCCGGTTAGATTTTTGGGGGCTTTTTAACATTAAATTGTCGACTTTTTTTAGTTTTTCGTAACATTAAATTGCACTTTTTCTTCTATTTTTCGTATTTTCTTATACCGCGTACAAACTATTTAACAGTGAAATCGCCTTTCCGGTATTGATATTGTTACAGCACATTTTGGATGATCGCCATATTAACAACACCGGCTATTGCCGGTATAGCGTTGTTTTGGGCACTGAAAGTGTGCTCAAACACAATATTTTTTACAAATATAAGTCTGTTTTGTACCTGATCTGATGGGGAGTGATGCAAAGAACACACTAACATCGAAAAATTTGGTAAAAATGTCGTTTAATAGCATTAATAATTTCGGCCAGGTTAATGCACCTTTACCGACTTCAAGCTTCAAGCACAAAGACGCGCGCCAACTTTACACCCGCCGTGCAACTTATCATGTAGTGAGGGTTGCCCTGTGTCGTAGTAATATAATATAAATGTTTTACTCCAAGCAAGAGCCCATATATATATATATATATATATATATGCATACAATACAAGAAAAAAACATAAATATACATACACGCTGAACATTACAGGTACATGTAGCTAGTGAGAATAAAAATAGGCTTTGTAAAAAATGTCTAAATAAATATACATACGTCGTGCAGTAAAAGTATATGTATTTTTTTCTTGTGTTGTATGTATTTATATGGGCTCATGTGTGTATGTATATATATATATATATATATATATATATATATATATATATATATATATATAAAGCACACGTACACATCATGAATTCATAATGATGAAAGTTGCCATTAATAATATTAAGTCTTAATAGCAATATGGTATTATTGAGTACTGTTCGTGTGGAAGTGTTGATTATTAAATCGCAACTAATTAAAGTATTGCTGATTGCTGTCATGTGCAGTGCTTAGAACTATTTTTCTAACGCAGAATATTGTGTCTTGCCTTCAGCCGATCGTTTAGGACATTTTCCTCCATGGCAAACATTTGTTCTCACTTAGAACGTTTAAGTTTTTTTCTAAATTACACATACAGTGCAATACGCTTATAACGAACTACTTTGTGGGTAGCTAACGAGTTCGTTATATCCGTGAATATATGCATGTACTCGTTTACCTGCTAGGTGGCAGTGTTGTATGTGACAGTTTTAAACTATTCGCCAGGTGTCTATCAAATGCAGAGATATTTCCCAGCAGGCACACGACGTTGTGGCAACATTGTAGCAACGTCAGGTATCGATGTTGTGATGACGTCGAATTATTGGTCGATATGAAAGTTGAGTCAACGTCGGATATCGACGTTGTTTCAACGTCGGATGTCGACGTTTCAACATCAGATATCGACGTTGTATCGACGTCGGATATTGACGTTGTATCGACGTCGGATATCGACATTGTTTCAACGTCAGATATCGACGTTTCAACATCACATCAACGTTGTGATGACATTGAATTATTGGTCGATATGAAAGTTGAGTCGTCGGATATCAACGGTGTTTCAACGTCATGTATCAACGTTGTTTCAACGTCAGGTAGCAACGTTGTAACAACGTTACAAACTGACTAGATTTCAACGTCCTTAGTAATTTGTAATTGAAACAATGCTGACTGATCTGTCAGCAGTGTTTCAACTTCAATGATACAAAGACACAAATATATCGGTGAGTCCTATGTTTATTATTGATGATGTAACAGAAAATGCACTTTAGACTATATATGTGTCTGATTAGGCAGTGTCAGTGGGTTGTTTGGTTGTGCTGGCTGTTCTTCCACCTCCCACACTCCTCTCTGGCGCATACTTCAGGGTGGCGGCAACAGCTGTGTTTACATCAGACTCGTTGCTGGCATTCACTGACTTCATAACACTAGCTGAAAGGGAATGCATATACGTAAGTTGTATTATATGATATTATGTGATATCCTTGTAGTTTCTAGTTGGAAACATAAATCACTGAAGAAGCTTTTCTGGTAAAAAAAATTAATTAAATTTAGTTAATTTAGTAAATTCAGTTTATACATTGTCTACGTAGATGAAAAATACGTTGGTGTCAGTTGTCTGCATGTGCTAAACAAATAATGAACATTAATTACTTCTCACTTAATTTGTTCCTTTAATCTCAAACAATGCCAGTCCCCTACACTATACACCACCACAATGCAACACTGCCTAAATATGACTACCAGGTACTCTAAAATGGCTGAGAGAGCAAGACACAATAGTCAGTACCAAGTAGCCACGGCCCACGGAATTGGGCGCTTCCCGAAGTTAGGACACGCAACTGCCAACTATAATAGTATAAATGCAAGTATTGATAACGAATTAAACAACCGATATGCAGCTCAGAACACTAAATATATATATACAATATAGAGATACATTATAATAATTATAATAATATATAATTTTTTCTATTCTGGTAAATTACTCGCAACAAATAAACATAGTGTCAGCTAGTACTGATCGACGAGTACGGAACCTTCGGATTTCACCTAAGGCTAAGTCTAAGTCCAAGACAGTTCACGACCTTCGAGTTTGGCGCCTAAAATTACGATGTGCAAAGATCTACTTTCTTATGCTTTGCGAACAAAAATAATTTGCATAATGCTAAAAATCAATGTATTGGATAATAAATGTTTTGCGGCGCGCCAATCGTTTTATAAACTATAACTGTAAAAAGAGGTCTTCGTTGACTTCGAATATGGCAGTATGAGGTAGACTTGCAGTAAAAAAGAAATTTAATAATGATAATTGTCAGTGAATATTGTAAACATATGGAGCTTACAATAAGAAAATTTTGTCATTGTTTGTTATTTTTGTTAGAGTAACTATACACATATCATACGAATTTGAGTTTCCTTTCATTTTATTTCACTTCCCGCATGGTGCATTACCGTGTGGGAAGAATTCCCTTGCATGATATGCAAAATTTAATACAAGTAATAAATCATAAGGCTACGGCGCACGTCAGATATCACTGATCTGGCCTTCCTCGGTCCGAGCACTGATAAATGACCTCCCGCGAATGCGGGCCATCTGCAGCTGGGAAGTGGGCAGTTGTGAGCAAGTGTGCTCAGAGCGCTGCAGCGCTGATATCCGCCCTCGGGCTGATGACTGCGGTAAACCTAAATTGGTTGTTTGTTTGAATCAAACAGGCAAAGTTGTGCGATCACAAATCCATTCACTGGAAGCATGCTGTATGTTGCTGTTCAAATAATGATCGTAGAAACTTTCATCTATAGTATACCTACCTATATTCGACGTCATAACCACATAAAACTTCGACGTTGTTAAGACGAAGGTTGATCGACGTTATAATTATTGACGACGTTATAATTATGCGTGTATGTTGTCCACTAATATGCATTGCGTACCTAAATTCGATGTCGAATCAACGTCAAACTTCAACATTGTTACGACGGAGGTTAATTGACGTTACATTGACATTGCGTGTATGTCCAGTTACATACGTTGTGTACCGACCTAAATTCGACGTGCTATCAACGTCAAACTTCGGCGTTGTTACAACGGAAGTGGATCGATGTTACATCGACGTGGCGTGTATGTTGTCCACTTATGTACGTTGCTTACCGACCTACATTCGATGTCCAAACAACGTCAAACTTCGATGTTGGTACGTCTCTGAAAAAGTATCGAAATATGACGTAAACACATGGCGAGCACGCCTTGTCCAAGCACACTAAAACACGAACTGTGGCTGGATGGAGCCACGGTAACTAAAGTACTTCTCCTTGTACAACGCACAGAATGACACCAGTTAATCTGTTTTGAAGAAGTCCTCCATTGAAGTTTGTTTGCTGTTGGCGAGAGCCCCAGACAAAAGGAAATCCTCAAGCCAGTCACAATGCACTGCAGCTTCATCTGACTGCGTAGCCCTGTTATGGATGAACTGTCGTATATCGCGCAGCTTGTCGAAACACTCGGCGATGTTCCTTATCTGCTCAGCAGGAGATGGGTAAGATTCACACCAATGTTTATTTAAACATAGCTTACTGGGCAGCTAACAATCACCTTTGATGATTTCCCTCATTGACCTAATTACTTTGTCACTGGTGCTCTGCGTGGACACGGCATGGCTTCCAGGTCACGGACAGGAAGTATTTGCAAACAATTTTCAGTTGGATAGAAATTCGTTATGCGGCGGATATTATAAATTATTTCCAGCACTGTCTTCTAGTGGTCCAACCTTGTCTCATACGTTTTGTGTACCCCTGATATATGCATAAAAACTGTTGCTGTCATTTTTTTATTTTACATGCTAAGTTTTGATCATAGATTCTTTTAGATTGTCTAATTTCATTTGTAGCTGCATTAAGTGCATCTTTGTAATTTGTGTAGTCTTCATCCTTTGTGGTATGCCTGTAAACCCTCCACATAGTTTGTGCAATATTTTTTTAAAAGCATCTTTTATAACAAGTGTTTCTTTCTAGACCATTTTCCTCATTTTTCAAGGGAACAAATTTATCAATGAGATTCTCAATTACATATTTTAGAATGTTCCAACATTTAATTGTGGTCTTAATCCTCAGCATGAAATTCAAATCTAATTTTGCTAAATATTTTCTATATCTTTGTATTTCCTTTGTGGAGGTTTCTCCTTTTTTTATTTGTACTTTCTGTTTTTACTTTGATGTCATAATGTATTTGATTATGATCAAAATGGCTCATGTATTTTGACATTGTCCACTAATTCATTTTGTGAAGACAAAACTAAAATCTCCCATTATGATACATTCGCCTATATATACTCACTTCCTTTATAGCATTTTGTATTTTTTTATCCTCTTCGTTAATGTTTGGACTTTGGTAAACTAATCCAA
The DNA here is from genome assembly GCA_033239005.1 of Lamellibrachia satsuma. Lineage (NCBI taxonomy): Eukaryota > Metazoa > Annelida > Polychaeta > Sabellida > Siboglinidae > Lamellibrachia > Lamellibrachia satsuma. The sequence continues at coordinate 4,809,992 of BSQZ01000025.1, forward strand.
TAATTAATGTTAAATTTCCTATAACTAAATTGCACCAAACAGCTTCATCCCAATTTGCTTCCATTTCTAATTTTACTTTGTAAGCCTGAATAGATTCTTTAATATATAAAATGACTCCCCCTCCTCTTCCTATTCGATCTCTCCTAAACATTATATATCCTGTCAATCCTAATTCAGCATCTGATATGTTTTTGTTGGCCTATGATTCGGTTATACAAATTATGTGAGGGTTAATATCATCTAGCATAATGTTTAATTCGTTTTTCTTATTTGCTATACTCCTTGCATTTAAACACACACATTTATAACCAGCTTCAGAAATTTTTTTCCAGACATGTTATTACTAGTTGGTGTGTACTAATGGCCTCTTGTCCTGTTTGAGGCACCTCTAAGTAACCCCCAAGCTGGTACCCTCTTTCCCTTTGAAGTTACATTGATTAGAAGTGGCTGGGAGAGGGCTGATCTTGATTATTAGACAGAAATCTGTCATTAAATAACCTGTGATTTATACTGTATATATGTGATGTGCCAACTGTAGACCTAATGGTTTTGTTTCTATTGTGTTGTTTCGATCGGCACTGTAATTTCCTGGTTGGACGAAAAAAGTATTGTATTGTACAGTGGTCTATTCTTAATTTAGGCATAAGCTTACAGCCCACAGCCTACATTTGTAATATTGATTTCTAAAACTGATTCGAGTACAATTTTTTTATGAACTTACCATCCAGTTGTTGATGGCTGAGTCTGGGTCAAAGTCACTGATGTTCTCTATTCAGCCTGTTCATCATGATGTTGTTGAACCTCTGCTGTTCATTGTACTGTCCACCTAATTCTCTTGTGTCAAGCATGTGTACATGCGTTGCGGTGATATTACAGCCTTTTTACATGTTACTGGTTATGCATACTGGTTGGGAGAATGTTTGCTGTACTTATGACAACATGCCATCGCACACATAAAGCCGATGACTAACAAAACGAATCGTTATAATGATTAATGGCAGCAAACATACTATTGACAAATTCATTGATTTGAGCATTGTTTTTGAGCTGGTTGCTAGGGATCACAATAGGATTGTACACCCAACCTTTGTACACTGTGCCGTACTCATGTATGTGTAGGATGTGAAATTCATTATGGAGTTGCATGTCCTGGTTTGGTGAGCTTAATAATGCTAACAATAACATTGTAGAATAAGGCAAAATGTGCTAAAAAAAAAATAGCCAACTGTTTAATTAGAAGTGTTAACCTACTTGCAAATTTTTTTTAAATAATTGGAATGCTAACAGGGAACACCTGCTATTGTCTAGTCACTGCCCTAATGAACTTTATCACATGCTTCAATTGTCCTGAAGCTTGGTGATTATGCAAAGTTAGGGTGACACGATTTAGTTCACTGGTGGGACTATGACCCCTTCATGCAACATCGTGTGGTGTAGACTGTATGTGGTTGACCTTCATTTTACTTCCAAGAAGCTAGCTCAAAAAGTTAACACGAATATGTCAGACTGAGATTGATATGACTGTTAATAATTCAACACCAGAAAATTACGTTCCATACTACCATTAGGCATTCAGGTAATTCAAACAGTGTTCTCTACAACATAGTTTTAAGTGGTGCAAAGTAATGTCTATAAGAAATTATTTCTTACGTGGTACATAGTAGTAATATCAACAAGAAACTAATTTTTAAATGATGCAAAGCAATATCAGTAAGAAGTATTCTATAGATATAGACTACTCAGATATGATCAAATATTAGATATTACAAGATCAGAAGTTTGGGGAAATTGTTGGCTGACTGGTATTATCTATCACACATTGGGCACTGTTGTACAGTGCTTAGATCAGAATGTAGTATTTAAATGATTGCCGTTATGCTGCACACATAGAGTTGAAAATGTACAATTGTGAACATTGTTGTAGATGTTGCTTACAGTTTGTGACATAACCTTCTGTTATTGCCTTCTGATGTGCCCTCTACATCTGTAAGTGGAAGAAAGGTCACCAAACGACTGACTGTAACACTCGTGGGTATTAATCAATACTGTGCTACTGGGCCATGTGGTTGTATTGCTGCAGGATTGGATTATCTCGGTGTCACAGAGTCTCCCAGTGACACTGAGACGCTCACAAGTATGACATCGCCATTCATTTAGCCAACAACACAGTTTGATATGGCCCCTGGCAAAGCTAGCTAAGCTTACATGCTACTGAGAAACTAGATTATTGTGCAGTATTTATTAACCTGTATAGAACATCAGAATGTATTGTTTTTTGTTTACGTCAATGCCAGTAGCAGGAAATGGATACTGTACAACATTTACTATTATCCCCACACTGAAGATTTATACTGTGTTAGTAGAACCCAATGTGGAAGATTAGACTAGGCAATTGTAATAGTAGTTGCACTACTGTTTTCATCCATCTAGAGCAAGTGCTGTCTACTGTATACGCTCAGCATTACACTATAATAAGGTGTGTTCTAATCAAATTATGGTTTGAAAGTGCCGCCACCTGTCGGAATAATTAGAACTACCGTGGAAGTCTCTTCCACACACTTCAAGCAAGCAGTATTTGCATTTTTTCTGTGGACTTCATTGGTCCACTACTTTTAATAGGTTGACCAGTATTTGTATACCTACATGCTCAATGACTTCATTGGTCCAGTACTTTAATAGGTTGACCAGTATTTGTATACCTACATGCTCAATGAGTTGGCATAGAATGCATTTTAAGGCAAGCCCTGCTTGGACAATTATATCCTTGGCGTCGTAAGTTAGACAATAATATGTGACATCTCTAAACTGGGAGGAATTGGCCATCACCATCACCAATGATGGCAACATCCCTGGCCACACAGATCAAGATATGAAGATGGAGATGGCTTGGGCACATGTGCTGAAAGTCACCTGGCACACTGCCCAAGACAGCCTTACGCTGGACAGCGTATGGTAGAAGGAGACGTGGTTGCCCAAAAGAAATATGGAGATGAACAGTGGAAGAGGAGATGAAAGAATGCAGCCTCACATGGGACACCATCACCAAACAGGCTGCAGACCGACAGCAGTGGTGCTCTCTTGTTGAAGTGTTATGTACCATATGGCATGGAGAGGACCAAATAAGTGACACCAACCCAGTCCCTTTATTAAATATTTTGACAGTCACTTCTGTTGAGTCTTGATGTGTCCTGCCCAAATTTTCGTAGTTCCACACGGAGCACATGGTTGATTATAACTGTCTCAGTGTTTGTACGACAGCCATGTTTTACTAAGAATTATAATTGTTACTGCATATCTGTCATGCTGAACATTTGCCACTGCTAACTTTTCTCCAATGTTTCATGCATACTTTGTTTTAAATACATGGTAACCACAGATAGTTGTCCAAAATGTGTAAGTTTCCAACTCAGAGCTATACACAGTTCTAAACAGACGTCATTTGCAAAGTTTTGTTGTGGTGCTGACCATAGTGCCATCTGATTATTAAAAAACAGTGGTCCTTCTGGCAGAAAAAATTTTATAATTAGTATTTTATACAGATTTGGATAAAAATGTAATTTGTGACCATTTCTGCATATCACAAAATTTTCAAGCATACTGTACTGTGTACGCTTATTATGATGAATATGGTAGTCTTAGTTACAATTTCTTGATTATAATGCTGTATTTTTTTTAGTGATATATGGTAGTTTCTGACAGTTTCTGCCACTTCTGGCACCATAAATCTGTTTGCACATGCAGCCCTGGCTAGTAGTAGTGATGTCTGTTGTTGTACTGGGAAACACTCCACAAGTTGAATGCCTTGTTACTTACACTGTGACATAGTTACCTAACTGCACTAGCTATCACGTACCACATCATGTGTTGTATTATACTTCAAGTACTTTCTCGCATCGCATCAAGGTCTACAGTGATGACATGTTTAAGATTAATTATTACCAGCTATTTAAGATTAATTATTACATGTCAGTTATAATGAAACGTTACTGGTTGATGCAGCTGTTCTTCTGAAGTAGTTTAGATAACTTGTAAATTAAAAAGATGTTTATATAAGACACTGTAAGTGCTTACCTGGGAAAAGTTTTATTGACTAAGTTGAGTGCTGTACAGAAGACAATACTTGTACTTTGCTCCACTTAACATGATCTGCATGTACAGAGTAGGCATTTGGTATTGTATGGTCACAAGCTTTTGGTAGTGAAACAGTGCAGTAGTTTGTGGTTCGCCATGGAAGATGCTAGCAGTAACATGGAGGATGTGGATGTCTTCATTAATACTCTGTGGAAAGATAAAGTGGCACGCAAGAAGCCTTCATTAACTCGGACAATCAGCAAGATTGCCACACTTAATTCTTTCTCAGAAGAAGATCAGGTTGTCGGTGTCCTGACAAGTGGTGGAGATTCATCAGGTTGTAATCACATTACAGGTGTACTATGAGATAAAGCAATAATTATAAGTTTTTTTATGAATAATTTAACACTTAGAAATTAGATTAATGACATTTGATGTCTGCATGTGTCACATTTTCTCCTACTCTGTAGTTGATGTATTATGAGTGAGTAACATACAGTTGTATGTTTGTTGTTTGTAGGAATGAACTCTGCCGTGAGGGCAGTAGTTCGCATGGGCATATATGTCGGCTGCAGGGTGTTTGTCATTCAAGAGGTATGTTCCAGGTTTATTCATTAAGTGATATATACATGTTATCAATTATAAAATATTTAACTGAATTGAATTTATCAGGGCGAACGCTGTCGGTAGAGAGCAGTGGAAAGGGTAGCAGTTGGGGCATTGCCATTTGGAGTGCTCAAGTGTCGATCAGAAGGACTGGTGTTCAAATCCACCAGCTGCTGTTTTAAAACTTGGATTCCCCCTCCCCTGTCATAATGCAATACTACCTGCATGTGCTCGAAGTCAACACCTTTATGAAATGCAATAAAAAAATAAACAGTGTTTTTGGAAAACGTACATCAGTGTACAATGCTGAACAAAACCGTTGCTAACCCCTCCCCATGAAACCACTGTTAACCCCCCTCCACCATGAAACAGGTGCTAGCCCCCTTCCCCAGTGATACCGCTGCTAACTCCTTCCCCCGTGGAACCGCTGCTAGCCCCCCTCCCCATGAAATCACTGCTAACACCCCTGTCCCATGAAATCGCTGCTAACCCCCCTCTCCTATGAAATCGTTGCTAACCCCCTTCCCAATGAAATGGTTTTGTGTAATGCTATACATTGATGTTTTGGTATCACAACCATATAAATCGCCCTTTCAGTTGGCATGTAGTTCTAATGCCCTGGTGACCCCTCTCAAGGAATGCACATACATCACACAGTTTTGTATTTACTGTTGTGTAAGACATCCAGGTAATATTTCATGTATTTTGTTGTTTGTCTACATGTCTGCTAACAAGATGTATTGGATTGTTTACCAACCTGTGTTCTGTAGGGCTACCAGGGCATGGTGGACGGAGGGCACTGCATTGTGGAAGCCACCTGGCGGTCTGTCTCCAACATCATGCAGAAGGTATGTGCAAACAGTCACATTTATTTCTTGCTTTCTGCTAATAATTCATATATAAGCCAGATGTAAAAATTTTGACCTTGCTATTTGCCTAAAAATGCCAAAGCTGTCCTATGATTTGATTTAATTAATATGAATGTAATTTTGTATTATTTGAAATTTTTTAAGGAAATTGTAAATAGCAGGAATGAGTAGGTCCCTACCTAGTCAGTTTTTTGCTGAAACAAGAATTTTTTTTCAAAACCCACATAAAGTACTGTCAAGGGCAGTTGTCCAATATCAAGTCTTGTTGCTACTATAGGGTGGCACAACCATTGGCAGTGCTCGCTGTAAAGACTTCCGTGAGCGCCAGGGCCAGCTGAGAGCAGCCCACAACCTCGTCACTCACAGCATCAATAACCTGGTGGTGATTGGAGGAGACGGAAGTCTCACTGGCGCCAACATCTTCAGGGAAGCATGGCCAGATCTACTCAGTGAACTTGTCAAAACAGGTCTGTCTAATAAATGGACTATCTCTATCCATTTGCTCCTCACAAATCAGATATGTTGAGATATGGAGTGCGTGAGTTGTTTAAACAGGTGTAGTCTTTTCAATAAATGAATGCATACTATTGCTGAAATCATCAAAAGAATTGACTTTTATTATAAGATTGGGTAAGTTGCAAAAGTTAATAGCCTCGATATGCAAGTAAAGGTGTCAGTTTTAAAACACTTTTTATTTAGTTTTAGATGAACAGTATTGTTCAGAATATATTTGTTTGTTATGTGGCCTTTTATTTGATCTTTCATATAGAGCTTTAACTTCATGTGTGTCTGTCACCAGGGAAGATCACGCAGGAGAAAGCATTTGGTCTTTCGTATAGAGCTTTAACTTCATGTGTGTCTGTCACCAGGGAAGATCACGCAGGAGAAAGCATTATTTGGTCTTTCGTATAGAGCTTTAACTTCATGTGTGTCTGTCACCAGGGAAGATCACGCAGGAGAAAGCATTATTTGGTCTTTCGTATAGAGCTTTAACTTCATGTGTGTCTGTCACCAGGGAAGATCACGCAGGAGAAAGCATTATTTGGTCTTTCGTATAGAGCTTTAACTTCATGTGTGTCTGTCACCAGGGAAGATCACGCAGGAGAAAGCATTATTTGGTCTTTCGTATAGAGCTTTAACTTCATGTGTGTCTGTCACCAGGGAAGATCACGCAGGAGAAAGCATTATTTGGTCTTTCGTATAGAGCTGTAACTTCATGTGTGTCTGTCACCAGGGAAGATCACGAAGGAGAAAGCAGCAGAATGTTCTTGCCTGAATATTGCGGGCATGGTTGGCTCCATTGACAACGACTTCTGTGGCACAGACATGACAATAGGTGCTGACTCGGCCCTGCATCGTATCATTGAGGCAATTGACTGTATCGCCACAACAGCATCGAGGTAGAGACCTAGGTGTATGACATGTCATAGCTGTTGAGCAGTTCTAATGTGCAGATTTAATTTTATATCGGTGCTCTTGAGTATCCTTAAAGAGCTGTCTCTCTCAAACACAGGCATTTTATAATTCCAGACATAGCTACAGCCAAAGTTATAAAGAATGTCTTTTACTAGAAAATAAAGCAGGTTTTTGTCGTTATCTTGTAGTAGTTGTTAACACTGATGTGATAGCATGACTTGTGCAAGTTGTCACACGTCTGTTTCTGTTGACAGTCATCAGAGGTGCTTCGTAATGGAAGTGATGGGACGACATTGTGGGTACGTCACACTTTATTCACTCCCTCAGCCTTTCATCATTATTTTAACATATCCAAAACTTGTTTTTACTTTAGTAGAAATGTTCATCGTCTTATCAAGACGACTTCGTCAGGACTAATGACATTCAGGTGAGGAAGTTCGTAATTGCCCTTGTCTCAGTTGATCGCTGCCTTTGTCTTACGTCTTTTGGATATGTTAAAATAATTAGTTCAACATGAACTATCCTGAGAAGTGTTCACAAAGATGGATTAGTTGTTGCTCTCCTCTTTATCCCTGAAGTATGGGGTGAGGCTGACACCAATATTCAGTGCTTCATGTTTGAAAAGAACAGGCGAGCTGTAAACTGCTTGCCTATATATGCCAAATTAATTTAGGCAAGCGATTTGTTAGTTAGTTTTTTGACCGTGTGGTGGTGCCACACTGGTGCCACTGGCCACTGCCATGGCACCAGTGCACTGGTGCCACTGACCACTGCCATGGCACTGGCATCGTGTTCAGCTTCGCTTAAGGAGTTTGAAAATTGCAATCAAGATTAACAAATACATCTTGTATAAGAACCAGATAAATGCAGCTTAGTAGGCAACACCAATATAGCCTGGGGTGAGATGGCATGCTTCCATTGCATTGTAAATCACTATGCTAAATGCTCAACTCAAACTCAATGTACAAAAATATGAATTCATCAAGAGTGAATCAATGGTTGGAGAGCGGATTACACATAAATTAAAAATGTTGGACTCTTGATAAGCCAATGGCTTCCTTGTCCACTTGCCATCTGCATGGGCCTTTTGCCTAGGATGGCAATCTTGTTAAATCAATGTTAACTGGTACCGGAGATGTGCGTCATGAATTTTTATGTTGGTTGAAAGTGGAACAATTATTAATATTGTCACTTTTAATGTTTGATCAACTGTTATACTGCGTGTCAACTCATACGCGTATTCGGTTGCTCAGATCCAGGTTATTATTTTTGATTCCCATTACAGTGTAAAATAATACACATTAACGTGTGGCATCGATGGCGTTCTTGCAGTCTCGATGCAGCTGGTGACGATCGCCATTTTTTTAATAGCTCCCTGGTGATGGATGATATGGGAACTCCTACAATGCCTTGCCTAATATTGGACACCACGATATTAAGAGGCTAGTTTCCTAACAAATCTGATATTCAAAAAACTCCTTGTCGAGATGAACACTCGTAGATGGCGAGCTATTTTAGCAGTTGGCATGAGCAATAAATCGCTCCCTAGATTATTGATTTACATGAGCGATAGGGAAAGACAGCAATCGCTCGCCTCAAACATGATGGGATGGATACCAGTTGTCAATTTTTTTTCTTCTATGTCACTGATCCTATTTCATAGCCATCTCCACCCCCATATCCCTCGCTCTCATTCTCCACTCCCCTATCCCTCGCTCTCATTCTCCACTCCCCTATCCCTCGCTCACATTCTCCACTCCCCTATCCCTCACTCTCATTCTCCACTCCCCTATCCCTCGCTCTCATTCTCCACCCCCATATCCCTCGCTCTCATTCTCCACTCCCCTATCCCTCACTCTCATTCTCCACTCCCCTATCCCTCACTCTCATTCTCCACTCCCCTATCCCTCGCTCTCATTCTCCACTCCCCTATCCCTCGCTCTCATTCTCCACTCCCCTATCCCTCGCTCTCATTCTCCACCCCCATATCCCTCGCTCTCATTCTCCACTCCCCTATCCCTCACTCTCATTCTCCACTCCCCTATCCCTCGCTCACATTCTCCACTCCCCTATCCCTCGCTCACATTCTCCACTCCCCTATCCCTCACTCTCATTCTCCACTCCCCTATCCCTCACTCTCATTCTCCACTCCCCTACCCCTCGCTCTGATTCTCCACTCCCCCATCCCTCACTCTCATTCTCCACTCCCCTATCCCTCACTCTCATTCTCCACTCCCCTATCCCTCGCTCTCATTCTCCACTCCCCATCCCTCACTCTCATTCTCCACTCCCCTATCACTCGCTCTCATTCTCTACTCCCCCATCCCTCACTCTCATTCTCCACTCCCCCATCCCTCGCTCTCATTCTCCACTCCCCCATCCCTCACTCTCATTCTCCACTCCCCTATCCCTCGCTCTCATTCTCCACTCCCCTATCCCTCGCTCACATTCTCCACTCCCCTATCCCTCGCTCTCATTCTCCACTCCCCTATCCCTCGCTCTCATTCTCCACTCCCCTATCCCTCGCTCACATTCTCCACTCCCCTATCCCTCGCTCTCATTATCCACTCAACCAGTCAGTTAATGGATGTGCTGTTCCCCTGCGTGGTTTCTCAACCAGTCAGTTAATGGATGCACTGTTCCCCTGCGTGGTTTCTCAACCAGTTAGTTAATGGATGCACTGTTCCCCTGCTTGGTTTCTCAACCAGTCAGTTAATGGATGTGCTGTTCCCCTGCATGGTTTCTCAACCAGTCAGTTAATGGATGTGCTGTTCCCCTGCTTGGTTTCTCAACCAGTCAGTTAATGGATGCACTGTTCCCCTGCGTGGTTTCTCAACCAGTCAGTTAATGGATGCACTGTTCCCCTGCTTGGTTTCTCAACCAGTCAGTTAATGGATGTGCTGTTCCCCTGCTTGGTTTCTCAACCAGTCAGTTAATGGATATGCTGTTCCCCTGCTTGGTTTCTCAACCAGTTAGTTAATGGATGCACTGTTCCCCTGCTTGGTTTCTCAACCAGTCAGTTAATGGATGCACTGTTCCCCTGCTTGGTTTCTCAACCAGTCAGTTAATGGATGCACTGTTCCCCTGCTTGGTTTCTCAACCAGTCAGTTAATGGATGCACTGTTCCCCTGCGTGGTTTCTCAACCAGTCAGTTAATGGATGCACTGTTCCCCTGCTTGGTTTCTCAACCAGTCAGTTAATGGATGCACTGTTCCCCTGCTTGGTTTCTCAACCAGTTACTTAATGGATGCACTGTTCCCCTGCTTGATTTCTCAACCAGTTAGGCAGATGTTGTGATAGGAAATTTTCTACCTGTACCATGGATGACAATGCTTGTTTTGTAACTTTCCAGTACTAGTGATAATAGATTTTCTTTTCACCAGTTTGCCATCTTGAGTAGTGTCTATATAATAATTTGTGGTTATATTGGGAACTCTTACAGATACCTGGCCCTCGTTGCTGCCCTTACCTCGGAGGCAGATTGGGTCTTCATCCCGGAGTGGCCCCCAGAGAAGGGCTGGGAAGACGCCCTCTGTAACAAACTCTCACAGGTTATTATACTACATGACCCATTAACCCATGCCTGCTACCACTTGCCTGCTTCAGTCCCCAAAACCTGCCAAGCGTAGTTGGTGAGATTTCTAGGTTAAAGCAATAATGTTTTATTCTTTGTCGTAATCTGCTCAGGACGACAACCCCAGACTTTGTCGTAATCTGTCAAAATTTGCTCAGGATCACTGTCCCAGACTTTGTCATAACATATCTTCCTTCTGCAAGTTCTACCCAGATATGCTGTTTTATGAAAAAAAAATTGTTTTGGAAGTGGGATTGTCCCAGAAGTGAACCATGTTTTGCTGTGCCAACAGGAGCGAGCACTAGGACAACGATTGAACATCATCATCGTCGCAGAAGGCGCCATAGACATGGACGGCAAGCCCATCACTCCCAATGACATCAGAGATGTGAGTGTCCCATCAGTTAATGTCTCTAGTAATAAAAATTCTGCTGAGAAATACAGGTAGACTTGATATAAAACTACAACCGGGGACATGAGTACATCACATCAGTTTAGTAATTTTCGTTTTATGTGAAAATGTGTGTGAGTGTGTGTATGCACATGCATGTGTGTGTGTGTGTGTAAATGTGTGTATGTACACGTGCACATAGTTAGAAATTAATGATGAGTGTTTCTTTGTCAGCTGATTGCTACTCGACTCAAGTATGACACACGTGTGACAATCCTGGGCCACGTGCAGCGTGGAGGCAGTCCGTCTGCCTTCGACAGGATCCTTGTGAGTTCTACCCGTACTAATATCGTGTCTTGGTGCTCATATCATCATCACCATTTTATGTATTATACTGCTTAATGTCCATCATGTAGAGCTTGATAAATGTGTCAAGTAATACAATAATGGTCGATTGAAGGTTCCGTTTTTATAACTCGTATTAGTCTTGCATTGTTTCCTTTGTAGGTTGTTCAGTCTGTCTGATTGTTTGTTGTTGTGTACTAAAGTTGCCTGCTCTATGCTGTCATGTGCAGGGTTGTCGCATGGGAGCAGAGGCAGTTCTTGCCCTGATGGATGCAGCTCCAGATACTCCTGCCTCCGTGATGTCCCTGGATGGCAACCAGACTGTACGAGTGCCACTCATGGAGTGTGTGCAGAGGGTGGGTACTTAATTCTTTCATTTAGCTGCATTACATGTTCAATTTATTGCTCATTCTAATTGAAACCTCATGCTGGTGGTGGTTATGGAATGGAGTTTGTTTCTTGCTTTGTAAGTATTCAACAACGATCTTCTATTTTGTGAAAGTAGGTGTGGTTGTTAGGTAGAATCAGTTGCTAGAACGTAATGTTTACCCACTTGTCAATCAGTGCAATGACTGCAGACCATGTCAATTGTAGAGATTAATCAGTGTTTTATTTTTACGTGTATTCTGCTACAAAGACTTACCAAAGGTTCTACCAGAAGAAATAAGTTGGCTGTCTCTAGCAGTGATGCAGTGCCTTGCCTTTGCCAGTAGAGCTCCACTACTTTCAGTGTAACACAGACTGCACCTTGCCTCTGCCAGTAGAGCTCCACTACTTTCAGTGTAACACAGACTGCACCTTGCCTCTGCCAGTAGAGCTCCACTACTTTCAGTGTAACACAGACTGCACCTTGCCTCTGCCAGTAGAGCTCCACTACTTTCAGTGTAACACAGACTGCACCTTGCCTCTGCCAGTAGAGCTCCACTACTTTCAGTGAACACAGACTGCACCTTGCCTCTGCCAGTAGAGCTCCACTACTTTCAGTGTAACACAGACTGCACCTTGCCTCTGCCAGTAGAGCTCCACTACTTTCAGTGTAACACAGACTGCACCTTGCCTCTGCCAGTAGAGCTACACAACTTTCAGTGTAACACAGAATGCACCTTGCCTCTGCCAGTAGAGCTCCACTACTTTCAGTGAACACAGACTGCACCTTGCCTCTGCCAGTAGAGCTCCACTACTTTCAGTGAACACAGACTGCACCTTGCCTCTGCCAGTAGAGCTCCACTACTTTCAGTGAACACAGACTGCACCTTGCCTCTGCCAGTAGAGCTCCACTACTTTCAGTGAACACAGACTGCACCTTGCCTCTGCCAGTAGAGCTCCACAACTTTCAGTGTAACACAGACTGCACCTTGCCTCTGCCAGTAGAGCTCCACTACTTTCAGTGTAACACAGACTGCACCTTATCTCTGCCAGTAGAGCTCCACAACTTTCAGTGTAACACAGACTGCACCTTGCCTCTGCCAGTAGAGCTCCACAACTTTCAGTGTAACACAGGCTGCACCTTATCTCTGCCAGTAGAGCTCCACTACTTTCAGTGTAACACAGACTGCACTTTGCCTCTGCCAGTAGAGCTCCACTACTTTCAGTGAACACAGACTGCACCTTGCCTGTGCCAGTAGAGCTCCACTACTTTCAGTGTAACGCAGACTGCACCTTGCCTCTGCCAGTAGAGCTCCACTACTTTCAATGTAACACAGACTGCACTTTGCCTCTGCCAGTAGAGCTCCAATACTTTCAGTGTAACATAGACTGTATCTTGCCTCTGCCAGTAGAGCTCCACTACTTTCAGTGTAACGCAGACTGCACCTTGCCTCTGCCAGTAGAGCTCCACTACTTTCAGTGTAACACAGACTGCACTTTGCCTCTGCCAGTAGAGCTCCACTACTTTCAGTGAACACAGACTGCACCTTGCCTGTGCCAGTAGAGCTCCACTACTTTCAGTGTAACGCAGACTGCACCTTGCCTCTGCCAGTAGAGCTCCACTACTTTCAGTGTAACACAGACTGCACTTTGCCTCTGCCAGTAGAGCTCCAATACTTTCAGTGTAACATAGACTGTATCTTGCCTCTGCCAGTAGAGCTCCACTACTTTCAGTGTAACGCAGACTGCACCTTGCCTCTGCCAGTAGAGCTCCACTACTTTCAGTGTAACACAGATTGCACCTTGCCTCTGCCAGTAGAGCTCCACTACTTTCAGTGTAACACACACTCCATGTTCAGAACTCTGTTGCAGAATTGAAGAAATATTGTATTTAACAAATATTTATTTACAATACCATTTAAGTGACAATTGTTGGCCTAATGGAATCTGTTTTTTAAACTAAAAAAAGTGACGCTGAAGCAGCCTTGACCAAGCTATCCATTGTTGAAATAGTGACTTTTTCAGACGAAGGCAGTCCAGGGAGCCATGGACAAAAAGGACTTCAAGAAAGCCGTCCAGCTGAGAGGAAGGCAAGTGCATGCCAATGTTTTTTCATTAACTGTGCATTTCAATAAATGTTTAATTTGTAATTTCATTTCTCATGTTTTCATCTCAACTAAACATGTTTGTGGCAGAGGTGACATTTTACAAATGAAAGATAGCCAGTTGTGGCTTAAACCTTTACCATGTTCTCGATGTCATTGTATTTGCACTGCTGTATTCTAGAAGGAAAGGTATCTCATTATGTAATTTGAATCCCTTCTGTTTTATTGCAATATAGTTTATATATTATGTGTCAGGTCTTTTTCTGGTTACTAGTTTAACATTGTGGCCTATTTGTCTTCCACCCTCGGTTTGACTTGAATGAATAAACTATTGATGTTTCGTTTCTACAAATGTTCAATTGTAATAAGAGATAGTGTCTACAAGAGGCTGTATGTGTATTTCCCAGCATGCACTGTGCTGAGAAGCTAATGTTCAACAGCCATTGTTTTGCAGGAGTTACATGAATAATCTAGATATGTACCGCAAACTGAGTAAAATGCAGCCCAAGTTTGTTCACCCTACAAACCTGTCCAGTGAAGCGAATGTAAGTAGAGCAGCCTGATGTCTAACACTAAGTCGGGCTGGTCTAAGTAGAGCAGCCTGGTGTCTAACACTAAGTCGGGCTGGTCTCTGCATGTAAATGTATTGGCCACATCACTCTTAGTTCTCTCTTGTCTCCTGTTAGTTAGTACTAGGACACAGTCTCCGCTATATCATCTTTGTCACTGTCGCCGCATGCTCCTTCTTGCTTACCTGTTGTCTGCCCTCTGGTGTCTGGCTCATCAGGTCATCTGTCAGCTTTCATGTTTGCTTACGCGTGGAACTGCATGGCAACCATGGCATGGCTGTTATTTCCAGTGAAAGCATTGTCACCACCAAGCTGGTGTCTGGATCTCATATGACTGCTTGCTGCTCTTCAAAGTGCCACCAATGGCAGCATTTCTTTGTGTACCTGGGGTGTCAAACTATGTACATCCTTGTGTGTTTGCCCCACAAGGATTCTAGTTCTGGGAGTTTATGTGAATACTTTTAGAATTCTATGTGCATTCTGACAGAATTTCTGTTGATTATTTAGCCCAGTGTCCATTTATTACTCAGGTTATCAATAGTGTTACACTGCTACTCTACACCAGTAGTTAAACATGATATCAACAATATTACACAGGTACTGTATAGCAGTAATAAAATGTGATATTAACACATTACACCTGTACACTGCAACCGTATGCCAGAAACTAAACGTGATATCAACACTATTACACTGCTACCACTATGGCAGTAGCTAAACATGATATCAACAATATTACACTACTGTTGATAGATTACATTACAATAATAACAAAACCATTAAAATGTTAGTACAGTTTTCCTACACTATTGATATTTGGCAATTGTTGCCCCAACAATTTGTAATGTGATTTGAGCAACAAAGCAACTAAAATCTTCCAGGAACCCACTCGCTTTCTGAGTCATGGTAAATGTTTGTAATTTCTGTCTTAATAACATAAACTGTGTCACTGTTATTTGTTTGTTCAACCGTTCAGATTTCTGACATGCTAATGTTGCATGTATGTATACATGCATTACAAACAAACCTATGTATATATATATATATATATATATATATATATATATATATATATATATATCTATGCAGGCTCATATGCATGCACATGGTCACATATGTGTACCTACATAAACACATTTGATGTATAGTGATGTTCATGTCTACATTAGGTCCCTAACTTCTAACCTGGATGTGTATGAAGCCCTTCAGCATATACAGGCTCCCAAAGATGATTGCAGTGGCGCTAGACATGTTGTGAGTAACAAATATAGACACTTGCAGTCTAGACCTAGCTATATTATGTTCTTGTTCACATGGAAACACATGAGATATTGCACATGAGACTGCTTACATGATTATATTGCTCAGCAACAAATCCTTAGAAATGGCACAGTTTAATATTAATATTTATTATTCAACGTATGTAATGTTACTGAAGATACTAATATTGTACCAAACATAGATACATTGCCCAGGTTCCAAGATTATCACAGCAACATATTGTACCAAATGATGGATGTATCACCACATGATATATTTTGTGACAATATATTGGACATCTACATTTTCCGGATGATGGAGTGAGAAAATTTGACAGATTTCCATAAGGGCTAGATAGATGGCAAGGGAAACCATGCATGTTTGTCACAGTAGTGTCACAAGCATGTAACCTCAGTTCATCCTTCTGTTCTTGGCAAGCTGAAATTTTGATGCTGCAACTTTATAAAGAGTGTACTGTAGGAAAAGGCAGACACATAATTGTTGGTTTCTCCAAAAATACTGGCAGACTATTTTGAGCTAATTGTAAAAGCATGAAAGTAATTGTGTGTTGTAGTGGTAACCAGACATAACCCCCTCTGAACATAACCCCCTTGGACAAAACCCCCTCTGGACATAAACCCCATTGGGCATAACCCGCTCCGGACATAACGTTGGAGTAATCAACATTGTTGCCTGCTCACAACGAACAATTGTTCATTCAAAGTGGTTGAAAATCAGTTTATACCTACCAGCACCTTCATCAAGCTTACCATTTTGTTTGCAGCATCAAACTTTCAAATGTTTCCCTGGAATACTCTCTGCATTCTGGGATGTTGGCTAACCCCTACTTAGCAGCACATGCATGTTGTGTAAATAGTTGGGGCTAGCTAGTATTGTGGTATTAGTTAGGTTGTTAAGCCTAAAGGTATTTGTCTGGTCAATTTGATGCAGTGTATTTTACCTAATATATTGTAATGTTTGTTTAAAATTTATATAAATGATGTGTAATAGACTTTACTGACTGACATTTTTAACAAGACTTATTTATTTGAACAATGCAAATAGTAAATGTTATGCATTTTTTTTAGTACTACATATTTATGATGCACTATTTAAAAAATAATAATGAAAAACAAATTAAAATTTCATCCGTACTGACATTTTCTTGTACTAGATACACATACTTGTATTTGGTCTTGGTATGCTGGTAAGCTGTTAGAAGTTCTTAAAAATAAAAGTGTTCTTGAAGTTAATAAGGAATTGTGCAAATGTAGCATTTATATTTTTTGCTAATGCTAATTTT
Organism: Lamellibrachia satsuma; assembly: GCA_033239005.1. NCBI lineage: Eukaryota > Metazoa > Annelida > Polychaeta > Sabellida > Siboglinidae > Lamellibrachia > Lamellibrachia satsuma. Next base: position 4,826,867 of record BSQZ01000025.1, read on the forward strand.
TCAGTTTCCATAGAATATGCCATTATCTTTGTCAATAATGTGTATCTTGTTTAAAAATATCCGTTACTAAGGACTATGTGACAGTGCATCACCATTTTCATTGCATAATCTTTAACACCACATCAGACAGATCAATTATCAATTTATATCATGTTCTTCTTTGCATATCTGAATACATTTTAGCTATTGCAAAGTTCAGTCGAAGCACACTCCAAATGTATAAAACAAAGCAAATTTGTAAATTTACCAATAAAAATCTCAAATTGAAGTGGTAGGTCACATCTATCAAATACACATAAGCACATATATGATATGACTGTATTGTTGCACAACTTATTCTGTGTGACTGCTGATGTAGTTCCCCTACAACTTTGGCATCCTCAACGTGGGCGCTCCAGCAAGTGGCATGAATGCAGCTGGCCGGGCATTTGTTCGTCTCTCACTCAACCTCGGCTATGGCATCATTGGAATTCACTACGGCTTTGAGGGACTCATTTCAAACAATGTAAGTTTCATGTTTCTTGTTATCTTAATTAAATACACTGTGCACCTGTAGTAAGCTGCTTGGCATATGATCAAAGTATTTGAGGCCGTTAGCATGTCAGTTGATTTTTTTCTTCATAACATGCTAAGAAATATTGAACTGAATGTCGACACTACAAACAATCATCTGGCACTAACGTCATATTTTGCCAATCCATCCTTTAAAAAGGGGGACATGTCAGTATTAGAAATTGTCCATTATGTTTTGTTAACAATATGGAAAACTCCAGTGAAAATCGTCACATTTCAACAAGATACAAGTATCTATCAACATTTCTGTTATCACTAACAATCAGAAAACGTTACCTGATTCAATTTTTTTAAGTACGACACATAAACACTGCAATTTGGAATATGAATGCGTCTTACACGTAGGCAACATTACACATATTTGAATTACGATTGGTGAAGGGTTTGTGTCAAAAATACACTGTCACCTTAGGTTGTCATTCAACGTTTGCTTAACTTATTCATGGTGGTGTAGTACAGGGGTTCCCAATCTGTGGTCCGCAGCCCTCAGGTGGTCCGCATGATGGTTTGAGGTGGTCTGAAGGGACAAAGCAATGTCCACGTTAATTGTATGTAAAAATATCCTTTAACCCATTAGACCCCGCAAATTTAATTAAGTGTGTGCCGCTTTTCCCCGGGCAACTGAGACAGATTCTGAAAATTATATAATATATTTTGGTTTAATAAAAATGCATGTCGTCAATTGTATTGATAATTTTTTTGTAATACAGTGGGCCACGTTAGCTTTAGCAGCCCCATGGGTGGGCCCAAGGAAAAAAGTAGCTATGCAGATGAACATTTGTTGGATCCTCCCCTCCATAAGCCAATTACTGTCTTGTTGGGGGGCTACGCAGATGAACATTTGTTGGACTCTCCATAAGCCAATGACTATCTTGTTGGAGGGCTACGCAAATGAACATAACCAATGACTATCTTGTTGGAGGGCTACGCAGATGAACATAACCAATGACTATCTTGTTGGAGGGCTATGCAGATGAACATAACCAATGACTATCTTGTTGGAGGGCTACGCAAATGAACATAACCAATGACTATCTTGTTGGAGGGCTACGCAGATGAACATAACCAATGACTATCTTGTTGGAGGGCTACGCAGATGAACATAACCAATGACTATCTTGGTTTTCTGTATAATCCCTACCGAAATTGTTCTGGAATGCTAACAGATGTCCAGTGATAGACCACTGACCTCCCTGTTATCAGGTAGAACCACTTTGCTGGACATCTGTGAATGGTTGGACAGGTGCTGGGGGCTCCAAACTGGGTACCACAAGGTTAGTGTTTTAGTGTAGGCAGTTTATTTTGTTTTCAGTATTATTTTAATTGTTAGTATGATATACTGAACGTTAATGGGAATCAAGCTGAGACAAGTTTATAATATCTTTTATCACACATTTTTGTAAAGTAAAATGGTAAGGAATTAATTTTGTTTGTACAATGTACTATATGCATGCATGTATGTAAGGAAATATCTTAAAGCTGCAAAATTGGAATAAAAACATGAAACCTCCGAGTCAGTATCTTCTTCATCTTCATGGCTTTGAAAAGATATACGGTATTCTACCTAATAAGCATACAGTATGCTAGACAAAACATATTCTACCTAATAAGCATACAGTATGCTAGACAAAACATTGGGCCATGATGAAATGTCAATTAAGGAATCTGTATTCACCAAAAAAAAATTCTCTAGACAATAAGGTAACTGTTTAACACTAATGGTGTCAGTTGGTAACTAGGGTAGAACAACTGAAAAGTGGTGCAAACTGTTTAACACCAGATGGCGACACTTTTCAGTTGTTCCACACTAGTTAAATTACAATAATTATGGATACTACTGCTTAAAAAAGGGGATGTACACTAATTAGGGCATGTACCCATAATAGATAGTATACAATGTGTGAAAGAAATTGCACTACTATGATTATTATGAAACAGTAACAAGTTTTGAAATGTGCAATGCACATAAATATCATGTTTTTTGTGAAGCATTCTGATAAGATGTTTCAAGTTGGTAATCCACTTTTTAGTAAATCAGTTGATATGTTGCTAGTGAGATTTGTTTGAGGGGCTGCCAGCTGAATGAGTTCATGTGGTTTTAGACGGCTGTCAGCTGAATGAGTTTGTGTGCTTGTAGAGTGCTGCCGAGTGAGCTGGGCATTGACAAAGTGGCTGCATCTCTGAGGCGACACAACATCCATGGTCTCTTTATCATCGGAGGCTTTGAAGTGAGTCTGTATTCTGCATAGGGCAAGTGACATTTTGGCAGGTAGCACCAATTATGTTGTTTCCAGGCCTGTTACAGTGTGTTGTGTCCAGGTCTGGCACAGTGTGTTGTTTCCAGGCCAGTCACAGTGTGTTGTATCCAGGCCTGGCACAGTGTGTTGTGTTTATGCCTGTTACAATGTGCTGTTCCCAGGCCTGCAACAGTGTGTTGTGTCCAGGCTTAATATAGTATGTTGTTTCCAGACCTATTATAGTGTGTTGTATCCAGGCTTGACATAGTGTGTTGTTTATAGGCCTATAACAATGTGTTGTATCCAGGCTTGACATAGTGTGTTGTTTATAGACCTATAACAATGTGTTGTATCCAGGCTTGACATAGTGTGTTGTTTATAGGCCTATAACAATGTGTTGTATCCAGGCTTGAAATAGTTTGTTGTTTATAGGCCTATAACAATGTGTTGTATTCAGGCTTGACATAGTGTGTTGTTTATAGGCCTATAACAATGTGTTGTATCCAGGAATGACATAGTGTGTTGTTTATATGCATATTACAGTGTGTTGTATCCAGGCTTAACATAGTGTGTTGTTTATAGGCCTATAACAATGTGTTATATCCAGGCTGGACATAGTGTGTTGTTTCCAGGCCTGGCACAGTGTGTTGTGTCCAGGCTTGACATAGTGTGTTGTTTATAGGCCTATAACAATGTGTTGTATCCAGGCTTGACATAGCGTGTTGTGTCCAGGCCTGTTACAGTGTGTTGTATCCAGGTCTGTCACAGTGCATTGTATCCAGGCCTAACATAGTGTGTAGTTTCCAGGCCTGACACAGTGTGTTGTTTCCAGGCCTATCACAGTGTGTTGGAGCTGGTAGAATCCCGCAATGTCTACCCAGAGTTCTGTATCCCAATGACTGTCATCCCAAGCACGATCTCCAACAACGTACCTGGATCAGACTTCAGTCTTGGCTGTGACACGGCTCTAAACGAGATTGCAAATGTGAGTCATAAGAACAGTATAGAACCTAGCTTTATACATGTCATAGACTTCTTCTATTGGTTTTAAAAAACCTCTGAAAATTGTGCTGTTAAATATAGTAAAATTAGATTTGATGACATTGAAATGTAAATTTTATATAATAATAAATCATGTTGTGTTTAGTTAAGTAAGCTTTTGTAATTGCTGAATAAAATATAATCACTTGTATCCAATTTGGTTCTCTGATGTCAACTTATATTGTTTTCATGACAGTACGTGATCTAAAAATGACAAACAATGTATCAGCAACATTACTAAAATGGAACAGATATTTTAAGCAACGTTAAAAATTGGGAAATGTGACAATTACTTTGGAACACAGTATATGCACTTTGAACAGTCCCAAGGACTGGATGCCTCGCTATATAAGAATGTACCTTTTATATGCAATCTCCATGCTTTGTCACTGCTGTACAAGTTGCATGTCTAGTGAATCAACATGTTGGAAATGCCCTGAGACTGAGACTGAGTAGTGCCCTGAAACTGAGTGGTGCCATAAGTGATGCCCTGAGACTGAGTGGTGCCCTGAAATTGAGTGGTGCCTGGAGACTTGTAGTGCCCTGAGACTGACTGGTTCCTTGAGTGGTGCCCTGAGACTGACTGGTTCCTTGAGTGGTGCCCTGAGACTGAGTGGTGCTGTGAGTGGTGCCGTGAGACAGAGTGGTGCCCAGCAGGTGCTTTCATTCTCACCTGTCTTGGCAGATCTGTGACCGCATTAAACAGTCAGCTGCCGGATCACGGAATCGTGTGTTTGTTGTTGAGACAATGGGTGGATACTGTGGCTACCTGGCCACCATGAGTGCCCTGGCTGGAGGGGCAGATGCTGCCTACATCTTCGAGGAACCATTTGGCATCAAAGATCTCCAGGTGTGTTAACACTATTAACATTCAATTACATAATGGCACTTGATGTAACTTTTAGCAGATGAAAGTAGGTTTCTTTTATGGAGCCTTAATTTATCATGCATTCTAGAGTAACTGTCATATGATGATTCATGTAGGTCTGGAAAGTGTTAACAGTACTCCATTATGTATTAACTCAGAGTAGCCATATATGCCTATGTTCACTTGTAGAATGTTGTGTTCATTGTAGAATGCTGAGAGGTCATGTTGTGCACTTGTAGAATATTGTGTTCATTGTAGAATGTTGAGAGGTCTTGTTGTACACATGTAGAATGTTGTGTTCATGGTAGAATATTAGGAGGTCTTGTTGTACACATGTAGAATGTTGTGTTCATTGTAAAGTGTTCAGAGGTCATGTTGTACACTTGTAGAATGTTGTGTTTATGGCTGCTTTCAGAGTGATGTTGTGTTTGTGGCTGCTTTCAGGGTGATGTTGTGTTTGTGGCTGCTTTCAGAGTGATGTTGTGTTTGTGGCTGCTTTCAGGGTGATGTTGTGTTTATGGCTGCTTTCAGAGTGATGTTGTGTTTGTGGCTGCTTTCAGGGTGATGTTGTGCATATGACAGCAAAGATCAGAGATGGAGTCAAAAGGGGTCTCGTGCTAAGGTAGTACTTGCATTCTCTTAATTCAGCATACATGTGATTATCAGACGTATGATGTAGAAAAAAATATTTTGAAAGAGAATAACTTGCCATAGTGGTATGGTATTGTATGCTAGATGACTGAGTTCACTGACACGCCTATCTTCTTTGCTCGCCTGTTACTTTAGTTGTAAGTCTAATGACAGACATTGCCTCGCTGCATAGAATTATATAAAAGGTGAAATAGCACTTGATATAGACCAGAGTTGATGTTCAGCTGGTGTATGTAGGAATGAGAAGGCGAGTGAGAACTACACGACAGACTTCATCCATCGGTTGTACAACGAGGAGGGCAAGGGCATCTTCGTCTCCAAGAAGAACATCCTTGGCCACATGCAACAGGTGAAAGAAAGGTTGTCTCATACACATTGCAAACAACAACTCAACAGTGATAAATGACATTTTAAAAGCAACAGTTTAGTAATAATAATTTGTAATAAATTAATATGAGTGCACTAAGTAAAAGCTTGTGTGGTGTATGTGTGTTGTCCATAATATATTTGTGACTGTTTGAGATAATGCAGTTGGCCAGAAGCCACTTGTTTTGTAGAGAAGAAATTATTAAAAAAGAATGAGAATGTTCTTTTTCAGGGTGGTCGCGCATCTCCGTTTGATCGTAACATGGGCACAAAGATGGCAGCGAAATGTGTCGAGAGAATGGTTGACCAGTTGCTGCAATACAAGCAGGAAGATGGTGAGTGCTTGTCAAATTCTTCAGCAGGATTTGTCATTCTTTTTTATATAACCTTACGGATTCAGTGATAGCTGAATTAATGTATGTATCATCCTGTATTGACTCAGTTCTGTTAGTGGTACATGTTCATTCCACCAGTGTACATACATTATCTCTTATGAATATCGATCGTACAACTCATGTACAACTCATATTCAAGTAGAAACATTAAAAATAAATAACGGTCAAATTATTTAAAACAACTGCGTTTCATTAAAACCTTATTTGGGCAGTCGAGCTATTTGAATAGATCTAGTGTACACTACATGATCTAGTTTACAGTGCATGATCTAGTGTACACTACATGATCTTCTGTACACTACATAACATGATCATTCAGTAAAAACTATCAAACTTTGTAAGCAACATATTAGCAACCATTTGAGCAGTTTCCTAGTTATGTCAATGTACAACTCATATTCAAATAGAAACATTCAAAATAAACAACAGTTAAATTATATAAAACAACTGTGGTTCATTAAAACCTTATTTTGGCAGTCGAGCTGTTTGAATAGATCTAGTGTACACACATGATCTATTGTACACTACATGATCTAGTGTACACTACATGATCTTCTGTACACTATATAACATGATCATACAGTAAAAACTATCAAACTTTGCAAGCAACATATTAGCTACCATTTGAGCAGTTTCCTAGTTATGTCATGTGAAATCTAAATTTGAGGAACCATCTAACTATAATCGAGCTTGTGTATGTTTGTATGTGGTTATGTTAATGTTTTCCTCATAGACTGCGTGCACATTGGGCGTCAAATTTTCAGGGATTAATCTACGACCCCATGAATGAAACGTAACGCCTTTATTTTTTATAAATACCGTGTATATAAAGGATTCTTAGTGGTTTTTATGCTAAATCAGATGTTCGCTACATAAAACGTTAGCTTCCAACAATTGCAGAAACCACGTGCGCATGCGGAAAATACTTCAGTACATAAACTTTTTGAGAGTACTTAGCGCCATCTGGGTGGTTTATATTAATTATAGTTGACAGCACACGTATTGGCCCGAGGTTGCAGACCAAGGGCCAGTACACAATAAAAAGATATTCTACAATTCTGTAACCAAAATAAGTATCCATGGATCTAAATTCACATGACCTTCAACATTTTGAACATGCAGCCAGTACTGCATTACATGCAAGATACGGTTGTTTCTGGTAATACGTTTGACGTTCCCTTAACCTGATGCACCCTGAACACCGAAATTTCGATGTTGGGATGTAGTGTTCATATTGATCGCCATGTGGCGCCACGTGCGTTCGCTTTGTTTATGCTGTTGGTGCCTGGATGAAGACAACACATGTGCGGACATTTTGAGCCGTTCCTCGAATCGATCCGTCAATTATTAGTATTTTTGCGAATTTTTTTAAAGTGACCGATATCTCGTCAACGTTTTACAATTTATGGTTATGATGACTATGAGCGGGCATTGCATCTGTTGTGTTTTACATCCGATAATTCGGATGTAAATGACATTAGTAGTGGACAAGACAACGACATCGATATGTCAATGATGTGTTTTTACTGTATTCATTGTCTTTTGACGTAACATTTGACTCACTTTTGCAGAATTACTGCATTTATTTTCCTTGAATTTTTCTTTTCTTTTCCATAAGTTATTATACTACAATATATGGTGTGCTCTGATATATATATATTATATATATGTCAGTAGATTACATGTACCTATGAAACATTCATTATTATGCATTTTGTGAACAGTTTTGTGTGCTTTATATGTATATATGCGATCAACCAAAAGCATAGTACTTGCATGCTAATTCTAATATTTCACAAGTAAATGCAGATATCATTATAATTTCTCTTGCTGCTCATAGAGAACATGTATGCCTATCTTGCAGTACCAAACTTGCCTCATTTTGTGCTTTATTTTGTCCATGAGTGACGAAAGAAAACTAGATTTCGTATTTAATTTTGCGATTGTTTACATATGCTAATTATATGCTAATTAGCCACAGTTAATCATAACATTGATAGTGTTATTACCATTGGTAAGATAAATATTCTGTGATTCAGAATATGTATATATTGTAAGGGTTTTGATGAAGACTTTACATGTTACAGTGCATTTCATAATCCCATGGGTTGAAACAAAATCAACTCCCCCAGAAATTCAGGGCTTATCAGGTTAAACAATCTCAAGCGTATTGATGGCATATTGGCCTGAGGCATATGGTAAACATTGCTATCATGACTGTCACATATGAACATCCAAGTTATCCCGTCCCGTGTTTGCTAATCTCTCTAATTGAAGGATGGTTTTAAAAATACTGTATATGTTAAAAACCACTTAGTATTAAATAAACTGTTCGTGTAATGTGAAACAGCCTGTGTAGTTCTACCACCGGTATACATACAAAACAACATACTGTTGTGAACAGCTCTGTCGACACTAAGCCGGATCTGATCACTGATCACTGGTCAGTAACTTGCCATGCCCTGTTGTAGGGTCAATATACTGTACGTCACCGGACACAGCATGTCTGCTGGGACTCGTCAGACGGTTCAGTGTCTTCACCCCTGTCGAAGAACTCAAAGAAGTTACAGACTTCAAGTAAGCACACTTCGCATCTAGCCAACCCTTGTTATATCTTCTTGTCGTGAAGTGATGTGACGCTGAAGTGCTAGTGAAGTGCTGTTAATATGATGTCAAGTTCATGTGTAACGGACTTTGAACATGGCTAGAAATGGTTTTCCTTTTAACGATGATTATTCCTTTTTAAGAAATGTTGGAGGGTTAACAGTTAACAGTTAATGGAGAACTTGAAATTATTAAACATTCTCCATATTTTACTGATGAAGAATTAATAAACAAAATAAAAAACAAGCAGAATTGAGTCTAAATTGTCAAAGCCTTAATGCAAAAATGGATCAAATTAATATGAAATTAGAAAATTTAAGAAACAATAGTTGTGAAATTGGAGCCATTTGCCTACAAGAAACATGGTTATCCAATGACTCCAACATTTCTTTGCTGCAAATAGATGGTTTTACATTAATCTGTCAAGGTAAAACATGTAGTGCTCATGGTGGCCTATCGATATATCTTAATAATAAATATGACTATAAAATATTATCTATTAGCAATGTATCAGATGTATGGGAAGGACAGCTTATTGAGATAACTGGAAATACTAGCAACAAAAATTATACTGGGAAATATATATAGACCACCAAGAGATGTTATTGAGAATTACAAGACCTTTATTGACGAATTAACCCCGATACTCACTCATTTACAAAACCAAAGAGTGAAGTTATCATAGTAGGTGATTTTAATATTGACTTACTGAAAATCAAAGAAAAATCTGTATTTAGTGAACACTTTGACATGATCAGTGCACAAGGCTTCTTTCCTAGAATCACATTGCCTACCAGATTTTCAGAACATTGTGGTACACTTATGGACAGTTTTTATGTAAACTGACAGAGGGGTCATTGAACTCCACTTCTGGCATTTTAATCAACCAAATTTCTGATCATCTTCCCTGTTTCATTTGCATGGACTGCATATTAACTCAAGACACGGTACCTAAATTCATAACAATAACACAGAAAAGTCTGGATTCGCTAAATAAGTTTAGATTAGAATTAATAAACTCAAACATTTATGATAAACTAAATAAGAATATTGATGGTAATCCCAACAAAAATTATAACATTCTTGAAGAAATTATTTTAAATACTATGATTAAATGCTTACCCACTAAGACAATTAAATATAACAAACATAAATATAAAGAAATCATCTTAGATTACTCAAGGTATTATTAGATCAATAACGTTTAGAGATAAGCTATATCTAAAAACTAAGCAAACTACTATAGACACAGCAAGGTATCAGGTCCTTAAAACTAATCTGCATGCTTATAATAAAATTCTAAAAAAATATTTGTCTGGCCAAAAAAATATTTTGAATCGAGATTCGAGAAACATAAGAACAATATTAAAAAAACATGGTCAAGTTATTAAAGAAATAACTAATGAAACAACAGTGACTGAACAATTTCCTTACTCTTTTAAAATTGATGGAAATGGATATTGCCAATTTTTTATAAATATTGGTCCCAAACTTGCATCACAAATAAGCAGTAACGGCAAATGTCATACAGATTATTTGAAAAACCAGACCATACATAAATTCACGTTTAAACCTATAAGTGAAGATACTACAATTAATATAATTCACCGTATGCATCCTAAATCTAGTAGTGGCAAAGATGGCATACCAACTATATTATTAAAAACAATAAAACATGAAATTTGTAAACCTGTCACCACAATACTCAATCAATCTTTGTCAACAGGTATATTTCCTGACAAACTAAAAGTTGCTAAAGTAAAGCCACTATTCAAAAAAGGTGATAATACCATTTTTTATAATTACCGTCCAATTTTGATCTTACCAGCAATTTCTAAAGTATTTGAGAGAGTCATATTTGACCAACTACTTCCACAATAGGGAGCTATACTACAGTAGTCAATATGGCTTCAGAGAGAAACACTCAACCGAACTTGCCACCCTTGAAATAATAGACAGAATTATTCAGGAAATGGACAAATCTCTAACTCCAATAAATATATATATATTGATTTATCAAAAGCCTTTGATACAATAGACCATAATATATTCATGGATAAATTAAAGCACTATGGCATAAAAGGCACAGCATTTAACCTCTTTAAGAACTATTTATCAAATCGTATACAGTAGGTACAATTTGGACACATAAAATCTAAAGAAGCATATATTACTACTGGTGTCCCACAAGGGTCGATATTAGGACTTTTGTTGTTCATTATATACATTAATGACTTGCCAATTGCTAGTGACCTTTTCAACTTCATAACTTATGCTGACGATACAACCCTAACCAGTACATTAGATGTCTTTAATCAACCCGGTGACTTAAATAACAATATAAACGAAGAACTAAACAAGATATGTGACTGGCTTAACGTAAACAAACTTGCTCTAAATGTTGACAAAACTAAAGCTATGATTTTTCATATGCCACAAAAGAAAGTAGAAAAGCCTGTGCTATTAGTAAATGGAACTGTAATTGAATATGTAAATAACTTAAACTTTTTGGGTATTACATTAAATAATCACTTGAATTGGGACAGTCACATAAACAAAGTAGCACACAAAATATCTAGAACCACTGGAATTCTAAATAAACTGAAACATTTTTTACCACAGCATATTCTAAGGACAATGTACAATTCTATCATATTACCTCATATAAATTATGGTACATTGGCTTGGGGGTATCAAACGCAACGCATATTTATACTTCAGAAAAAAGCAGTTAGAATAATCACGTTAAGTAAATATAATGCACACACTGCTCCTGTTTATAAAGAACTCAAATTATTAAAGGTCAGTGACATTTACAAGAACTTAAATTTTATCATAAATTAATAAATAAACAACTACCTGAATATTTTTGTAATATACCTTATACTAACACTTTTGAAATACATCAATATGACACAAAAATCGCTTATTTATGTCAAGAAATAATCATGTTTTCGCAAACAAATGTATTAGATACAGCATGATTAGAACTGTTAACAATAGTCCAAATGATATTATTGACAAAGTCCATACTCATAGTCTATATGGTTTCTCCAGTTACATAAAACAATATCTTCTTGGTAATTATGAATACAACTATACCAAACAAAATTGTTACATTTGCCGAAATCAGGGACGCATACGTGTATAGTTATTTATATGTGTAATTAATATGTAGGTATATCTTGTAGGCAGCCATACGTATGCATATATGTACATGGATGTGCTTGTATACATATAGATCATACATATATATATATGATTATTATATAATTATAATGTTATTACTTTTATTATTGCTATCACTTGTATTCTTAATTTTTAATATAATATTTTCAATTGCTTGACTAAACCAGTGGTGGCTCCCATGATGGCGACATACTCAATGTCTTAATGGGAGTCTCCGTGACCATTTATTTTATTTACTTTGTTTATATGTTGATTGTGTTATAGTTACTTGGTCAAAATAAATGAGTCTGAGTCAGTCTGAATGCAGTCTGTTGCAAACATTCGTTTGCAACAGGCATGAGTTGATAATGATATGTTGATAAAATAGTGTTGGAGTTGGATAGTACATAAAATGAGAGTGATTTGATTGTATCAGTTGATTTTGATTGACAGTCAGTTTTCAATGATGCAATAGTTTGATCAAGGCTGGAGGTTCTGTGACTTCTCTGTAAACTAAGTTTGTGGCAGAAATAGATTTTTGTATACATAACCAATGCCATAAAGCATACTGCACCATACTTTTCATATGTTGGTTATAACATAGAATACCTTTATGAGAATGCCTTATGTACAACAAGGGAGGCTGAATTATGAAAGAAGACAACATTCTTTAGAAGACCAAATGGTGGTGGCTTTGATTGCAGACATCGTATCCCAGTAAACAACTGGTGGTTGAAACTGCGACCACTGCTGCGCATCCTGGCGAAACACGAGAGTACGTACCAGGTAGAGAGCATCAGCGGGGAGGCAAAGGCCATCGACACCGGCGACAAGTGTATGCCATGAGTCCATTATCGAGAACTTGCCACTCGTATACTAGGCAAATAGTGAATATCGCCCATTGTTGCCACCAGGTGGCAGCACTGCATCTGCTATTGGTTCTTCTAACATCTTTTTATGGTTGCCAACACAAGTCAGAACTTCAAATAGATATGCCATGTGTTTGACCTTTTGATGACATTGCTCATTAGAACATTTTGGGTTGATGCGATATTTTTATTGTGTCTTAGGAGAATTGTTTGTCTGGTTGAATCGGTTTGTTTAACATCAAGGTGTGGCCTATTGTATTATCTTAATCAACTGGATTGTTGATTTGTTCAGTGTAACGTCTTATTATATCAGTTTATCAGGGGAGGAACAACTCAATTAAATTGGAGATTAATTGAATTTGGGCAACATAATTGTTGCCATTCTTTCTCTCTGCTATTGATATTTGCAAGATGTGGAGAATACCTTAATCCAATTTTGGTGTAATATTTGTAATTGGAAACAGGAAGTTCTGTACTATGATGGTACAGTATTAGTGTAGAAGTGGTCTTGTCCAAATGGTAGTATTCCTTTACACTGTTTACTGTTGTGGGAAGCATTTAGTTTCCAGATCTGTATAATTGTATTTTAGGAGTTAATATTGATTATCTGTATGTACTCAAAGCTCCACACTAATTTCTAGTGGATCAGGACTAATTGGAGATAGTGTTGAGAAACTCAGTAGATCAGCAGATAGATGAGCTATAGTACATTAAGTTACCCGGGTATGTGTATATTGCCAATGTTGTGTTTAGTGTCAATGCTAGTTGATGCACCAGTGGTTAGCAGCACAGGTCACGACAGTTCACACCCTAGATATCGATTCACACTCTAGACATCAGTGCAACAGCCACAGCCACCAAGCCTTTTTTCAACACTTTGTCCATCAGACTGGCTACTTACCGAGTTGATCTGGTTCATAGAACATTTTAATGTTTTGACACATCAGATTGAAGTGTTATATGGTTGATGACAGTTGTGTCATATTTTACATAAGTTGTCTATTTGACAAAAAAGTTGATTTATGCAAGTTATTTTGTTTTGAATGACAAATTATGCTAGCAATACACTGTGGCTAATTCAGTCGAGTGATTGTTATTAACAAATAAACTGATGTGTTGATTTTAAGTGGATTGGCTCACAAACTTTTAGTTTTCAACATACAACGTATTATACAAATGCCAAAAAGTGACCTTTTCTTGAAAGGCTATAGAACTACAAGACTAATTTCACAGCAAAACTGACGATGATCATCAAGAAGTCATTTCAACTCATGAACAGTTACCAGGACCATGGAGGTAATTTTCAGTTCTTGTAACTTGTGAAAGTTACCATGTCAGATATTTCCAACTAAACTATTACATCTAGAGGAAGGGTACTGAAGAGGTGGAGTGACTAGATCAGAAGTGACACTGGGATCCTGCTATTGATGGCAGAGCAGCATGCCGTAGAGCAGGATGGAGAAGTGCAAGTTCCTGTAGGACAGCATTCAAGTCTGGTCATATCCAGTTAAGGCAGGGTCCAGGATTTAGAAAAAAGGGGGCCTAAGGTAACATATGAAGTGCCGAATGAGGCGTGACTGCCTTGGGGGTGCGACGTTTGATGTTTTTTTTAGACAAAACACTTGAAATGGTGCAATTTGGGACACCCATAATCTGGTTTTAAGCAAGATAGGGCCTAATGAAATCAACCCAAAAGTCAGAAATGCGACATCATATGAATTTTTCGTACACAATACAGATTTTTGGGAGGAATATGGCCTTCTGCTGTGTCCCGTTTTAATACGGATCTGCTGAAAATATCGTAGTCCTGTGCATTTTCTTGTATTCGTCACATAAGTATAACTTAGAAACTCAAATTTACAGTAGACGAGGTGCAACTGCTTTTGAGTCTAGTTTCGGCGAAACGCAGCGGATGTTGTTTTATTTACACCTGTAGGTAGGCCTGTTCCAACAAAGAAAATGCGGTGTGTCTGAAAATGTCCAAACGAAAAGACAATATTAAACATCCTTGAATGGATGATCCGGTTTCTTGGTTATTAATATTAATCATAATTACCTCTCAAGAAACTTGCAGTTCGTTTTTTAATATTTCGATTGCATCTCGCAGTCTTCTTCAGCAGACTGAAGTTACGGATGTGTCACATGACCAATGTCACGTGACACAAGCTGGAGTAGGACTGGTGGGAGCTCCTGGCCGACGTCTCGGTTCAGCGTAGGTTTGTTTCTGTGGATGTTAATCGCCTCCTTTATTTTTCTCCTGTGCCAGTTCTCCTCGTGGTCTAGAATATTGACGTCCTTCATAGAGCACTGATGACCTGTGTTCAGTTTGTGTTCACTTATAGCTGATAGGGGTTGGCGACAAGATAGATGTTCTTTGATTCTTGTGCCAAGTGTTCTGGCTGTTTCTCCTATATAGTGTTGGTCACATTCTGGGCATTGTATGTCATATACTACCCCACACTTTGCTGTTCTGTCTTTTGGGTGTACCAACAGTGACCTCAGGGTGTTGATAGGTTTGTGGTAAACCGGGATGTTATAGGACTTTAAAATCCTTGCTACTTGTTCTGATAGTTTACTAATGTAGGGCAGACCTATGGCATGTTGTCCTCTGCTGGTTTCTGTGGTAGTGTTCTCCTTCCTTCTAGTTGGTTGCGTGGTGTTAAACATCCAAGTTTTGTAACCGTTTGCTTTCACCACTTTCTTGATGTGGTCCACCTCTGTGTTCTTGTCTTCTTCCGTTATCAGGTTTTCTGCCCTTTGGAGGAGTGTCCTGACTACTGAGCGTTTGTGTTCTAAGTGGTGATTAGAATCCCAGTTCAAATATTGGTCCGTGTGGGTTGCTTTCCGATATATCTTGACCTTGGTTGATCCATCATCATTCAGGCATACACACGTGTCTAGAAAGGCTAACGTATTGTCCTGTTCTGGTTCTACCGTGAACTTAATGTTCTCGTCCATTGAATTCAGATGGTATGTGAAATGTTCTACTTCGCTCTCTTGTAATACTGCGAATGTGTCATCTACATATCTCAACCAGATGTCTGGAGGATGAGGTGATGAGGTCTGCCCTACATTAGTAAACTATCAGAACAAGTAGCAAGGATTTTCAAGTCCTATAACATCCCGGTTTACCACAAACCTATCAACACCCTGAGGTCACTGTTGGTACACCCAAAAGACAGAACAGCAAAGGCAGCAAAGTGTGGGGTAGTATATGACATACAATGCCCAGAATGGGACCAACACTATATAGGAGAAACAGCCAGAACACTTGGCACAAGAATCAAAGAACATCTATCTTGTCGCCAACCCCTATCAGCTATAAGTAAACACAAACTGAACACAGGTCATCAGTGCTCTATGAAGGACGTCAATATTCTAGACCACGAGGAGAACTGGCACAGGAGAAAAATAAAGGAGGCGATTAACATCCACAGAAACAAACCTACGCTGAACCGAGACGTTGGCCAGGAGCTCCCACCAGTGCTACTCCAGCTTGTGTCGTAACTTCAGTCTGTTGAAGAAGACTGCGAGATGCAGTCGAAATATTCAAAAACGAACTGCAAGTTTCTTGAGAGGTAATTATGATTAAAATATTAAACATATCGTGCCATTTATTGGCATATTGACTAAAACAAATGTAGTAATGCAAATGTTTAATAACAAAATCGAGTATTCTACAATTGATTAAAACAACACGTAATCGTTATTGCAAACTAGAGGCACGGCAGTGTAGTAATACTAAAACAAATATATTTATTCATACGACAATGCGCACAATTCAGTTACACAAAGAGACTAACACATCTTTGAAAAAAAAAAATGTGTTTAATAGTTTCTCATCCAGCCCCTTCTGATATTGGTTCCGAGTGATATAATAAAAGCAGCTAGGTTTCATATTACAGAAAGTCGTGGCATTAAGTTTGAACTAAGACAAGGTGTAATTGAAACTTTTAGACATATGAACCAATACCGCGAAGGGCTAGATTGCCCTCTCAAGAGAGCCTATCCAAACTGTCGCTGCGTTTTAAAGCTACTCTGTAAAAAGTGTAACATTCGATTCATTGTCTGAATTTGAATCGGGAGACATTCTGCTAAAAGTAGTTGAATGAGATCTCAAAAGACCATAAAATTGTAACCACAATCTAATTATGAAGACTTTAGTCAGTTAATAGGATGTTGCCGGGTGCTGGAAATAGCTAAATACTAGAAACTGTTTATATCAGCTATGTATTAATAACTGTTGTTCATCAGCAGATATATTAATCATTAAACAACAAGCTCCACTACACGTTGCATTTTCCATTGTGATTATATTAGCACACCCAATTTGAGGTGATTCCAGATCAATTTCCATGTTGTGGTTCATGTCCTTCATTGTGAGCCCAGAAAGCCAATCTCACCCCCATCCTGTTGCGTAGGTAAGCTTTGACCCGTCGCAGGTAGGAGAATGAACACTCTGCCTCATAACAAGAGTGCAACCGATCTTCAACACTGGAAATTCGGGAAGATGTCTTCATCTGTGTGCTCGAGACATTCAGCAAGGTTAGGCGAGGACGATGACTGTGGCTCTCCTATAGCCCTGCCATTCCTTCACCTCAGCTAGCCGGAAGAAACGTTTGGCATGTCTAACTCCCAGAACATCAATCCGTCCACAACATGTTGGACATTTCCTGTCTCTGTAAAGATCCTGGGGAGTAAAACAAGAATACCTATACCCTTCCTGCTTTCTGGGTTAAATCGATTGTGGAATTCGGCAGACACAAAACGGGATTACCAGACTGCACATGTAGGTATCCCGTGGGGATATGCTGGGGGCGTTGGTTATTTGCATCTGTCGGGACTATCGGGGTGTCCCTGGTGCTGAGATGGATGTACCAAGAAGTGTGGCTAAACATGTAGAATCTTTATACCACACACTGTACTCCTCTTTATACCACACACTGTACTCCTCTCTGTACCACACACTGTACTCCTCTTTATACCACACACTGTACTCCTCTTTATACCACACACTGTACTCCTCTTTATACCACACACTGTACTCCTCTTTATACCACACACTGTACTCTTTATACCACACACTGTACTCCTCTTTATACCACACACTGTACTCCTCTTTATACCACACACTGTACTCTTCTTCATAATACACACTGTACTCCTCTTTATACCAGACACTATATATTCTTTATACCACAGACTGTACTCTTCTTTATACCACACACTGTACTCCTCTTTATACCAGACACTGTACTCCTCTTTATACCACATACTGTATTCCTCTTTATACCACACACTGTACTCCTCTCTGTACCACACACTGTACTCCTCTTTATACCAGACACTGTACTCCTCTCTGTACCACACAATGTACTCTTTATACCACACACTGTACACCTCTCTGTACCACACACTGTACTCTTCTTTATACCAGACACTGTACTCTTCTTTATAATACACACTGTACTCCTCTTTATACCAGACACTATCTCTTCTTTATACCACACGCTGTACTCCTCTCTGTACCACACGCTGTACTCCTCTTTATACCACACACTGTACTCCTCTCTGTACCACACACTGTACTCCTCTTTGTACCACACACTGTACTCCTCTTTGTACCACACACTGTACTCCTCTTTGTACCACACACTGTACTCCTCTTTGTACCACACACTGTACTCCTCTTTATACCACACAATGTACTCCTCTCTGTACCACACACTGTACTCCTCTTTATACCACACACTGTACTCCTCTTTATACCACACACTGTACTCCTCTCTGTACCACACACTGTACTCCTCTTTATACCACACACTGTACTCCTCTTTATACCACACACTGTACTCCTCTCTGTACCACACACTGTACTCCTCTTTATACCACACTCTACTCTTCTTTATACCACAAACTGTACTCTCTGTACCACACAGTGTACTCCTCTTTGTACCACACACTGTACTCCTCTTTATACCACTCACTGTACTCCTCTTTATACCACACACTGTACTCCTCTTTGTACCACACACTGTACTCCTCTCTGTACCACACACTGTACTCCTCTTTATACCACACACTGTACTCCTCTTTATACCACACACTGTACTCCTCTGTGTACCACACACTGTACTCCTCTTTATACCACACACTGTAGTCCTCTTTATACCACACACTGTACTCCTCTTTATACCACACACTGTACCACACACTGTACTCCCCTCTGTACCACACACTGTACTCATCTTTATACCACACACTGTACTCCTCTTTATACCACACACTGTACTCCTCTTTATACCACACACTGTACTCTTCTTTATACCACACACTGTACTCCTCTCTGTACCACACACTGTACTCCTCTTTGTACCACACACTGTACTCCTCTTTATACCACACACTGTACTCCTCTTTATATCACACACTGTACTCCTCTTTATATCACACACTGTACTCCTCTTTATACCACACACTGTACTCCTCTTTATACCACACACTGTACTCCTCTTTATACCACACACTGTACTCCTCTCTGTACCACACACTGTACTCCTCTTTATACCACACACTGTACTCCTCTTTATACCACACACTGTACTCCTCTCTGTACCACACACTGTACTCCTCTTTATACCACACACTGTACTCCTCTCTGTACCACACACTGTACTCCTCTTTATACCACACTCTACTCTTCTTTATACCACAAACTGTACTCTCTGTACCACACAGTGTACTCCTCTTTGTACCACACACTGTACTCCTCTTTATACCACTCACTGTACTCCTCTTTATACCACACACTGTACTCCTCTTTGTACCACACACTGTACTCCTCTTTATACCACACACTGTACTCCTCTTTATACCACACACTGTACTCCTCTCTGTACCACACACTGTACTCCTCTTTGTACCACACACTGTACTCCTCTTTATACCACACACTGTAGTCCTCTTTATACCACACACTGTACTCCTCTTTATACCACACACTGTACCACACACTGTACTCCCCTCTGTACCACACACTGTACTCATCTTTATACCACACACTGTACTCCTCTTTATACCACACACTGTACTCCTCTTTATACCACACACTGTACTCTTCTTTATACCACACAATGTACTCCTCTCTGTACCACACACTGTACTTCTCTTTATACCACACACTGTACTCCTCTTTATACCACACACTGTACTCCTCTTTATACCACACACTGTACTCCTCTTTATACCACACACTGTACTCCTCTTTATACCACACACTGTACTCCTCTTTATACCACACACTGTACTCCTCTTTATACCACACACTGTACTCCTCTCTGTACCACACACTGTACTCCTCTTTATACCACACACTGTACTCCTCTTTATACCACACACTGTACTCCTCTCTGTACCACACACTGTACTCCTCTTTATACCACACACTGTACTCCTCTTTATACCACACACTGTACTCCTCTTTGTACCACACACTGTACTCCTATCTGTACCACACACTGTACTCCTCTTTATACCACACAATGTACTCTTCTTTATACCACACACTGTACTCCTCTTTATACCACACACTGTACTCCTCTTTATACCACACAATGTACTCTTCTTTATACCACACACTGTACTCCTCTCTGTACCACACACTGTACTTCTCTTTATACCACACACTGTACTCCTCTTTATACCACACACTGTACTCCTCTTTATACCACACACTGTACTCCTCTTTATACCACACACTGTACTCCTCTCTGTACCACACACTGTACTCCTCTTTATACCACACACTGTACTCCTCTTTATACCACACACTGTACTCCTCTCTGTACCACACACTGTACTCCTATCTGTACCACACACTGTACTCCTCTTTATACCACACACTGTACTCCTCTTTATACCACACACTGTACTCCTCTGTGTACCACACACTGTACTCCTCTTTATACCACACACTGTATTCCTCTTTATACCACACACTGTACTCCTCTCTGTACCACACACTGTACTCCACTTTATACCACACACTGTACTCCTCTTTATACCACACACTGTACTCCTCTTTATACCACACACTGTACTCCTCTCTGTACCACACACTGTACTCCTCTTTATACCACACACTGTACTCCTCTTTATACCACACACTGTACTCCTCTTTATACCACACACTGTACTCCTCTCTGTACCACACACTGTACTCCTCTTTATACCACACACTGTACTCCTCTTTATACCACACACTGTACTCCTCTTTATACCACACACTGTACTCTTCTTTGTACCACACACTGTACTCCTCTTTATACCACACACTGTACTCCTCTTTATACCACACACTGTACTCCTCTCTGTACCACACACTGTACTCCTCTTTATACCACACACTGTACTCCTCTTTATACCACACACTGTACTCCTCTCTGTACCACACACTGTACTCCTCTTTATACCACACACTGTACTCCTCTTTATACCACACACTGTACTCCTCTCTGTACCACACACTGTACTCCTCTTTATACCAGACACTGTACTCCTCTTTATACCACACACTGTACTCCTCTCTGTACCACACACTGTACTCCTCTTTATACCACACACTGTACTCCTCTTTATACCACACACTGTACTCCTCTTTGTACCACACACTGTACTCCTCTTTATACCACACACTGTACTCCTCTTTATACCACACACTGTACTCCTCTTTGTACCACACACTGTACTCCTCTTTATACCACACACTGTACTCCTCTTTATACCACACACTGTACTCCTCTTTATACCACACACTGTACTCCTCTTTATACCACACACTGTACTCCTCTTTATACCACACACTGTACTCCTCTTTATACCACACACTGTACTCCTCTTTGTACCACACACTGTACTCCTCTTTATACCACACACTGTACTCCTCTTTATACCACACACTGTACTCCTCTCTGTACCACACACTGTACTCCTCTTTATACCACACACTGTACTCCTCTTTATACCACACACTGTACTCCTCTTCTATCTCATGATGGTGGCACGTGACGAAGTGATACTGGTTAGCAGCCCTTGCGCCTTCGTCCTGGTCTCCTAATCCCAACTGCCAGTCAATGCAACCTCCTCGTAGATGTCCTGATATTCAGACGGATTCAGTATGGCTTCCCGACATTCACACACGTAGCATATGTGACGCTCCACCAACCTGGTCTTGCACATTCCGACAAATTTCCTTTTCCTCATATCTGGTGCCAGATGTTGTAGGATTCGTTGTCGGGACAGGGACAGGTCGAAGAAAAGGAACACTGCATTAAGGGTGTCAATCATATTCCGGGTGGCAGGTAATCTATAGGCATTGCCGATGCTCAGACTGAGTACATGGCTGCTGCAGTGTATAAACAAAGCTCGTGTGGATAGCTGTTTTATCCTCGCATGACGCCAACCTTATCCGAAGACTTACACTGCGCACCATCGTAACTCTGACCCCTGGCTTTACTGATGTCGATGTTACGATCTTTCAAACACTCGATAGCACCATGAGCTCTAGCTTCCCCCGTTGCCCTCTCAATGTACATAAAATAAAAAAGAACTGTTTCACTTTACAGTCGGCTAACATCCTCAAGCACACTGACATATCTGGTTACCATATGGATCTGTGACCTCATCTGCCATGATGGAAAAGAAGGCATTTTCGTCTTCAAGGCTTCGTGTATGTTCCTTTTTAATGTATTATGTTACTACATCAATCACTTCATTCAGGATGATTCTTGATGTATAATGCGCATTCTTCCTTCCGGTCTCAAGATGTTCTCGGAGTGTGTCGTCGCGTTTGGCCATCGTCTCCAGAACTGCCCAGAAGTTTCTCTTGTTGGACGATGTACTTGTCCGATCATCCCTGTGGCCTCGAAGTGGCAAGTTTTGTTTTCCACAAAATACAACTGTTTCTATAATGCTCTTCAGGACGTGAATACTTTTGTTGTACATCTTCTGGTTGGACTGGCTTATCAAGTAGGGCAAGGAGCATCCTAGTGCCTTTCGATGTTGATCCAATAGGATAGCTTAAATTCTGACCTGTAAAAATGCCAATTGTTATCTTGAAAGTCCGGTCCGAAGAACTGATGCAGACGATTTTCATCAAAGGACCAGTGCGCCTGTTGGGCGCATTTGCTGGATCTGCGTAATCAGCAGATGGGTGCACAATCTGCCCATTTTTGAGTATCTGAGGATTGCGTAGCGCAATCGAGCGAAATCTGCAGATTGCGCAGATCCAGCAACTGCAGACAACACGTCTATAAATGGGAAACATTCCCATAGTATGTTCATTCTTTTGTGGGGAGACATGGTCAGACATGTGTGTGTGTACACGTGCGTGCGGTGAATCTATGAACGACGTCACCGATAATGCTAAGAATAACTGTGGGGATCCCCTGGGCGCCATGTATATATCGCCTGCGCTAGATCAGTGTCTGAAAACGTCGGACTGCTACTAAAGAATTTGTACATGGTAAGCGACAATTTTGACATTCTTGGCGATGCATTTGTCCCCCGTTTTGTTGCAATTACAATGAATTTTTTTGGTAATCAAAAAAGGGGGGTCCGGATCCGCCTATGTAAGGGCACAGGCTGGTTGGGAAATGGGTTGTCAACTTTATCATAATTTTAAGAACTAGTCATCTTGACCAAATTTACAGTGTTATGTTTGTGAAAAGAAAGTCACCTATGACATAAATAATTTGCATGTAACCATGGTAACCAGATATTCTTAGTAAATGCTGACAGGATGGTTTCCCATGGGAAATTTAATTCATGTAAAAAATATTTATTCAAACAAACAATATATAAAATTGTGCAATGATGCTGTTTTGTCAAAACAAATGTTTGTTGATAAAAATTTTATTTTTTCCATTAGTTTATACTTGTTAATGTTCAGGGCCTCACATCCTTTAACTTCCATTAAGTCCTGTTCTCTCATATTGCATTGCCCCCATACTGTAGAAGTGAAATATTGCACTCAGGTTATAAGTATTAACATTTTGTTAGCCGCCAGACCTGTTCACACAAACACTATTTCAACTTCTCTTGGAAGCATCCAGCCACATTGCGAGTGCTGCATAAAAGTTGTTCATTCTTATTTTTCCCCATCACTGCCAGGTGCCATTTATACAACTGAGTCAATGCGAAGTGAACAAAACTGTTCATTCTTATTATTCCCCATCACTGCCAGGTGCCATTTATACAACTGAGTCAATGCGAAGTGAACAAAACTGTTCATTCTTATTATTCCCCATCACTGCCAGGTGCCATTTATACAACTGAGGCAATGCGAAGTGAACAAAACTGTTCATTCTTATTATTCCCCATCACTGCCAGGTGCCATTTATACAACTGAGTCAATGCGAAGTGAACAAAACTGTTCATTCTTATTATTCCCCATCACTGCCAGGTGCCATTTATACAACCGAGTCAATGCGAGGTGAACAAAACTGTTCATTCTTATTATTCCCCATCACTGCCAGGTGCCATTTATACAACTGAGTCAATGCGAAGTGAACAAAACTGTTCATTCTTATTATTCCCCATCACTGCCAGGTGCCATTTATACAACTGAGGCAATGCGAAGTGAACAAAACTGCCACAAAATTAGTAATTTTTTAAGCAACAAAAACATCAAGCAGACACAGCCAATGGCAATTTATTATTAAATTAGTGCTACCTACATGTTCAATACGAACTGACGGTAGGACATGTTTAACGAGTCCACAAAAGTTAATGTGAAACATGGTCATCGTCCCATCAAGGTCAAACTGTAGCTCCCGTCGTGTGGTCATCTTGTGTGTCCAATCACTGCCATCTATTGTCCACTACTTCATAGCCATCACACCCCACCACACCCTGCCAATTTGACAAGTACAGTCTTCCATAAAAGCTGACTAAAGTAATTTATCATTTCTGAAAAATGCAATGTAAAAACAGCTGTTATGCCTTATAGATAACAGTAAGAGAAACATTTATTATAACTATCGTCAAGAAGAGAATAAGCATTACTTTCTCACATAGTACAACCCAGACGTGAAGCAACAGAAATGCCTTCATCTAAACTATTTCTAGCTGGCCACACCCAAACGGACACCAACTACATCTGTGCAAGTTAATCACTGAACTGAAAATATCCTCTTTGCAACTATAGTGTGTACACGTGTTTTAATCAGCCTGGAAAACCCAACTTCAGCCTTGCAGGTGCAAGACTGAACGATGGCAAGACAACTAGTCCATGTTCATCCAGGCAACTCATCTGCCTTAGGAAAGCTACAAAGCAGATCTTGCTGATTTGTGGTATGGCAATGGTGGATCAATAAGATCGGATCTTTGGTGGGATCGACTGAACCTTTGTATCATCAAGCACCGTGTCGACGACAGGTCGGTAGTCCAATTTCACCTGAGGGCACAACAATCGACTATTAATCACAGCACTGGCAAAGATTTTGTGAGGTCAGCTGCAGCTGCAGAATTAATCCATGTAGATTTAGAAGCTTGATTATTGAAACATTCCAATATAATATTACAAATGGCATTTCAAAGTATCTATATTAAAACATTGGTTGACCAATATGAAATTACCCAAACTATTAGATAGACTGAAGTTTTTAAGATATTGAATGGGTACGAAAATATTTATAGAAATATGTTTTTCTCACTCAAGAAAGATAGCAGAACTAGAAGACATGAGGTAAAATTAGTAAATGATCAGTGTAGATTGGATATCAGGAAGTACTTGTTCTCACAGAGGACAATAAATGAATGGAACAAACTGCCTACAGATTATATAACTGCTAGCAGTGTGAATATGTTTAACGTAGATGAACATTGTTGGACTATCGATAAGCCAATGGATTCCTTGTCCACTTGCCATCTGGGCCTTTGGCTTGGATGGCAATCTTGTTAAATATAGCTGCATGTGATTTCTGACTAGTGTGAAGCCCCAACACTTACATCACCACTGACAGTGTTCACATAGGCCATAGTGTGTTTGCGCCAATGCTGCTCAATTGGAACCTTCTTCTGGCCCTCAAGGGGTTTGCTGTAGTCGTACTCATCAATACGTGTCTAAAAGAAAACATACCACCACCAGTCATCATCATCATCTCTGGTTCATGGTCAGTCAGTGTAGCACCAACAGCCAGCCAGCCGGTCAAACTACAGTTAGAGTGAGAATTCTTCCCTTGCTACAGATTGATACCTCAGTTAGGTCACACTTCAACCAGGATCAACATACAAAACATGTTAATCTTAAGCATTGAAAAATGCAGCATTTTTGGGTAGTCGGCACTATTAAATGTTTATATGCTCTCTTTTCAAACTGAAAACTGGCAATTAGTAACTTTACTGATGTGGCAATGTGGAGTGTTATGCAAATTAGCCACACGATACTGCATTTGCATGAATAGATAATCAACTGCTGAGATTAAAAAAAAATCTGGATGTCTTTACCATTATTACCATGTAATAAATAATGGTACATATTATGTATACTTACATACATCCAGTAAAAGCATTGCTCTGGGGCATTTTACATATGTATATATGTTTTAATTATATAAAAAGTTAACCTGCCGACAAAAGAAAGTATACAAATGAAACATGGCAGTACTTAAGCTGTAAACAAAAAGGTTGGGTATATTGAACAATCCACTACATTGGACCATAGCCATATATCCCTCACTACGGTACCGAAGTTAACATGGCTCCATTTCCCGATTGACTTTGAAATAAAAGAATAAAAAGTGCAGACTCCGCAAAAACTTCTAAATGGTGAGCATATTAGTTTTTTACCTTGTGATGAAACATTTGTATGTGTAAACAAAGTGATGTGGGACAGTAGTTTGTAAAGTTTAAGGTAACCGAGGCACATGGGTGGAGAAATTAGTATTTAAACAGTGAATGAAAAGGTTTGAAGAGCAGTTTTTTTAGCTTTGTAGATATCTATGTATGGGTTCGTCACTGTGTGATCCGCTATATTGGACCACGTTCCGATATATTAGACCACTGCTACTGCAAGCTGTGACAGCCCATCTGTGGGTAAACGATGGAGGATGACAAGATACTTGACGGCTAATACTGATATCTTTGAATAAAGTTGAACAAAGCTCTTTACACTTTTTGTAGCCAAAACTTGTTTTTTTCTATTAGCAATTTTATTAATGAATCCATTGATTATGAATTTGTGGGAATTTCAGATCATCATACAAAGACTCGTGACATTTTGAATGTTATTCCCTTGTCCCCATTTCCTAAACCAACCAACAAAGAAAACAATATACCAATATACCCAACGAAGAGATCCATTGAAATGACCACCCGGTCCAATATAACGTAAAAGGTGGTCCAATATAGACGAATGGTTGTCTATATTAGATTGGTATGCCATAATCCAAATTTTTTATTTTCTCCCAAAATGCCTGGTCGAACATTTGCCATATTGTACCTATCAGTGCCTATCACTGATGAGTTTAAAATTAAATAGCACAACATTGATAGTTTCCTTTGACATATCGCGCCATGTTCATAAGTGGTCCAATATACCCAACCTTCCCCTACATAAATCGCCTTAAAATACTTGATCTGTTCGATCACAAATACATGATCCATTCACTGAGGCGATATGCCAGGGTGCAAGTGTGTGTGTGAGCCTCACCGGGAAGTCTTCGCGAGCATGTGCTCCACGACTCTCCTTGCGGTTCTCCGCTCCAGTGACCGTTGCCATGGCATTGATGATGAGGTTCTGCAGCTCAAGAGCCTCTACAAGGTCGCTGTTCCACACACGGCCGCAGTCAGATAGCTGCGAGCAAACAGCAGTGAAACTGTGACGGTTTGGCCTTGTGCAATGGAGTACAATAAGTTGTTTCATTGAAATGTGAAGGCACAGTTACTGCTGCATGAAAACATCTGGGCAGCATCAATATCTCAGTATGGCTACAAAACGCAACTCTCACAACATATTCTAGCAGAGTGGCTTGCAGAGTGGCTTACAAAATGGTATTATCTTCATATCTACAGACACAAATTATCAATATGAAGTGATTTTAGTAAAGAACCTGAGACAACAATACTCATTACATTCACTGCATGGAAATGCCACAACCAGTAAGCTACAGTACACAGTGTAGTGTCCACTATAGTCTATGTGGGATATACATACTCTACTATTTATTTTTACTAATGCACATCATATGCATGTCCAAATTAGGTACAGTTTTCTGGTCAGTCTGCAGTCCAGATGAAACAGTTCCTTGGGCAATATTTGGCCCATAGGTGGCCTGCGGCCCATGCATTGCCAACCTCAGTTCTGGAACCTTGTTTCTTGAACTAACAACAGATTACTGTTGACTGCCAGCATTAAGGTGACACAATGTATATCTCCATGGTTTTCACATCAGCTAGGGAAGGCACCAACTTAAAAAAATACCCAAGTTTGACGTTGCCACTTGTTCTTTATAAAACTTTGAATTTGTTCATCGCCTAAACTCTGCTTTATATTCAAGTTCAATGGGGAAATGATTTATGCACTTAATATCAACATTTTATTTTTGAAACTCACACAGAACCTATTTTTAATTAACTACATTTAATTAATGAATTACATAAAGGCTTAATTATACTAATTAACATAAACTATTTCTAATTAATTAATTAAAGTTTCAATCAATCAATTATTACAAAATATTTCTGATTAGTACTAAATGTTACCTTAATTAATAACTTAATTAAGACGAACAACGTATAAAGAGCTAGTAAAATCATACAACATGAATAAATGTGTCACACTAATTTTCTGTTTATCTAGGCCACAGACATAGTGCAAACACGAGCAACAAACAAACATGAGCAATACAAGTTCATAATAAAGCAACATTTAAGCATGAATGTTGCTTTACAAACCAACCAATAAAAATATTTAACAGTAGTAAACACAAACTACATACTAAACTTTGGTCACTAGACAACATTAAAGTCCTGCTGAAAATGAGTATCTCTAGGTGCATGTATATACTGGCTGTTCACCCACTACAATGCTGCACTCAATGGCTCAGCACTGGTAACTCAACTGGAGTGGTACTTGCCTCGTGACCAGGTCAGGAGGAACAAGGTTTGAATCCCAGGCCGGTGAACTACTTAGTGGTTACATAAAAATGGGTACAAGTTGCCGACCCATCTAGCACCAAGCATATTATTACAAGAAGTAACAGTAACAGGAAGAACTAATGATGAGACACTAACAGACGTTGAAGTCCACTGAACTCTGGGACCTATGCCAGGGGCCCAGGGGAAGCAAAAAACCCTACACAGGGGGTGAATATGACATTGTAATCTGTCATGGATTCACAGAGCTGGTAGTCTATCCATAAACATAAAACAATCCTGCATTAGCCCTATATGCAGGGCTGGCTGAGTAGGCCCTATAACATCACAAGTCAACTAAAATTGAAGATTTCAAAATGCCTTATACACTGGACACATTTGCCTGACACTTCGTGACACAGAGAGCATACTCATTAAAAATGTATTCAACGAAAGTTCAGGTGCACTTTTAATCTTTATGTAGTCATTATAGTGAATAGTTCTTTTAATCTCTATGTAGTCATTGTAGTGAATAGTTCTTTTAATCTCTATGTAGTCATTGTAGTGAATAGTTCTTTTAATCTTTATGTAGTTATTGTAGTGAATAGTTCAAAGCAAAAAAAGGGGTGAAGAAACGTCTGGCACAGAGAAGTAGAAACAGAGATGACAAAAGCATGATGTAGGAGACAACCAGAAACACAAGCCTAAAACTGAGTCCGGTGGAAAGGAATTGTTAATGGTCTACGCCCTGCAAGGAAGTGAAAAGATTTAAGTCAGTATAAAGCAACTGGACATTGTTATTGATACACAGACAAAAGTCCAGTTAAACAGGACAGGTGAAACGTTAACCTAACTTATACCTACAATTAACATGGTACGCAACAGAAGGACAACACAAATCTATAACACAAAATTGTTTAAAGAAACCTTTGGTCATCTTAAACCACAACATATCAATTCAGAGCTACAAAACTGATTTGCTGTTTATTCCAGTTTCTCACCCCAGCTTTACTAGATAGAGCCAATCATTTTTTAAAGTTAAAATTTCCACAAACTGTATTTTGAGTTCCACAAGGAGAATTATAAAAAGTGTTCAGGAACTTTTCATTCAAAGTCCATTTGCTCTGCCGAAAAGTTTCCACTTTGGCATGAGGCAAACTTGCTCCCCAAAACTTAGGATTTCTTGGTGAAAACCAAATTCATGCAGAGAATAAACAGTGAACATTTTAGTAACGTCTGAAACCTACGATACCTCGTCTATACGTCATCTCAAATACTCACCGGCTATGGATAAAAAGCAACTCATTATTACTTGTTATTAATGTGCATAAATTAATATTGTTGTTTATGTGATATTGGTAGTTTTGGTATCATCATTCAAATGATTGTGTATCTTAGGGGCTATTTCAAAACATTGATGTCTGATATTAAATGAAACAGATTTCATTGTGGGGGACGGGTGATGAACAACTCATTAGTTTAACATTGTATGTCAATATAAATTTTTCCGAGAAACATTGTTTATTTTCCAATAAAAGCACTTGCTGCCTTGGTGCGCATGCAGCAGCCTTGCGTTGTGACAGCCAAAGTGTGGGTGTGGGGGTCGGATGTTAAATGACTGGTTTTGTAGAGAATTAAACACTGTTGTATTGAGTTGGTTCCATCAATCGTAAACTTGTTTAAATGCAGTGTAACTTTGTCAACACCCAACAAATTTATTTTATATAGTCATGTCTCATTTATGCATTCCTCGATAAATTTTCTTTGGTAATCTGCATGCTTTTGTGTGGGAACTATCTTATTACACCATATTTGCTTCATTATTCTGTGTTTCAACAAACAACATGCTTCGTTAATCCAGCCAATGAGAACCAGAGTGGGAATAAACAAGACATGACTGTCTGGGATCAATTTGAAATATAATGATTGGATTTCACCCAAATTAGTAATTATGATGTCAAAAAGCCATTCAGTATAATAATTAAACACCACAAAGCTAAAGTAGTATCATAAGAAAAACAGTTATTCTGACTGATACATGTCCCACAAAAATAAATATCAAAACCATTCCCAAAGGATGGGCAACTGTTTCCAAACCTTCAAGACACTTTTATTCTTGGAGCTCAACACTTTTGTAACCAGTTAAGGTGGAATAAATGAAGGCAACCTGTCCATGCCACTCTGGAAGTGCCTACCTTGATTCCTTGCATGATTTCAGGCCAGATCTCCTTCACCTGCTTCACGGCTTTCTGCAGAGTGGGGCCATCACGGAACACAGCTGCATTTTCATGCATGGCCTGCAACATGTTGAATGCCGTTGAACAGGTTGTCTTGCTGTTGAAGAGGACTTAAAATGGGTTCCACACCAAGTTCTAACATTCTGTCAGTTTTTGTTAATACAGTAATATCACATGCACCAGTAAAACCCATTAAAGTATATTCAAATGAATGTAATCAAAAGAAAATGAAATCAACTAACATGTTTTAGTTAAGAAATAATGTCTAGCTTTGGGGGCATTCTGGCAGCATCTCCTTCCCTGGCACTGACACCCACATGCCCCAGTGGCCTATCATCTACCAAATGGCGATGTATTAAAAAACCACAAAGGTAGTTATTTAAACTTATTTACAAAAATGTTTTTCTTCCTGGCGGACAAAGAAGGAAACAATAGCCGAATTGTGGCCGCATTGAGTGTGAGCCACTGAATCCCCAGATGGCGTAATTGTCACTCCACCATCTGTCTCTATTTTTATATGGGCAGCCTGGCAGCATCTCCTCCCAAGCGCCGACACCCACTCACCTCTTTCTACATTCCTTCACCTCCTTGCACTAGTGGCATCTGATCTACCAATTAGCGAGGTATTTAAAAAAACCACAAAGGCAGTTATTTAGACATATTTGCAATATTTTTTCTTCCTGGCACACAAAGATGGAAACAGTAGTCGAATTGAGTGTGAGCCACACTCCAGATGAGGTCAGACAATAGTTGAACTTCCTGTTGACTGTTTCACACGAATGTAGGACGTATTAAGGTGAGATACGGCAGCAGAAATGACGTTTTTTCATAAAGCAAAAAAAATATTTTTTTCCATTTTTTGGTTAATTAGTATGTTTACTATAAGTACACTTCACGTTTTGACCCAAACATACCTCTAAATGAATTTTATTCAATAATAAACAGCACCCCTGTCACAATTGTATATCCACTTTTGTTCGCGAGAAGCGAAATCGGCTGACATTTGTCGATATTTATGCCTTGACAACACGATCTTTCCTTCGACTATCGCCATCTTGCTTGGTATCAAAATAACCGCCAAGATCTTGTCTGTCAATCAGACCAGTCGGTATTCCCGCCCTCTTGCTGGCATTCGGCCTACATCGTAATTAATGCAACCTCTCATTCGCCGAGTATCTCCTTATTTGGCATTCGGCAAGCGCATAGGCGTCATTCATTGGATTATGGGCAGCTTCGAAAAGTTCCATGACGCATTTCGTGACCTCGGGGGCCGTGTGCAAGTAGATTATTCCCAGCATGCAGTATGTTTTTTGCTCGAGTTGTTTATATAAAATGGCTTCTAGCGACCACATGCGATCGATCAATTGCGACGGAAATGAGAGTTTAGAAGTAGATATGATGAATACATGTGACGGAAGGTTTAGGGTTGACAGGCTTACAACTGAGAAAAGAAAACTGCAGTTACTGGCAGCTCAGGCACGTGAGAAACGCCGGTCACAGTTGATCGGTGGCTTCGCCCGACAATTTCACTGGCGACAGTGACGTCGCTGTGTCGATTCTACCTCCACGTTCATGAACAACTGTCAGGCAACTACCAGTGCTACTACTAGTGACAGTGTGGTAGTCAGGGACTGCAGCTATGCCCAGCTGCACGTTGCGTACGAAGCTGGCACTAATGCGTGGTGCCAATGAACCAGGCTTGATTGATCACGATGTTGCAGTCAGAGTCAGAGATGACAGCTCCACTACCAGTGTCAGTGACAGTACTGGTGGTAACTTGTGTTTTATTTGCTTGCTAGTCCTATATTACAACCAGAGTTTTTCAGTAAGGACAATGTACTCTTACCAACTGACTGAGGAATTCTTGAAGTAGACAACAGAACAACATTTTGTAAACTTCAACTTGACTTCTACATACCAGCTATAGTTTACATAATTATGTACAATTAGTTTTATCTTATCTATCTGAAGTTAGAAGCTGGTAAGTCAATTGAGTATAGTCATTTACTCATCATAATTATAATGTTCATAATTTTATTAAAACAATTTATATGAAAGTATCTATTTCTCCAATTTCACAAAATATTTTTTTAGAAGTATCTGACCTATTTTGTTTTCTTGTTCATAGATTCACCACACTGGTGTATCATGGACTTGTGCCACATCAACGGATTGCTCGAGACGATCAACTGTCCACATTGCCAGTGCGATGAAGCTTTGCATGTCAACTCGGGCGACAACAAAGGATTTGCTTTACAATTGAAGCTAGATTTGCTTTACAATTGAAGCTAGACTGCAATAGGTGTCACTTTGAGTTTGGCAGCATTCATTCTTCCCCAATGCTCGGTACTGGTGTGACCCCACAGGGAAGGATCATCTTATGTGACCGGCGGTTTCTAGTTAGCTCTAAAAACCTTTGTAAATACGAACATTTTGCTGTTGTTCATTTATTTATTGTTGTATTACAATTGCTGAAAGCCATTTGATCAAAATCATGTTCTTGGCAACGAAAATTTGCATTACTCTGGAAGGGGGTAGGGGTAAAAGATGGCATTATTTTGTCACTGTTCATCATATATTACTCCAAATAACATGCACATACTGTACACACATGTTCAAGGTATCAGAATTTTGGTCATCTCAGACATTCAATGTGAGAAAAACATAAAAATAACTTAGTTCAGACTTTGATGGCTGTTTTCTCAGAGCTGTCGTTTTGACAACGAAAAGTTACAACACTCTGGAAGTAAAAATGCTACGGTCATTTTGTTGGCATTACTGTGTTCAGCCATGTATACTCTAAAAACTCACCAAAATAGATTTTTATTTTTTTTACAATATCTTGGATGTTGTGTAAACAAACGAGCCGTTTTTTTTTCAATAGCAATAATAAAAAATAAAATACATTTTTGTAGTATGATTGAAATTTTGTTGGTGAAGTTTTAGAGGAAAGTACACCAATGGTAATTGTGAAAACAGTTTGCTAAAATGTCTATTACCTTTTGAGTGTTTTAACTTTCAGATAAGCCAAAATTCAGTAATGTGGTGGCCATTTTGTTTGTTGCCATGGAAACAGGGGGTACGACAGAAAAATCTGTGTAAAAGAGTGTGTACTGAAGTTGGTTGTGTAAAAATAATGATATCTTTGTTCAATAAAAAATGGCATTGATTTTCAATTTGCCAATGTTTGTTCAAAATGGCGACCATTTAGTATGTTTCTTGTGTCACACTTGCATGACATATATCTCAGGAAGTAATTATGCCATCATCATAATAGTTTGATTGTTGTATGCAACATAATTATATCTACAAATTTGCCAAAAGAAAATTCTAAAAAACAAATACTTTGAAAGTTACAACAATTTTCGTTACAAAAAAATTTTGACGGTCGTTTTCTCGAAACCACGTTTTTCACATTTGGAAGAAGGATATTCTGGAAGTAATTACGCTAGCTCCATAAGGTTTGGAATGTTGTATCCAGCTTATTCTTTTCTACACAGCCACCACGTTACATTATACAAATAATCAAAAGTTTTAAAGTTATACAAGTATATTTAGCCAAAAAATAAGTATATTTTTCGGAAATTACAAACAAATAAAAAAATAAAATAAAATAATTTTTTTTTAATAATATTTTCTGGTGGCTGTGTAATAGACTGCATACTGAATTTGATTCTGCAAGAATTATAATGATATCTTTGTTCAACAAAACATGGCATTGATTCCAAATTTGTCAATATTTGTTCAAAATGGTGGCCATTTCTTGTTACCATGGAAACGGGGGTCTGGCAAAAAAAGTTCCATATATTTTTTACTCAGTATGACCCACTCTACAAATTGGCCTGAAAATTTTTTACTAACTATGCAAATAAAAAAAAAATCCCATCGAGCTGCTGTATCTCACCTTAAATCATGATATGTGAAATTAAGAAATTCGCGGATGACACAAAAGTGTTTAGAAAGGTTAATACTGATGGTGATAAACAACATTCACAAAACGATCTAGACAAATTAGTTAAATTGTCTGAAAAATGGCAGATGTTATTAAATTAAATGTAAATGCCTACATACAGGACATGGGAACTTGGATATAAACTATAATACGGGAGATACTGTTCTAGGTAATACTGTAAAAGAAAAGGACTTAGGTAGGAATAATGTTAAGTGCTGATATGGAAGTTTCAGAACAGTGTGGTATTGTAGCTCAAATTAAACTAGCAAACTAAAATTATTCCAGAACTGAGAGACCTTAATTATGGAGAACGTCTGAAAGAATGTGGTTTAACAACTCTAGAGACAAGGAAGTTAAGAGGAGATCAGATAGAAGTGTTTAAGATATTGAATAGGTACGAAAATATTGATAGAAATATGTTTTTCTCACTCAAGAAAGATAGTAGAACCAGAGGACGAGGTAAAATTAGTAAAGGATCAGTGTAGATTGGATATCAGGAAGTACTCGTTCTCACAGAGGACAATAAATGAATGGAACAAATCATCTGTGGATTGTGTAAATGCTAGCAGTGTGAATATGTTTAAAAACAACGTTGATACATATCTCAGGAGGACGGATTATACATAGATGAATATTGTCGGACTCTCAATAAGCCAATGGCTTTCTTGTCCACTTGCCATCTGGGACTTTGGCTTGGATGGCAAATCTTGTTAAATTTTTCATTCGATGGCAACATACCAACATTTCTAAATCATTCACCGGGCTAGTCCAAAATTGAAGGGTATCTGCTTTGGGTGTTTTTCTTTCTGAAAGTTGTGATTTTTACACAGCATGTGTGTTAATGGAGCATCACTGTGCTGTGAAATGTTGAAAAAAAATCTAATTGCAGGACACATTTTGCAGGAATCCTAAGAAACGTTATAATAGCAGCCAATTGAGGGGTATCTGCTTTGGGTGCATTTTTCTGATAGGTAATGTGCTGTGTAATCAATCAATGTGCTGTGTAACTAGCTCGGATGGGTGTAAGCTAGTTAAATATTTATTGTTTCACTGAAATGATTAAAATTAAACATAAAGTGTCTGCCAATTATTAACAATAAATATCACATAAAAAGCAAACTTTGCACATGTTTACATGCACAAGTTTAAACTTTCAATGGTGCCCATGGACATTTTGTTTAGCTAAACAAAAAACATTACATTGTTTAGTGAAGTCCTGTTGACAATGTACTGCTATAAATCAGCCTAAAATTGTAAAACAACTAAAGATAAGAAAACTGTCAACGAACCTTCTGTAGTTTTAGCCTCAGTTCAGCAGTTGGAGTTGACCCCTTGGCATTGAGCAAACTCTCTATGTGTTCCACGCTCTGTTGTCCTGCATTCTGGGGTCATCAGAGCAGCAATATCAACTCAACTGTATGACCCCTACATCTGTCTCTGACCCAACTATCTGCATGCTAGTTTTGTATCAACAATAAACGCACTGTAATTACACCGCATACTGGAAAACACCATCAAACATCAACATCAGTTGTACAATGAACCTCGAAATTGCAGTGCTGGTCACGTTTGTTTTTAGGGAAACATTTATGGTGTCATGACCTCTGTAACCAAGTCATCTAATGTAATGCTTACGACCAGTGACACATTAAACACACCTCCACTGTGCCATGGATAGAGAGAGATGCTTCATTTTCATATTTTTAGACATACCATCTAAACAAATGATTGAATAACAGTAGTAGTGCTTAATATTATTGTATAGTCTTGTACGCTCCATAGTTACATTGGTGCACACAACATACAAGTTGACTGGAGAGTGTGCAAGTATACTGACCGCTGGCATGGCGGGTACTTTGTCGCCAGGCTTGTGGTTGTCCTCGACAAAGTTAGCGATGGCGCGACCAAAGATGACAAGATCAAGCAGCGAGTTGGCTCCGAGACGATTCGCTCCATGAACAGACATGCAGCTAGCCTCTCCGGCAGCAAACAGACCCGGCACCGGCACATCCTTGCCGTTCTTGTTCTCGATTACCTGACATACACAGCGACAATATCATCAGAGAACATATCCGACTCCTAGGGTACGATTACCACACATCCACATTTGTCAAGACTGGGCAGAAGATGCAGAATGCTATCCAAATATTCTCAGTTACCATTTCTTACAATCTAAAATTCCTGTTCTGGTGCAGCTTTATTGAGTAATGGTCATATATTTCATCAGTCACTCATTAACTTCAAGCGAAACAAGTCATGGTTTTGGGGCTATGCACCTAAGAGATATTAAAAACTAACCATGTGCAACTAAAATCAAGAATTTCACGCCCGTGGTTTATTCAGAACGCGTTCTAAATGTGGGAGATTCCAGTCATTTCTCTGGTTGATATGTTAACCAGCGTGACCGATAAGCACATGTACGATTCTTTGAAATCGGGGTAACCGATACTACAAGTGATATATACAAAGAACCAAAATGCAAAAGCCAGCATACCAATGAAAAACCTCAAACAAACTTGTTATTTTGCCAGAAAGAGGACTAGTTTAATAAACAAAGGCCAAAATATGTTACATAAGTTGAGTCTGAATGAAAATAGCATAGCCATATCCTATTGGCAAGTACAGGAATAGGTATATACAAATTTATTTTCATTGGCGAGCAAATATCGCCAGTTATCCAACAGTATGGCACGGCCCATGAAATTAAGATGCGGTGTGTTCAACAAGGCTTTCGTTGTAAACTACTGGCACAATATTCTTTATTGTTAGTTACAAAATTAATGGTTATGTTTTAGTAACTCTTACAGGTGCATAGACTGAAAAACATGATTTTTGTTGCCCTTTCACAAATGACAAACATTATCACAGGCTGACTTGAGTCCCTGTACCCACCTGTCCCATGTAGTTGCAGGGGATGCCTCCCATGTTGTAGTGCACAGTCGGGATGACGGGAATCGGCTCACGTGTGACGTCGACTCCCGCAAACACCTGGGCTGTCTCCGAGATGCCTGGCAGCTTGGAGAAGAGCTGCTCTGGGGGGAGATGGGACAG
The DNA here is from genome assembly GCA_033239005.1 of Lamellibrachia satsuma. NCBI lineage: Eukaryota > Metazoa > Annelida > Polychaeta > Sabellida > Siboglinidae > Lamellibrachia > Lamellibrachia satsuma. The sequence continues at coordinate 4,865,013 of BSQZ01000025.1, forward strand.
CTGCAGGTAGATGTGATCCTTCAGCTCCCCGACGCCCCTGTAGGAAGATGTACAAATCCAAGAGCCTCAACTACCAAGACAGATGGAGATGGTCACAGAACATATATATTTAGTTGCCTGGTGCTTATTCCAAAGCTCTCTTCACAAGTTTCCTGCATCTTTCAAATATCCCCAACCAGCTCAGAGTTTCTATCTTACAACTTTTTGTTCCAAAAACTAAGCTTAACCTGGGCAAGTGTGCCCAAATTTTAGAAAAACTCCACATTGCTTTAAAATCTCCTGAAACTATAGCTAGCTATGTTCTGCCATAATTTAGACATATTGTTTATTAAAAAAAAATGGCATTGCTTAAATCATCGGCGGTCCCTTATTCTGATGACTTTTGCGTGTCACTATCATGATATTGTGCTGAACAATTCTGGTTTGTTGCGTCTCCAAGTTTTGGTTCCTCACAATTTAGGCGCTATAAAAGTTTTATAATTATTAGGGACGGGTTCAAACACAAGCAGGGAACTACTGTACCTTCCCTCACGCATCTCCATCGTCATGGCACGTGAGACGACATCTCGTGATGCCAGATCCTTGGCACTCGGCGCATAACGTTCCATAAAACGCTCACCTTCGCTGTTGACAAGATAACCACCCTCTCCACGGGAACCTTCCGTGATGAGACAGCCAGCTCCATAGATACCTACGAGGAGTAAAAAGGATGAGTTTTCAATGAATCCTTGTACCAAAAACAACACAAAAAACAAACCAGTTAGGAAAATTCAATTTCTGATAAGCCTAGCTCTTCTACAACCTGTCTGGAATAATCAAAACTAACTTGTTATCTTGTCCTGTATATAATTTATTAATACTTGGTGCAGCAGGAATATATATGGTGGAGTACAAGGGATTAAAATATGGTTAAAATCAACTTTTCAACATGCTGTTTTTAAACAAAAACTTCAAACCACAGATTGGCAGCACCTACCAGTTGGGTGGAACTGGACAAACTCCATATCCTCGACTGGCAGGCCAGCACGGGCGACCAGTCCAACACCATCACCAGTGCAAGTGTGCGCACCAGTGCACGAGAAATAGGCTCGGCCATATCCACTGTGGTAAGAAACATCACCAGACTTATAACAGAGCAGACAAACACAGTGATGCTACAGGGCCAACTTAAGCTTATCCAACTCTCGGTTCGGTCAAAACAGAAATTACCTACAAATAACTTGTTGGATATTTTGGAAACCTCAAGTGTGTATTGTTTGCAGATATTTTCATAATGCACAGTGTGCATCGGACTTATTGTTGCAGTAATTAGCATCTCTATGACACAATCCATATCATAAAACTTAACATTTGAACATTCAGGTTATTGTGTACAGAATTAACTGGATTTTTATGAACAGTTACTTTTATGAGAAATGAAACAAACAGAAGCCACAATACACCCTGACGCACCCCGTTGCAATGACAGTGTTGGTGGCATTAAAACGATGCAGGTTTCCATCCTCCAGACTCAGGGCAATCAGCCCGACACATCGCCCCTTGTCCATGATCAAGTCCAATGCGAAATACTCAACAAAGTAGTCCGCGTCGTAGTAGAGAGACTGAAGAAACAAGACCACCAATGAAGGCGTTATTAAAACTACACATGATGTATGTCAGCAGTCACTTATCCATGAAACTTTATATCTTTAAAAACCCTTGGATAAAAACAGAAATGTGTATCTTGACAACTGATAAAACCATGTCACTTTTATACGTAGAACCACCTTTTGGACTGTGTGATAAGCTTACCCATGGTAGGTAACATTCAGGTTTAAATTTATCAATACCTTGAAAACTGATCTATCACATATCTACTGTCTCAACTAGTAGTAAGTCCACGCAGAAGCAAGCAGACTTATCACAGAAATAAGTAAAATGCACCAACATTTGAGTCAATAAAACCCATCAAATTATGAGTAACTGGTAACTTGAATGCAAGTAAATATGTTTATAAATAATAATGAATGTACTTGAAATCTACATTTGTAAGGATCAAGGTTCTTTCACAATCTGGAATGTTACAGCAATCTTTGTTTTAACATTGATATGAATGACAACAGAACATTGTGCCCCTCCATCACCAGTGCTGCCACCTACCCTGCCATAAAGGGTGTGCAGCATGGAGTGTCCAGTGCGGTCAGCGACGGCACATGCCCTGTGGGCCTGGCCACCCTCTCCATACTTGAGACTCTGTCCACCGAAGGCCCGCTGGTATATCCTGCCATCAGGCATGCGAGAGAACGGCATCCCATAGTTCTCCAGCTGTACACGTAAACAATTCACCATCAGACAACCATTGCATGCAAGTGTGTGATGTCTGACATGCATGCATGCATGTGTTTGTGCACCAATGGGGTAGAATGAAACACATTGCATTTACACAATTCTTATAGTCAGTAACTTAAAAACATGCACATTTGTGAAGACATTGTCTAAATCACTTATGTACCCAACCTACCGACTCTGAGCAAACCAAGTGATATTTCCATTATAGCTAACCACATGACAACAATCTTTCATGTAATCAACAGAAAACAAATTAATCAAAATATCAATAACTTTATAAGAACTGGCTATAAGCATCAACAAATTGCAAAAACGACAATTTCTGAAATACCTACAATATAAAACATGTAATTAAATTTATAACACCCACCCACATCAATGACGAAGAATTTGTTTTAACATATCACAATGCCAAGAAAATAATGTCAACTTCTAAGACTGTCGATACATGTTCTAAAGAAATACATTATTTGGTGTTAAGTGAACAACTTGTTCAATGTTGCGTGAGCACTGTGCAGTGCCCCTGCACTGGTGCTAGTGTGGCCTGAAGCTCTAGTCTGCCCACCTCCAAGACAGCCTTGGGCGCCTCTTCACACAGGTATTGGATGGAGTTCTGGTCTCCAAGCCAATCAGATCCCTTAACTGTGTCGTAGAAGTGATATTGCCATTTGTCATCATCCACACTCGACAGGGCTGCGTTAATTCCACCCTGAAACATCAAATCATATTTACTAGCTTTGACTCTATCGAGCATTTGGCACTCCTATCACTTCAACATCGGATGATTTTGTTCCTTTAAAAGTGGATTATAAATACAGCAAACACAGACTTGTAAAAGTAATACTTTGTATACTAAAATACTAACAACAAACTAAGACACAAAATGGGGCTTGACTTTCAACCTCTCCAAGGTGAGTCCGAGCGTACCTTCCTGTGGTAAGTTGGTAACCCTGCTGTACCAAAGTCTTGTGACAAGGGGATGGCCACACTAAGGGCAAAGGGAAGGACAATCCTCACAAAAAAAACACTGACAGGGCCAATATGGATAAAACTGATTACGGAAACTGAAACGACAAAGGTGTTGTTTCAGCATTATGCTCCAGTTAGAGTTCAGAGGATTTGAAAGTACAGTAGACAAAATATGAATGTCATTTCACAGAGCTACTGGATGAGCCCGTACCTGTGCAGCAATAGTGTGAGATCGAGTGGGGAAGAGCTTGGTGACACATGCTGTCTTGAAGCCCTTGCTGGCCAGGCCAAACGCTGCCCGCAGACCAGCCCCGCCGGCTCCAACAACCACTGCGTCATACGTGTGGTCAATAATAGGGTAGTTCGAAATCTGCTCGGAATACACATACATGGTCTATTATAATGAAAACACACACAAATGAAAAGTAGACGTTTACCGTATCCAATTAATATATGCCACTAAAAATCGAAGGTTTAAGAAACAAATAAAACTCTTAGTTTTTTAACTTTGACACATGAAAATAAACAAACCACACTATGCATATAAATATTTATATTAAATAGTACATTTGCATCCCCTTGAATTGTCCGAATCAGACAAGGCCAAATGTGTGTTGCTTCGCCAGCCATCGAGGATGATTACAGGCTGTGCAGATCACATAGGTACCGTTATATATTTATTTCACACATCCAATGATTTTAACAAATTAAAAGTTGAGGACTAAGTTCTCTATCACCGCAGTCAGTTGCCATTTAAAACAATTCAAATGTTCATTTTGTAGGAGATGACATAAACAATAGTTCCACCATCATCAAACATCCCATTTTGCATGTGATGACCACATCATGACATGAACAAATAGTTCCGTCGTATTTGGACACATCCGATTTCATAATCATAACTGCACCCCTGCATTGGATGAAGGATATTGAATTGTGTGTATTACTCAATTTACTGTGCAATAAAGCAGTAAATCTTGTTAACCCACCTTTGAGCCAGTGCTGTGACTAGCCTCCCCCCGATCAGCTGTCGTCTTTACATGGATGCTGCGGGCACCAGCAAGATGCTGACACCATGATGTCCCCTGAAAGTCAAAACATACGTCTCAAGATCACAGACAACACACGTGATGGATAAGAAGGTTAGCTGAAAAGTTCCCGGGCAACCTTGAATAGTTTGATATCTAGTACAAACCATATGGGAATTTACATAACCGATTAAAAGTTAATCATGAGGCATGGTCCAATCTTCGTTAAAAAAAATTTCATACACATTGCATGCAATAACGAGTTGTGAATAAAAAGAAAACTAAAAATTTTCTATTTTATAACATACATAAATGTAATTATCACAATGAATCCTGTCTATTACTAGTATTAGTCTCAACTTATTAACTTCTACAAACCAAGTTCAGAGTGCAACATATAAATGTCATCACTTTGAATGGAGAGTTTTCAATAAACCTTTCAACATAAACTAACCAATTTTAATGTCCCGGTCGTCCCCTGTTTGAAAAACTACAATACACTATGTATATACTCCATACTAATAAACTACAATACACTATGTATGTACTCCAGACTAATAAACTACAATACACTATGTATGTACTCCAGACTAATAAACTACAATACACTATGTATATACTCCAGACTAATAAACTACAATACACTATGTATGTACTCCATCAGAGTCCAAGCTAATAAACTACAATACACTATGTATGTACTCCAGACTAATAAACTACAATACACTTTGTATGTACTCCAGACTAATAAACTACAATACACTATGTATATACTCTAGATTAATAAACTACAATATGGTATGTATATACTCTAGATTAATAAACTACAATACGGTATGTATATACTCCAGACTAATAAACTTGAAATCACTTTTATGCTGCTGTCATGTCAAAATATGTATCAGTATTAGTGCCACCAATGACCTTAATAACAAACATGAAAATTAACAATGCATGACTACTGTACCAATGTGCACTTCCGTTTGCCTTGTCAATCATAAGACTAAACTTCACTAGATTCCTGTCATCCATAGTTTAGCACAAAAACAAATTTAATATGGTGGTCGTACTCATATTTTTTTAGGATTGATATGACATATGACAACGTGACTACTGACTAGTTAACTTTGACTACCCTACCCCTCTTGAGACTTGAAAGGCAATGCAATATATGACCAGAAGAAAGAAAGAAGCAAGTGGTGAATTCAGATTGTAATCAGAACCTTTACTCATTCTTAGTGCAGTTGTATAACAATCTCATCACACACTTCTGGCAATTAGTTTCAACAGTGACTCAGCAGTATATAGGTAATTCCATATGAAATCAACCAGCAAAATTCTTGATCCCTCCAATTTTAATGAAATCTGGCACACATGTTGGACATGTGAAATTTACCTATGCCAAATTTCAGATTTGTGAGTGAAATAGCTTCAGAGGTAATGCATATTAATAATAAAAAAATGAGACAAATTTTGTGTTACCTCATAAATCATAAACTATTTAATCTCCAGCCCTATGGTTTGACATGTGTGGTTATATTGACCTGTGGATTAACTGGTAAACAATATTTTCTGCTACTGGTCTTACTCTTAAAATAAAGCTTGTCCTACTGACAGATAAGTCACATGGCAGCGGAAAAATATTTTGTTGCGAAGGTCACCGACCTGGACCTTTGACCTGATATAACCAAAATGAGCAAACCCCAATTTTTATAAAATTTATCATTAGCTGGGCATTGTATAAACAAATTTCATAAAAAACCAATTTATTTATTATTAATTTAGGCGAGCGATTTGTTAGTTTTTTAACGTGTGGTGGCGCCACCATTCCCATTCAGATTCTGTCATTGTTGCCATGAAATTTTAATTGGTGCTTGTTGACGCTGGCTTTTGTAGAAAGGCCGTAGCCTAAGCAAAGCCAGTGCCGTGGCAGTGTACTGTGGTCTGTGCCCGTGCCCTGGTTTCGTGTGCGACTTCGTTTAGGCGGTTTGAAAATTGCAATTGAAATTCACAAATACGCCACGTATAAGAATTAGATGTATAGTCATAACTCATAAATGCAGCTTAGTAGGCAACACCAACATAAACCGGGGTGAAATGGCATGCTTCCATTGCATCACAATGCCAAACGCACAACTCAAACTCAGTGCGCAAAGATATGAATTTGTCATCCGCACATGAAACAGTGAATCAATGTTAAATGGTACCGGAGATTTGCGTTGTGAATTTATGTGTTCAGAGCGGTTGAAAGACGAAGTGGAACAATTACTAAACGTTTTCGATGTCTAATCAACTTTTACACTCCGTGTCAACTCATATGTTTTCAGTAGTTCAGATCCAGGTTATTATTTTTATTCCATTACAGCGTAGTTGGCCAATCGGATCGTAGCGAAATATTGTTGATCCCTTAACTATTCCATAACTATACATGTATACATGTATTTTATTCAGTTCGACATACAACATTGTGACATTTACACATAATACAAATCGACGTTAGTCCACTCATTTGATCATTTTTATAAACCGTGCGGCCAGCATATCTTCGATGGCGTTCTTGCAATCTTGGTGCAGCGGGCTGCGATCGCCATCGTCGGGGCGGTGATGGATGATATGTGAACTCCGAATATTGGAGCCCGAACACTGTGTTATAAAGTGAATCTAATACTCAAGAAAGTACTTGTCAAGATGAACACTTGCAAGCAGTGAGCGATTTTAACAATTGACGCGAGCGATAAATCGCTCCCTAGATTATTGATTTGCGCGAGCGATAGGGAGCGAGAGCGATCGCTCGCCTCAAACCTGAAGCCACGAGATGCTCATTTCGATGTGCACATACAGTGGTGACGTGTAGTGGAATGAAACGAACTAGCAACAGGCACTGCCAAAACGACGTTGCTTCTGTCCACAGAGGCTGGTAGCACTACAGTTTTACGTCAGCTGCTAAATGTTTCCTTTGAATGATTTATGTAACCTACGCAAAGTTTGCAACTTTGGAGGTCCACTAGTTTTGAAATAACACAACTTAAAAATGTATTCGCCAGCTGGCGCCCACAATTAAAAAACACTTGTCAGGACGATATTTGGGCACCAATGGCGAGCCACAGCTCGCAAATTTAAGCCCTGTATATATAAGAAGGAAATGAAATCACAACCCAGCAATTATAGACCAGTGAGTCTAATGTCACAGGTATCTAAAGTACTGGAAACAATTATCACGGATGAGACCGTTGGTCTCCATCTCCAAAATCACAACATGATTAAAGATTCACAACATGGTTTTTGGAATGGACGGCCATGTCTGACAAAACTATTAGTGTATCTAGATAGGGTTACATCCCAATATGATCCTATATCGATGAAGGTCTGCTGGTGGGTCAGTTTTGTGTCCAATTCTATTTGTAATGTATATTAACAACGTAGATGAGTGGGTGTGTAAGCATCTCCTAAAATTTGCTGATTACACAAAACTGTTCAGTCTGGTAACATCATGCAAAGATGCTTAGAAACTTCAGAGGGACTTAAATGCCATGCATGGGTGGAGGGTTGAATGGCTAATGTTATTTAATGCAGACAAATGCAAATGTGTGCACATATAATATGAATACTTCAAAGGTGATGACCCCATAGAAACATCACATGAAGAAAAAGACTTAGGCGTGATAATAACAGACAAACTTGACGTAACAGAGCAGTGTGTTAAGCCTAGGCATCCAATAAGCAAAATGCTATGATAGGCATGATCAATAGAGCCATAAAATATAAGACCAAGGAGGTAGTTGTAAAATTATACAAGTCCCTAGTAAGACCCCATCTGGACTACTGCATTCAGGCATGGCGCCCATTCAAACAAAAAGATATAACTTATTAGAAAACGTGCAACATAAGGCGACCAGGATGATACTAGACTTAAGACATGTCATATGGAATACCCAAAACAGATAAGAGTGCTAAATATCATGACTCTTGACTTACTGGAAGTTTTTAAAATATTCAATGGGTTAGAGAGTATACTTCCTGCCGATTTCTTTGTCCACAACAAGAGGGCACCCTTTTAAAATAACCAAAGTACACTCAAGATTAGATATATGCATGTATTCATTCACCCAAAGCCAGGATAGTAAATGACTGGAATAGACTTCCGGAGGAAGCGTTTATGTCCAAGAACATCAAACTATTCAAGGGACACATTGACAAATATCTACACAACAGGGCGGAGGATTGTACATGTCAGCGTTTGACTCCCTTCCTCTGCAACTCCTCGACCGCTACGTAGTCGTAGAACAGGGCCGGGGGCGGGGGGTTCAATGTAAATCAAGGTTTTATAAACTTTTATTTAATCCAATGTGAATGTTAGGTAAACATATTGTTTGAGTTTGTTGAGTCCATTTGGTGTAAACACAATTTGTGAACTTCCTGCTTAACAATAGTTTGATTTTGCACGAATTCGTTTTTGAATATGTTTATGACGGGAACATACGTGACGTGTTATCTATAAATATCAAAATATTATCAAAAACAGTGGAGATACTAACATATTCCACTGACATCATGTTTGTTATTTCTAAACTCACTCTGCTAAAGTACCAACTTTAGACTGTCAATACTATAACTGTATTGCAGTAGATCGAATAAATCGCAGACGCCGGTAAAGCATGTGGTTTCTAAACAAAACAATAATTCACCCCCAGAAAACCGAATGTCAAATTCTCGGCAACGGTCGTGCGTGGCATTTCGAATCATCGGGCGCATTTAATGAAATGCAACTAGTGCAACCGATTTCCATTGTGTGCAAACCATGTCAGGCATTAATATGAATCCACATACCTGGTAGCAATTGGCACCTTTCGCAAGCTTAGACGATATTTTTACTAGACGAGCCATGTCTCCCTTTGTCGACCTTGACAGTCATGGACGCTTACAGCGCATACTCGTGACCTCCGATTAACCCGACACAAATATAGCAAGCACAGTCGCAACCCAGTTTCGTTTGCATGCCTAAGAGCGCATCGCGCTGTAAATAAGTAGGTCACAGGTCAGGTTTATGTTTCTAATACATGCTGTTAATCTATAGTTATTATAACTTATTGTTTACGTTAAAACAGCTAGTAGGAATTTCGGAAAGAGGATGGAGATGCATTGGGCACTGGGATTTGTGAACCTTGATACGCTTCCGAGAGATCTATGCCATGTTGATCGATAGCAACGATGAGAGATGCCGGGAATGCCAGGCAGAAGCAATATAAGACGTTAGGACGGTGCATGGAAGCTTTTGCTAGAAGAAAAGGAAGATTAGTGGTTGGACCTGGGATATAGGACAACTGTCAGGTTAACATCGGTTTAAGGCAAGGGTGTGCAATTTCCTCAGGGGTAAATGTATGCGTGCCAAAGACTTTCACTCGCATTCAATCAGAAATGCTGATTCAAAATTGTTTATACCTCGAGTCAGCTGCAGTACAGCCAAACACTTGTTCTGCTACGAAGGGGCTGTGCTGAGTACTAAGACTGTTGATCAACAGTCATAGTACTCCTATCCAATCATGTAAAAGTTACAAGGAGTTCAGAGCTGAATGTGTAACGTTTTTTTGGCAATAAGCATACCTAAATAGATTGAAACTTGAGAACCATTGTATAAAGAGTAAAACTCCGGGCTGAGGGCTGACTACCTCTCCCTTGTCTCATTTTTCTTGTACTAGTCATTGACATTATCCTGTCATACTCATTATATTATTTAATTTAAATGTTATGTTCAACCAGAGTCTTTGATGAGTGACTGTGTGTGTATGAGGACCCCACTGTAAACAAGTCCCGTGTATATTTTAATTATTTGTACTGTATTTAGTTGGGCTATCCTGAATAATGATATTTTCTTATTATTTGTTGTAGTAGTAGTAGTAGTAGTAGTAGTAGTAGTAGTAGTAGTAGCCCCGTGGTGATGTCGTTAATCAGCAGGAAGATCGAGCGTATGAAACGTACTTAATTTATGAAGATAATGCATGCAGACAACATGTGACCACATAGATTATTGTAGCGAATAGCAAACATGAATTACAAGAACCGCTGGCGGAGTGGAAGGAGGTGTTCGAGAAGCCGAGGATGAGTCTGGAGAAGACAGACGTGATGTTGGTGGAGAGAGGAGTTGAACATTAGATTCGAAGGGAAGATCAAGCAAGAGGATGACTTTATGTATTGGTCTGAATAGGTATTTAAGGATGTGCGTTCAGAGGTAGTGGTATACGTCGTTGGGTAAAGCGGAATTCATGATCGAAGGTAGAGAGAGTAATGACGGACAAAAATATCTGTCAATTAAGTTCTAATGGAAATTCACGAGAGCGCACACGTGCAACGGTGGCACTGACAGAGCAACAGCATATAGAGGCTGCAAGTTTGCTGGAACAACTGGGTCCGGAGAAACATATGAGCAAGAGCATGGGCTGATCCAGGGGGTGTCCATCAGGTGCCCGGACATCCCATTTATTTCGGCCGGATTTTTGTTCATCAAGTCAGAACTGTCAAGACAACACTGCCATAATCGCTGGAAAAAACAGTAGAAGATATGCGAAATGTGTTTTACGACATCAGCGCTACTGAGGCTACAGTTAGATTTTGCATTGAAAGATGATCAAAAAGCAGAAGGAGTTTGGAGTTTCTCTAAAGGTACGATGGTGCTGTGAATATGGCCGGGAAAACGAATGGTGTGACTGCTTTCATGCTGAGTCCAGTCGCACCGACTTTATGGACTTTGCAGGAAACAACGAATTAATCGCTATAACGCACTAGAGGTGTACGACCATACAACCCTACCCTGGTGGTGTGGATCGAGGTGTACGGCCACACAACCATACCCTGGTGGTGTGGATCGTTGTGTACGGCCACACAACCCTACCCTGGTGGTGTGGATCGTTGTGTACGGCCACACAACCCTACCCTGGTGGTGTGGATCGAGGTGTACGACCACACAACCCTACCCTGGTGGTGTGGATCGAGGTGTACGACCACACAACCCTACCCTGGTGGTGTGGATCGTTGTGTACGGCCACACAACCCTACCCTGGTGGTGTGGATCGAGGTGTACGACCACACAACCCTACCCTGGTGGTGTGGATCGAGGTGTACGACCACACAACCCTACCCTGGTGGTGTGGATCGAGGTGTACGACCACACAACCCTACCCTGGTGGTGTGGATCGAGGTGTACGACCACACAACCCTACCCTGGTGGTGTGGATCGAGGTGTACACCACACAACCCTACCCTGGTGGTGTGGATCGTGGTACGCCACACAACCCTACCCTGGTGGTGTGGATCGAGGTGTACGACCACACAACCCTACCCTGGTGTGTGGAGGTGTACCACCACACAACCCTACCCTGGTGGTGTGGATCGAGGTGAGCACCACACAACCCTACCCTGGTGGTGTGGATCGTTGTGTACGACCACACAACCCTACCCTGGTGGTGTGGATCGAGGTGTACGACCACACAACCCTACCCTGGTGGTGTGGATCGCTAGTGTACGACCACACAACCCTACCCTGGTGGTGTGGATCGAGGTGTACGACCACACAACCCTACCCTGGTGGTGTGGATCGAGGTGTACGACCACACAACCCTACCCTGGTGGTGTGGATCGAGGTGTACGACCACACAACCCTACCCTGGTGGTGTGGATCGTTGTGTACGACCACACAACCCTACCCTTGTGGTGTGGATCGAGGTGTACGACCACACAACCCTACCCTGGTGGTGTGGATCGAGGTGTACGACCACACAACCCTACCCTGGTGGTGTGGATCGAGGTGTACGACCACACAACCCTACCCTGGTGGTGTGGATCGAGGTGTACGACCACACAACCCTACCCTGGTGGTGTGGATCGAGATGTACGACCACACAACCCTACCCTGGTGGTGTGGATCGAGGTGTACGACCACACAACCCTACCCTGGTGGTGTGGATCGAGGTGTACGACCACACAACCCTACCCTGGTGGTGTGGATCGAGATGTACGACCACACAACCCTACCCTGGTGGTGTGGATCGAGGTGTACGACCACACAACCCTACCCTGGAGGTGTGGATCGAGGTGTACGACCACACAACCCTAACCTGGTGGTGTAGATCGAGGTGTACCACCACACAAGTTCAAACTACAATTGCTTGAATGTTCAAGGCAATGGGTGATTGTATGAATACAAAACATGAATTTGTGAAATATTTTATATATTTAAACGAAAAAGTAGTCATGCTATTTGCATGATTCAACCCTAAATGGGGTGCCCGGGCATCTGATGGACATTCCCTAGATCCGCCCATGCTCTTTGCTCCGCACATGCTCTTAGCTTTATGCTTCGTATGCACACTATAGTGTAGGTTATATATATATATATAGGGCCTTACAATGGTGTTTCTCTTATAAGGGCCCTAATACAATACAAGCCAGTCTCTTACAAGAGGCCACCTTGCCATGCAGAAGTAATGCTTTCCCATAACAATTTCCCTCCTCACGAAAGTGTGTGTGTGTGCGTGCGTGCGTGCGTGCGTGCTTACTTAAATTAGAAATCATGCCACTTGGAGTGTCTTTAGAAATTGGGCACCCCCCTTTTTCAGTGTCTGGACCCGCCCATGAAGACGATGTACATAAGGAGGGTGAATGGTCCGACGGAAGAGATCAGGATGCAGTTCGGTTTAGCAGAAAGAATAGTAAAAAGCCAGCTGGTGTCATCCTCGCTAGCCAGGGATGTGACCCCAACACTGCAGTACCACCGGCCGGCAGACCGATACTGTACCACCGGCCGACCCAACTGTTGAAACGTAGGTTTGTCAGTTTATCCACGCCATGTGTGAATGGATGTACGCAGAATAATTTGTACTTTGTCCACCTTGCTGTCTTGGTCGACGTGTTTCTGAGATCACACACGCCCGCACCCAAACTTCAAAGAGCGTTTCTAAGAAATGCCTATCGCCATCCCTCCGACCAGCGACGAAGGGTCCACAGTCAATTAAAGTTAAATTCCCGTATGCCAGCCTAGAAAAAATTCCAACGAGCAGTCCCATTGTTGCACAGCAACTGCAACATCAGCGTGTCAACAGGTTGATCCGCCAGAGGTACTGATGTAGTCAGAAGGCCCTGGCGGCGAGGGTAGATCTGCCAGGGGTACTGATGTAGTCGGAAGGCCTTGGTGGCGAGGGTAGATCTGTCAGGGGTACTGATGTAGTCAGAAGGCCCTGGCGGCGAGGGTAGATCTGCCAGGGGTACTGATGTAGTCGGAAGGCCCTGGTGGCGAGGGGTAGATCTGCCAGGGGTACTGATGTAGTTAGAAGGCCCTGGTGGCGAGGGTAGATCTGTCAGGGGTACTGATGTAGTCAGAAGGCCCTGGCGGTGAGGGTAGATCTGCCAGGGGTACTGATGTAGTCGGAAGGTCCTGGTGGCGAAGGTAGATCTGATCTGTCAGGAGTACTGATGTAATCAGAAAGCCCTGGTGGCGAAAGTAGATCTGCCAGGGTTACTGATGTAGCCAGAAGGCCCTGGTGGCGAGGGTAGATCTGTCAGGGGTTCTGATGTCGTCGGAAGGCCCTGTCGACAAGGGTAGATCTGCCAGGGGTACTGATGTAGTCAGACGGGCCTGGTGGCGAGGGTAGATCTGCCAGGGGTATTGATGTAGTCGGAAGGCCCTGGTGGCGAGGGTAGATCTGCCAGGGGTACTGATGTAGTCAGACGGGCCTGGCGGTGAGGGTAAATCTGCCAGGGGTACTGATGTAGTCGGAAGGCCCTGGTGGCGAGGGTAGATCTGCCAGGGGTACTGCTGTAGCCAGAAGCCCCTGGCGGCGAGGATGGGAGTGAGGGCGGGTCATTTTGTGCAGACGGAGAAAGGCATAGTACCAACAAGAGTGCAGGAAATGGGGCAAACCAATTTTTAAGGAAGGTGCAGGGGAGAACAGCGGAGAATGGAAACACTGCTGACAGAGAACTGTGGAAACTAAAAGTACAACAGCAACAGGCAGTAGTATACTAATGAGTCGGCCTCACTCTTTTATAAAGGGATATTTGAAGAAGAACAGGTATATATTAGCTAAAAACTAACGCATGTTAGGTCTTTCGCCTATTCCCTCTGTATACGTCCCATGTGTGAGCAAGATTTGTCTGGTGCGACAGGTGTAGTTATTGGCCCACCTCCCAGATCGGCGGCACTATTTTGGAACAATCCTATTCTCGAGTCCTACCGTTGAAGTTATATTAAGACAAATAACGGTGCCTTTCAAACACCAACGGATAAAGAATTACGGAACGTGATATAATGTGACTTTCGATCTAGGCACGCACTACCCACCCACGACCACATACAACTTTGTGTTATACACAAGTGTCCAAATGTGTGGCATAGGTGAAGGCAGTTTTAGTTGAGCCACTGGGTTAACTGAGCTACCCATTTTTCCCAGGAAATTACAGCTGCGCCAGTTACATGGTACCACCAAGTGATTGGACATGTTATTAGAACACGACATATAATAGGTGTCACAATTTGTCACAAGGGTCAGAACATATGAGCTAAAAGTATGCTTTTGATGTTTATCGAAACTTGGTGATTGTGATTAATGCCTGCTGGTGTATAAACTATCAACTCATGTGACCAGACTTTATTTTCTGTTCTCTTACAAATGGTTTAGCTATGCACAGGGAAGAAGATTATTTACATAACTTCGCGCATTAGTGAGAAGCTAATTAAATAAACTTAATTTTCGAAAAGGGGCTAGTTGAGCCACTCAAGGCCCAACGGAGGGTTAGTTGAGCAGCGGTTAAAGAACGAAGACGACTGTTCCTTACCCCAAACTACATCAAGGAATTCATTTTCCCGAGCAAATTGGGACATCTTCAAGGGAACATATTAGAAGTTAGTTACACTGGTTGCGATTGGCCTGTAAGTCTATTAATTAAGTGTGTAGACTTATTAATTAAGTGTGTAGACTTGTCGGATACGTGTAGATGTGTTGGCCGAGTTGTTATGAACAATTAAGGCCTACGTAAATTACCCCACACCAAGTGTTAGTTGATCCAACTTACCCCACACCAAGTGTTAGTTGAGCCAACTTACCCCACACCAAGTGTTAGTTGAGCCAACGTCCCACACCAAGTGTTAGTTGAGCCAACTTACCTCACACCAAGTGTTAGTTGAGCCAACGTCCCACACCAAGTGTTAGTTGAGCCAACTTACCTCACACCAAGTGTTAGTTGAGCCAACGTCCCACACCAAGTGTTAGTTGAGCCAACTTACCCCACACCAAGTGTTAGTTGAGCCAGCTTACCAACCAAAGTTGAATCAGCAATATAATATAATAATCTATGCATGCTAGATACATTTTCTTGATATAAAATGATCTACTAATAGTCATAGGTTATGTGAATAAAACCAATTCCAGAATATTATGATTGTGCCATATAGACATCAAAATAATGAAAAATGGCTCAACTAACACTGCCTTCCCTTATACGGGGTGAAATGAATGGCAGGAGTAATATAATTCCTTGGCTTTTGGGGTGTCCCCCCCCCCCGCCGGTTGGACAATAACCTACAGACCCCGCGGGCCCGTGCCTTTAATTCTCATAGGGCAGGGATATATATATATATATATATATATATATATATATATATATATATATATATATATATATATATATATATATATATATATATATATATATATATATATATATATATATATATATATATATATAGCCATTTCACTGGTTCCCAACAGCTAACCGCAAGTGCCAGTAGCGCCAAATATACGTACGGCCAGCAACCAGCCAAGAGTAGGCTTACCCTGGACGCCAGCCGCACTACAAACCGATGTGCACCACCGATGCCTCGTGATCACGCAGCCTAAGGTTTTCTATTCATATCGTGTAAATGTTACAAGTGACAAACATGCATTGAATTCTTTATCAAACGCACACAGCTACAATCAGTGGCCGAACGTGACTAGGCATGCAGCTTTGATGACCCGCTGGTGATAACAATGGCGCACGTGTTTACGACGAGCCTGGGTAACCTGGACTAATAGTTATTCGACCCGATAAAATCAACGACATGTTGAAGTAAACATCGGCGTCTCTATGAACTGACAAGTGAGGCCAGTTTTAAGAGTACTTTTAAGATACTCTATTTTAACAGATAGAAATACCTTTAGACTTGGCTTTAAGCCCTGATAGTTATGAACTGTTATATCACCAGCACGTATTTAAGACACATTTACTAGCTGTACTATTCAAATGAATTGCAATTTAGTTATTAAAAAAAAATATTATTTAATATTGCAATTTCATCTTGATTTTTTATGCTAATGTTTTATTTTAATGTAATTTAATTATTTTATTTTAATAAATTTGTTTAATGAAATGTTAATGTAATTTAATTATTTAATAAAAAAAATTATTTCATTCTGTAGTTTTTAATACGGTTTTTAATATAAAGCGCCTTGTGTAGTTTTAACTAGATTTGGCGCTATGTAAGTGAATTATTTATATCCACCGAGGCGAATAAAATGGCGAACTTTTGAGACGGTTTAATTGTTAACAGCAACATATCCGGTTCCCATACACATTTTGGTATCATAAGCGTTTGTTGAATATAGCATCAACTCGAATGCAAGACAGGTCAAGTCCAGGTAATATAACTTATCTAAACGCCTCTTAGACTTTAAATATTTTGTTTCTAAATATGTGCACTCCAAACAAGACATAATACTGCCATTAGTCATGTAGTTAAGCTAAATAGGTAGCTTAGTCTGCATACACAAAGCAAGACAGATAACAATAAAATCATATTTCAGTAAATGTGGTACTACATATAACCGCATTGAATATCACAAATGCTTAACTAGGTATTACAGCAATATGTTAAAACGTCCACCGAACGCTTCGTGAAACCGGCAGTTGTAAGTTCTCCATGATGTTTGTGGCGTAATGTTGTCATTGCTATTAGCACTGCCCTACAAACAACTTGACTGGGTCGTGCAAGGAGTCATAAGTGCTTGCCTTTTATCACGTGCATCCCGGGCAAACCGGCTCGACATATTATTTATAATATGTTTATTTTGCCGTGAATAAGAGCCGTGATCTTAACAGTGGGTCACATGGTGGGTCAGGAATCAGTCAAACGACAGAGCGAATTAGTGCTGACCCCTTCTGGATCATCGCGGAGAAAACCAAGTGCTATGGCGGAATAAAAACTACCGCACTATAAAACGATACACAACGCAACCGCAATGGTGGATTTCTTGTCTTATGCCTTGTCTAGTTGGTCAACTAATTAAATAAACCCACAACTAGAGCTGTGTCTTTCCTATAGATTAATGGAAATTTTTTTGGGTTATTTATGGTCCCGTTTTGGTTATAAAAGTTAACCCGGAGGAAATGCAGGGCGTGATTCAACCGATATGTTGCGCGTTCTACAAGGCTCGTGCCGAGAGCTACGTGTAGTAGACACCACGCAGCCTCTGTCTCACAACAACACAGGATCACTCATTGTTAGACTGGTGTTCGGTGGATGGCCGCACTATTATCTAAATACGACGGGAACACGAACTGATGACGCCGACCTATAGTGCTACTGGCTGTGCATATCATAGCGTTCCAACGTTCCCAAAACTATGAGGCGGGGTGAAAGTAATTGTAATTCTTATTAAAATCAGGTGGCCTCTTTGGCTATTTGTAAACACGATTTTAGCTCATATCACAGTTCTGTATTTGGCACAAGTACTGTACGTTTGCAATAAGTAACTATCCGTGTAAACAGAGAAAGCCAGAAAGTGGCCTATTGGTGATAGCGCTCTTACAACAGCAATTACAGAAATAAGTTACAGCAACAGTTCTCAAGCGAATATCAGCACCGCTTAACAGTGCTTGTAAACGACGCTAGAACGACAGCCGTAATTTAACAATTAAAAGCCTAATTACCTATTCTATGTATGATGTAGGGGCCTACAATCTGGACTAAGCTATCGCCAACAACATTAATTATATTCAATTAAAAAACCACAAAGTTGTTGCATGCACGTCCCCGCTCCGGTGTCATGCACGTCCCCACTCCGGTGACATGCACGTCCCCGCTCCGGTGTCATGCACGTCCCCGCTCCGGTGGCATGCACGTCCCCACTCCGGTGACATGCACGTCCCCGCTCCGGTGTCATGCACGTCCCCGCTCCGGTGGCATGCACGTCCCCACTCCGGTGACATGCACGTCCCCACCCGGTGACATGCACGTCCCCGCTCCGGTGTCATGCACGTCCCCGCACCGGTGGCATGAACGTTCCCGCTCCGGTGGCATGCACGTCCCCGCTCCGGTGTCATGCACGTCCCCGCTCCGGTGGCATGCACGTCCCCGCTCCGGTGACATGCACGTCCCCACTCCGGTGGCATGCACGTCCCCGCTCCGGTGTCATGCACGTCCCCGCTCCGGTGGCATGAACGTCCCCGCTCCGGTGGCATGCACGTCCCCGTTCCGGTGGCATGCACGTCCCCGCTCCGGTGACATGCACGTCTACACAGTCATGCGAACGAACTGCCGTGGGTGTTACCTACACTACAATGTGTGACCGAACATGTCACCGTTCGAGGCTTGCAGTAAGCTCTACATAAAGCACCAGTGATCACTTTAAGTTCTAATATTAAACGATGACCAAAAGCACACTATGACACTCTAATACTCTAACACATACACAATAAAATTCCTAATACATACACAATAAAATTCCTCTATTGAGGCCACTGATGTAACTTAGATAAAATGTCCTTATTAAAGGGGTGGCTTGATTACAGAAGCTAATCAGATAAATACAAATGTGCATATCTAAAAATGTGTGTGCATTCACATTTTGTAGATGCATATCTTGTATGTGCACATATTGTACGTGCACGTGTTGTACGTGCACATCTTGTTCGTGCACATCTTGTATATGCATATCATTTGCAATGATGTTCAGTATTATTGTTATTATGTTCGTCATATTGTGTTTAAAACAAATACAAATGTCACAGTATTGTGTTTAAAACAAATACAAATGTCACATTATTGTGGTACTGAATACGTATCCGGCGCAGATGAACGGGTTTGGACTCCACAATTAACTTATTTGTGGTCGTAAAGGTCTGTAATAATTATATTGATTTTTTTAAGTGAACAGTGGCCGATGTTTATATAGACAATTGGCCGTTTTAGATTGTGGCCGTATTACGGAGTACAGGGGTGGCTGGTTTACATACTGTGAAACCTCGTTAATCCGGACACCTTGGTCCTCAGTGTATGTGTCCGGATAAACGAATCATGCAGTGAACGAGCATGGTAACTTTAGGAAATTCCGTTCCCGTGAAATGATGTCCGGGTGCCGAGGTTTCTGTGTTATCGGCATCCTGGTTAACGACTTTCCACTGTAATTATAGTTTCAGTGGAAACATAAAGCAACAGTAAAACATGTCAATGGTTGTCCGCTTTAAGGGGTTTCTGCTGTAGTTGACATCTAGTACTGTAGACAGTGCTTAAAAGGCTATATGAACCCTAATGTCTGTCATCTCGCGGTGAGTATGCTTACTTCCAGCGTCCAGCAGATAAAACTTGTCATTGCTGCATACCGACAGGACAACACGCTCTGTGCACACGATATCAGTTTCAAGTGGAGCAGGGAACAGAACTGCTAAAACTCGGCTAAAACTGTAAATGGTCTGCATTATTTGTTCTGTTCATTCCCACTGATTCTCGTTGGATAATGCTTGCTTGTGGGTCTAGCCAGTCTCCAACATTTGGGACATAAGGTCATGCGTTGGAAAATAAAAATATTCATAACCCTAAAAACCTTTTGACAACAGTTATAGCAAGGAAAGCACCAACAGTTAATGTTCCAACTAAATCTATACAATGTAAATGTAATCATAATCATGATTAAGATATTTGGTGACACTTACCAAGTGAATATGATAGTGTCCTCCAGCGTTTCTCCACCTGGCCTCATTATGGTCACATTGCGTAACACCGGACAGCTGCACGTGTGACTCTGCACGTGTGACCCCTAGATCAAAGTCACACAAACTGCGCAGGTCGTCTTACAGGCTGCGTCAGTAGTATGTGGAAGGTTTTGGGACCCCCGTTATCGCATCGATCTATATATCAAAGGAAGAGATCAAGGTAAATGCCCCTAATATCGCTCAGAGTGCGCGCAGCCAATGAGAGAGCAGTAGAGCAGTAGAGCGCCCCCTGGCGAGCGTAGTGGATCGTAGTGCATGCTGGGTAAGGTAAGCGCCCCCTAGGGACTGGAGGAGGAACGAATATTGACCTAGTTACGTTTACCGGAGGGTCATTAACCGAATAAGGAGACGAACACAATCGTACGGTGCACACGTATTTTATTGAATACAACAAAGCGGCAGCAGTACAAACGAGGCGATCGTGTGTGATTGGATACAACGAGCTGGGTATGATGAATATGAAGACGATGACGAGGCGACTTGCGAATGGTGACCATCGCGCCAGAGGTCGCGAACTTAGGGGTGTCTCCACCGCGCCAGAGGTTCGAGGGCGAGCTTACGGGTGGAGCGACCACCGCGCCAGAGGCTCAGTATGATGCGTGATAGTACGGTATACCCTTTTTCAGCAGCTTAATCCAATCGAACACGCGACAATCGTTAGCGACCAGATCGGTGCGGAAAGCATTGACGAAAGTGCTCATGGGAGCGTCGTTACAACGAAACATGATATAAGTGACGCAATATTGTCCGCAAACGTTAGACAGAGGACTCTGAAGCGTCTTGCTGTTATGAGTCCACTCGGAACAGTGTTTGTTCAAGAAGGTGCGGAACGCCGCGTGACGAGGCGGCAGACCGTACGAACAGAAGTATTCGCCGCGCCCGTCGGAGGACAGGTACAGCGCTATCCAATGTTCGCCCGGTTCGTCGCCGTCGTCGGTGTTGCACACGAAGGCGATCGGCAAAGCGTCAATTGTTGCAGGCAGTCCATCTCGGGGTACGACGCCGCCAAAGACGGACCGGGTCTTCGGATCCATCGCCAGTAGACGGGCGATCTGCAGGGTGTCCATCTCAGTAGTCGTGGATGACGTTGCGGTTCTTGTCGATCTCCAGCACGGACTCGAATTCGGCGTAGGCGACGACGTTCACGGTGGCCCGAAGCGCTTCGCGGAAATGGAATTCTAAGCGCAGGTTGCCCTTTGTATCAGATGAAAGCAGGGACCGTCGCACTGGTCGGGGGTAAGGTCGAAACAGAAGAAGGTGTAGCCGTCTCGATAGTCGTCGCGAGTCAGACCGTTCCCCTCGTCCTGCCATAGCTTGCCGGTCGAGGTGAACATGCTCGCGTAGCTCCTGGCGAAGAGGTTTTCTGCGAAGTTGGGCTGGAAGGGTTTGGCGGGTATCTGACGACCGTCCACGTACACGGAGACGAAGCTGATGGCGTTGTTCTTGGCGTGAAAGGGGTTTGTGGCGTACGTGCCGTTGTAGGCGTCGTTGTCGATGCAGCACAGTACGAGACGTTTCGGCAGGGAGCCGAGGAACAGGTTCTCGTGCGTGTGCGACAGAGCGCCCGTGGGAATGGAGTACACCTTGCATTCGACGGGTCGTAACGCATACTTGACCGTGGCCTGCTGGAGAGCCATGATGTGCGCCTTCTGCACGGCCGGAGTGATGGTAGCCTTCTTGACGAACAAGGACGCGTTGACGATGATTATCTTGTACTCGTTCTGTCCACCGGCTATCAGCGCAAACTCGGGCGTGCTGCGCACCAGGCGTAACTTGAGGTCGACACCGTTGATCAGGAATTTATCCTGCAGAAACATATCCACGTGGAGACGACCCATCATGTCGACCACGCGACCGCCGGCTATGTAGTCTCGTCGAGTCACGAACCCGGGGTTAGGATCGGGTCCGGCGGCCAGCTCGGCGGCGTGCATGCGACTAGCCTTGTCCTTGTACCACAGCTGATTCGTCAGCTGCGTCGACTTGGCATCGAATCCGTAACTCAGCAGCGTCTCTATGTATGAACGATACGGGTACGAGTTGGAGGACGAAGAGGTCACGAGCGTGCCGTTCATGGAGAGGTCGACGTGGCTGAACAGCGAATGCAAGAAGTTGTTCACCGGTCCCACGGGCTCGCCCGCATCGATAGGGTTACCGTCGGCGCGCGTCACCTTCACCTGCAGGTGGAGCATCGTGTTGGCGAGATCTATGTAGTCGTCACCCGATCCGGGGATGAAGAATTCTATCGGGCCTCCAGAGTCCAGAGAAGCCATGGGTTGATGTTCCACCACGTGACTGTCGGCGATGCAGTTCTGAGTGGGGGGTACGGTAAAGAGATCCAGCTCGGACTTGACCCCCTCGCACGACTGTCTATGCACGAACGCCATCGTTGTCGTCGAATATGTCGGCCGTGCGTTTCTTGGACGTCCGTTTCTTGCGACGTCTCGTTACTGCAGTGCCGACCGTCCTTGCACCCGCTCCTCTTATACGTTTACCAGGGGGTCGCGGAATACTGCTCAGCACGGCATCGGTGACGCGTCGTTTGGCAGCCGTTTTTATGTTCTGGCCCGATAAGACGTCGCCAGCTATGCGAACGCCGGTCTTCAACGCTCCCCTGCCCAACGCCGCGGCACCTCTCTTGATGAGCGGCATGGCGCTGCGCAACAGACCGCCGAACAGACTGCCCAGTCCGTGACCTCGCTGGTATTGCGCACCGGCGAAGTAGGGCAGCGCACCGCCAGCCTGACGCGCGTAATAATCGTTGTAATTCATCAGAACAGTCCGGTCTTGCGTCGACGAAAATGAAGCGTCACCGACACTCTACCGTATTCGAATGGCACGCGTCGACCCATGTCGTTCCTTATATCCACCTCGATCGAGCTGAAGCTCGAGCGCATCAGGGGCACGTAGTGCACGTTAGTGAAACTAGCGGTCACCCTGTCACCGTGACGTCCGCTAATCGGAAGGGTACGCAACAGAGGCGCGAGAGTGTCACCCACTATACGAGACTCCACGACGTCCGTGTAGACGTAGAGGGTGTCGAACCCCTGCGTCAGGTCCACCACATCGGGCGCCTCGATGTGGAAGGGGTACGCCGAGTCGGGATGTTGGGAGTCGTCGGGGAGGACGGGATATGACGTAACCGCCTTCGGCTCGCTGGCTACGGGTTCACGGAATCCCAACAGGGACGCGGTCGCGCTGTGGTGCGGTATGGTGAACAGGGTGTTCTCTGTCATGTGTAACGTCATTTTCCGAGTGACGGAACTATAGCTCATGTGAGCCTTTGTCTTCTCCGTCTGCATACTGTACAGTCCCTTGTTGACGTGATACATCAATGATATCGGATCGTCGTAATACCCGCACGGCAACTTCGAACGGTGGGACGAGTCCGTAGCATCGAGCGTGTTGAGGAAGAACCAGACGTCGTTCTCCGTGACGTTGTACCAAGTGTGCGGATACTGGATCTCAGCCAACCCACACTCCCACTCGCCGGTAAGATCGATGCGTTGAGGCAAGGCCGTGACGTAATGGGTCAAGGTGTTGCCGGGGTGCATCTTCATGGAAGCGTTGCTAGGCAGCGTCATGTAGAAATCAGTCGCCATGACGTCTCAACGTGGGATTGGGCAGTAGGTAACCCAAAGAACTACTCAACAGAGCCGTCCACAGATTAGAATCGACGTGACCTTTCGTCAGGTTGTAAATGCTGATCAGAATGACCGTGTACAAGACGACGACCTGACACAGAAACACGATCTCCTCTTTGGGGCACTCGGTACCGAACAGATGCCAGGGAGTGCTGTCTGGCTCGTTCGGTGCAGCGTCAGTACAGTCCTCGTGTTCGTTCACCTCTTTCTCCTCGTCTATGATGGTGGTGGTGCAGGTCGGTGGTGGGGGTGTCGCGTCGTGTGTCATTGCTCGAATGCAGTGGCGGCATGTGCGAGGCTAGTCTTTATAGTTGACGAGTCCCTTGGCATCGATCCAGCTGTTGAAGTGGGAGGAATGGCCGAACCATTTCACCAGAGCTTCCTTTCGTCTACCGACCGTACGGCGTTTCAGTACCGCTTCAACACGGTACACCTTATCAAAGGGTACCGTCACCTTCTGCAGCTCCAGTTCGTAGAAGGTACCCTCCAGCACTTCGCCGAGATCGTCCCGCAGCCGATACACGGGTGGATCGGAGGGGTGAACCTCGTGTATCGTGAACAACTCTTCGCTCCAGTTCGTCTCGTAGCCCTTTTCGAACGTGCGTTTGTACTTGCTGACACGCACGCGATCCGACACGTGCAACTTGGGCACGCCCTTACCATCGTGACCGTACAGACGTTGCCACACCTGTTCCTGGTTCTGTGCATTCACCTGTGACGGAGCCATACCGATCATGCGGTGGCGGGCATTGTTATACGATCGCATCAGGTCCGGAAGGATGTCGATGTACCGCCACGTCTGGTGTTTCGTGAAGTAGCGCCACATGCGCCCTTCAACGTTCCGTTGAACCGTTCCACGACGGCTGCCTTCGTCTCCGCGTTGTGCGTGTAGAAGTAATGTATGTCGTAACGCTTCAATAGCGCCTGAACGGATTTGTTCCGGAATTCTGTGCCTTTATCCGTCTGCAAGGTCTGGGGGCGAACGTCGACGAACGTGGATTGCAGCGCCGCCACCAACGACGCCGCGGACTTGTTCTTCATGGGAACACACCAGGCCACTTTCGAGAAGACGTCGATCATCGTGAGGAGAAAGGCCATGCCGTTGTTGAAGCGTTTGACCTTCGACATGTCCACGAGATCGGCCTGCCACTGCTGATGCATACCACCCACGACGACTTGTCGTCTCTTGAAATGACGTCTCGCTGGTCTGTGTAAGGTGTAGGTGTCCTGTGCCGACAACCATGCCTTGACGATCTTCTCTGGCAGGCGCGTGACGCGTCGCAAGCCAGCGACGCCGCCATAACTGCCTACCTTCGTGGGATCGAAGTAGACCCCACTCAAGGTGCGGTCTCCCCTCTGTGCCATCAAAAGAGGAGGTCGGACGCGTTGACGGGGGCGGTGACGTTGACTCCGGAGTACGACTGCTGACGAATGACGAGGAGCACGCCGACGTATACTAGGACACACGCTATGGCACCCACAACGCAAGCGGTGGAACAACGGTCTAGTAGCGTAACCATAGTCTGAATAACACCTGTTGTATAAGAACGCCGGCTGCAACGTCTCCCAGCAAGGTAAGTCCTTCGAACAATAGCGCAGCGACGAGGGAACGGTACGCGTCCTGTGGATCGACGAGCATGACGAACACTGTGCTACGGACACGCGTCGTACCACCTTATACGGTGTTCCGTCCAGCCAATGACGACGAAGTCTTGCGTGATGCGGGGGAGGGTGGGTGGGTGGACGAGGAATGGTCCGTTCGTCGAGCGAGGGGGGTTCGAATAACGCCTGTTGCATATAACTCTGGAGTATACCGTGAGCAATCATGTAAAGTCCACTGATAAATATCGCACCGACGATGGAGCGGTACACGTCGTCCTGTGGATCGGGCGACATGACGAACACTGCGCTCCGGACACGCATCGTGCCATCCTATAGGTTGTCCCAACCAGCCAATGACGACAACGCCTTGCGTGATTCGGGGGTGGAGTGGGCATGGTATGTTCCATTCGACGGCTCTGACGGGCGAGGGGTGACCAACTTAGCGATCGTCGTGCACTACCCGATGCAGCACGCGGAGTAGCAAGTGACCGGCGAGAGGGAGTGACCGTCGGCTCCGGACGTATGTAGGCTCTCCTGGAGACGTTACCGACCAACGTCATGGGTAGGTTGATGGCACGGAGTTGTCGGGCGAATGGCTGCCAACCCGTCGGAGCGGCCGTACTCTTCCTCTTACGCAACAGATCATTAACGAGATCCACCACGTTACTTCCGACAACCGGCACGCCCTCGTGTATCAGTTCGCCGCGAGCGGTCCACGCGACGTCTCTCTTGAGATGCTCCATCAAACGGCTGGCTTTGGCCTTCATGGTCTTGGGAACGGTGGCCAAGACGGTGGCCTCCAGTCCGCTAATAGGGACTCGTGCCGTACCCTCCGACCCCGACTCCGACGTCACCTCCGGCTCGTTCACCGTGACCACGCGTAGCGGTTCCTTGACGCGTTTATCGGCCAAGGCGTTGTACCGCTGCAACACCTGATTATACAGGGTCACCTTGGTCCCGTCGTCTAGGTCCGTTCTATCTAGGATGGTCTTCATCTCGTCATCGAGGGCTTGCACCTTCCTGCCTAAGGTGTCGGTTGCGGGTGGGGGTGGGGGTGACCGCAGCGTGTCCAACAGTCGCGGGTCCACCAAGGCCATCCTGCGTGCGTGCTCCATGTATCTACCCCCTGAGGTCAACGCCTGTCGGAGCAAGGGTAGCAAGACCGTACTTGCCAACGGTGCTAGGAAGGCCGATAGGAAACCGCCGCTCTGTCCTCGCCAACCTGCGGCTGCAGCAAGATGCGTCGTCTTCTGGCAGCAACCGTTCGTTTATTAGCCAACTCGCGTAACTTCGTCTTGTATTTATTCAATCGTCGCCTCTGTATGGCGCTCAATGGAATGTTCTTTGTGAGTATGTTGTAGGCACACTCGGCCAGTGCACACAGCAGATCGGCGTCGGCGTTGGCGATGATGGCCTTTTTAATTTTGTTGTTCTTGACTCTGGCCAGGGCCTGTATGCACACGATGTGTCTCTTCACCAGGGCAGACATGATGCGAATGAAGAGACTATCCACACACGCGGTCGTTTTATACCTTCGGCAGGTACACGTACTGAACACGGTCGTCTGGAAATATGGCCGTGCGCAGACGCATGTCCTCGGGCGTGTCCTGTTTGAGATCGATCAATAGATAACCGTACGGTACCGCCGTGGCGTCTTTAAACGCCTCTTGCACGAACTTGCCGCGTCCCGGATACATCTGCCGCGCCAACGTCGCCATCTGCGATGCGTCACGTGGATTCTTGAACACCACCATGTACTGGGAATTCAGACTGATGGTGCGACTCTCTTTGTTTTTAGGGAACAGGTTCTGTACTAGATACAGCACGGACGTGTTCCTGTGGTGACTTTTTTAGTGAACAGGGTCGTGACCCGTTCGTCCGTTTCCGCCATGAGATCGTCTATGACGATGAGGTTCCTCGTTGTCGGAACGAACATGTCCGCCGTCGGTAACCCTTCCTCGAATCGCACGTGACCCAAGTCCGTCGTCGCGTAAGCCTCTTGCCATTCTCCGTAACACCACGTTATTTGTTCGGGTGGCGGATCGATCATCGCAGCGGCGTGACGCAACATACGCGTCACGAAAGTACTCTTGCCGCATCCCGTCGGTCCGGCGACGACGCACGTGAAGGGGTGTTTCCATCGGGCATCCATGATTGCGTATGAAACGAGTGCAGCGTGCATCGCCTTTTCTATACGTCCACCGGACCCGTGCTCACCCCGTCCTCGTGCACCACGCGTTTGGGGTAAAAGTACGTGAGTGCATCCCTTTCCTGCACGTACGTCATCACGCTAGAATTATGCACCCGGAAACCACGGTTCGTTCCACCTCCGCTCCGACGGTTGGTGAGCACCTCCAGGAACGCGTCCTTGTCGATTGTGTTGTGCCGTTTGTTCAGTCCTTTGGTGCTGTACTTGTCGGTCGCTCCGAAACAATAGTACGTCTTGCTACACAAGCCCACGAACCCGGCACCGGACCACTCGACCTTGAACAGACCCGGTGTCCTCTTGTCGAACGCTCTTCGCGCCTTACAGCACGCATCGTCTCCGACCCACGGTCGATTGGCGAGACGACAGCGCACGTAGTCGTTCCGATGGTCGTCGCAACATTCCGACGGGAGCCATTCGGAACGATGTCGGAAATAATGTTCACGTAGTTCCGGGGTCACGAGGTCGTCGACGGACTCGCCGGCCAAGGACAAATAGGCGGAATCTGTATCCATCTCGCAGTACTCGAACAGAGGGCGCTCCACGTATCTGACGATGAAGTCGTAATAGAACTGCAACATGCGCATCTTGGCGTATTGCAGAACGAAGAATCCCACGTGTACGGGTAGGGTGTACTTGACGACTTTCTTGTTCAACTCTATCTCGTACGCGTCGTCGACGACGAAATCGAGTTGTCGGAACCGTTTATCGTTGACCAGGATCGATGCCGCCTTCTCCGTGCAGTAGCTGACGTCACGATGTCGGTCAACGTTGGTGATGGTCTTTCCGTAGCCCGAGTTCCCCAGCAACTTCATGGTGTCCGCGATGATGGTCTTGTCTCGGTGAACGTCGCCCTCGCGTCGGGCCTTGGACACTGAATCGCCGAACCGCCGGAAACACGGAATAGGATCGTATTCGACGACCTGGTACACGTGCAGCACCTCGAGACCGTGGTCCAGATACCATCGCAGCAGTGGCGTTGCGAGCAGTATCTTATCGCCGCAATAACTACCCACGAGCATGCGACGCGGAGTCTTCATGATGTCGTGTTCTTCGGCGTATCGACGCATGAACGGCCCGAGATCCTCGCGCATCATACTGACGTTCTTGAACACGGGCTGCATCTCGGCAAAGTGCGCGCGCAATTCTTCCGGTACGCGTATGTCGCACTCGATCATGCCGAACACGGTTCCCGCACGCACTCCGTTCAGGATCTGTTGCGACGTCATGGTCCAGCGCACGTGTCGACGTCGTGGAAATGCAGCATCCAGACACTCACGTACGGCCGGGGTTCGTCTCATCTCTTTCCACTCGCATTCCCACAGCTCGACGACTGTGACAAAGTGACGTAGATAGGCGGTGGTCTTTCGGGTCTCGGCGAGCAGTTCCGCCATTGGTTTCCCGTTGACTGCGTTCACCTCGTCACGGTTGCACGCACAACCGTGAAAGTAGCACCCTTGGAACTGATAAGCCGTCTTCGTCTCGCTACACCATCCGTCCACCCGATGTTTGCCTATTCTCTTCTCTCGTCCGTTGATCTGATGTCGTATGGGACGTCCCGTGCGTTCGGATTCCCACGTCAACCATTCCCCAGCCATCTGTCCGTACAGCTGCGCCGATTCGGGGCGGAAGTCATTCTCTGCTCGTCGTCGCGTGTACCATCCCATAGGCATGTCTTGCATGAGCGACCACAGGTACAGCGCGTTCGCATCGTAGCCGACGCTCGCTCGGCACGGACGAGCCGCCTCTCCGGACTCGTTCTGACGTAGCGTGGTGACACCTTTCTCGTGATAGCGATGAAAAATGATCGACGGCCCGCCTACGATGTTCTCTTTGACGAGGTCGTGCAGGTCTTTATTCTTCTCGTTGAAGACGGTAAAGTAGGTCTTCTCTGGAAGGTCGTTGAACAGGTACAGCAGGGTCAGACCAGGTACGCTGATGCCTTGCTTGAACATGTCTATTCCCCGTTGTCGATAGAACGCGAACTGTTTGTCGATGGCCTGTAGAAAGGGAACCACGTCCCTGTTGTTGTACCAGACGAGAAAGTCGCGCAACGTCGTCATGCCATTGACGCGCCAGGCCTCCTGACAACTGGCGTAATCCTCGTCTGAAATACCTTCGTTCTTCAGTCGACTGAAGAAGGCCTCTTTCGGTGGAAGAGCGGTGTCGTCGAGTCTCTCCAGCCGGTCCATGTACTCGTACGGGAAATGACCTTTCGTCACCTCGCATCCGTACGCTTTCAGATACTTGTCGTAGCTGAACCCGGGGGCTATGTAGTTGATCATGTCGAGGAATTTCAGTTGATCCGTCGCAAGACACATGAAAGTGTTGTTGCGTTTGATGACGAACATTGCCCCGACGCCATCGTCCTCGGATTTCTTGTTGCCCTCTTGCTCCCTCTCGTCCTCGTCCTCGGTCTCGTCTTGTTCCACGGTCTTTGACGTCGCCAGGAAGTACGGTATGAGGAACTGTTTGACGGCATTGAGATCATACTTCCCCGAATTGAACCCGATGACAGGTAACTGACGCATCCATCCATACAGTTGTCCCATCAGCGTTTTGTACGGATTGGTTGTCGGTCGAGTCTTCTTCTTCTCGGCATCCTCCCGTGAAGCTGCCTCCCTTGCAGCCTCCTCCCGTGCGTCCCATTTCGACATCTCTTCGGCGAGTTGGTCCAACACGTGATCGTATGAGCCTTTGATCTTGTCGTACGCGGCCTCGCTCATCGATTGCAGGATGGTCATCATGTCGCTCACCAACTTGTTGGTGTCTCCGTCCGTGACGATGCATGTCACCTGTTTGTGTCCGGGTACGTTGGATGCCACGCTGACGCTCAGCGGGACGTGACGCGCAACCCAGTGAACCTGGGCACTGTCGGACGGAAGGTGTTCGGTGTCGAACCAACACTCGAAGTCGAAGGTGGCTCGGTACGGATAGTACTGCAACGCTTCGGCCACTCGGATGTTCTCGTCGGCCAGGCGTTCGAACACCGATGGAGTCGAATGGTACACGCCACCAGGATAGACTCGGCGCACACCCCCGTACACGTGCTCTCGTGGTTGCGTAGATGCCATGCGTCTTTCCACAACGAGTCACCGCACTTCCGACATCTGTACGAGTGACAGTACATGCGTCTATCCTGGATGAGGGAAAAATGCGTCCCGTGAAGATTGAGGTAGAGCGTGTCAGGGTACTTACGTACCGAGCGACGAACGAGTTCTGCAGTTGGCTTTCCATCCTCTCCATCCGGTGGTACTAGACTGTACACGCACACATTCGTTTGGAACGTGGTCTCTACACGATAGAGGTCGTCCATCGTGACCCCGGCAAAAGCTGTCATGGATACGTCGTCTTGGGCGTAAGTATCGTACAGCGTCTTCACAGCTGGTTCCAATCGACGCTTGTCACATCCTCGATGCAGGGCCAGACATCGGAAGAGACACAGGTTGTCATTGTACCTTTTGCTATACTTGGGCTCCTTTTCCAATGCGATGACGGCTTTGTTCCTCTTGATGTAGGCTGGAAGGTCGGTCATTCCTACACATCCTATCGGGTGTTCGATGATGCGATTGACGTAAAATGAGACATTGGTCACGAGTTCGCACACCCACGCCGAATCCGGTCTTTGATTGATGGCCCATTGCAGGACGTCGGGTTCTCGGATGCGTTCGAGGAACTCATCAAAGTCCTTGCTGTTGGTGATGAGACTGGGCTCGTCCAGGTAGCGTCCACAGCAGTTGCACGAGGAATGGTAGTACTTGTATTGACCCGTGTTCTTGTTCCTCAGAATGAACCCGTAACTGAGGTTAATCTTGAAAGCGTTGGTCTGTTCCTGGAACACGTTCCTCAACGGTGTCTCTAGAACGGTCGTGTCCAGAGTCGTTAACCTGTACTCGTACCTGGACTGCAGAGGACCTCTCGCTACACGTGTCCGTATGCTCGACCAGTGCGCTCGTACGACATCTAGCAGTTCCGTCGACAGGTTGTCGGCGAAGGGGAGTCGAGCAGGTGGGTCTATGGGGTCTGCATCGGTAACGAGTGGATGGTGGGGTGTGGTGGGTTCCCTGATTGGTCTCTTTGGAGATGGTGGCTTCGTGACGTGTTTTCGTGCGTGTTTGGTCAGGGCACGGTGGCTAGTGAACGTCTGTCCACATTTCGCACATGTGTACACTGTGGTCTGTTTGCTATTACTGCTACTGCTACTGCTACTGCTAAGACGACATACGGACCTCACATGTTGTTGCAGATCGTCCCATATCTCAAACGTCGCATCACATTTACACGAATATTTCGTTCGCTTTGCCTGCTCGCTAGGTGGCACCTCTATTGGTTGCGCCACCGAATACGTGTGTTCGCTCACTGCCGGTGTCGCATGACTCACTAGGTGACGTTTTAGCGCTGCGTACGTGTCGAGCACCAGCCCGCAGTGCCGACATTGGTGTCGTTTCATGCTGCTCTACGTGTCTACAACTGAGAGAGAGTGGTCCTTAGTACAGCTATATAGTACGTGTGGTGGTGGTGGTGGTGGTGGTGGTGGTGGTGGTGGTGGTGGTGGTGGTGGTGGTGGTGGTGGTGGTGAAGGGTGTATGACCTAAGGTCCTGTGGTATTGGCTACTGTGTGTCCGATATCGATGGCTACGGGTTCTCTTTCACCTATGTATACCATGGCAACACCACTGACTTTTATTGAGTATATACTGCCATAGACATAGACATATACATATTATACATATACATATACACGGTTAGACTTATATAATTACTATGATGTTGATGACTGTACGGTTTGTGGGAGTGTTCCATCCTCGACAGGGACCCTAGCTTACGTTCGATTATCGAAACGCCAGTGGCTAGTAACATGATTATTAACTTGTGGGCTTTTACACCGCGACAGAGGTTACGTGCAATGATGGTGATGATGTACTATATAAGTCGGTATGTATATATATATATATATATATATATATATATATATATATATATATATATATATATATATATATATATATATATATATATATATATGTATATAACTATTACTCTATGTCATGCCACTACAATATGACAGTGACTAAATACAATAAAAGAGACAGCTACCGTTGCAAACGGTGCTTCTTAATATGACTACGTTTCTACCATACAATGAATACGTATCTGTAATATGACTACATACAATAAAAGAGAGAGAGCTACTATTTCCCATACAGTTCAACACGTTACACTAATTAAATGCCGGCGTTTCTACCATGAAATCAATAATTATTTGTAATAGTCTATGTAGTGCACGTGTCCTCTCGGCTCGTGCTAGTACGGGTGTCTCCTCATTCACCTCCTCCTCCTCCTCCTTCACCTCCTCCTACATAAAGAAATACACCTATTGTTCATCGTGCGTCGATATGATATATTCTATTAGTAGCACTATTAATTGACGACTTGCACGCCTACGTGCTTCAATCGGTCGCACAGGTACGTCATCATCCTACAGAACAAATTAACAGTTACTAACATTTCACTCCATATTACTTAATACTACCTACTAATAATAATATTCTGTTGACGACATCATATACGGATTGATCAGTACTACAGCTCGATTCCGAATGCTGGCTGGGAGTATGGGTGCCTCGTCGTACACGTCATTCTACATAACAACAACAACACTATTACTACTACTACTACTACTACTACTACTACTACTACTACTACTACTACTACTACTACTACTACTACTACTACTACTATCATGGTTATAAGCGCATACTACCTAACTAACTGTCGACTACCGACTACCGACTACGGTTCATCGGGTCGTCCGATGGCGCATCGCACATAGTTCATTAGCATGTTCTGGTATGAAGCCGCCAATATACTGAACGCCACTTCTCGGCTCACATCCAGGGTCGTGTCTTCTATCGTGGATGGGGAGGATGTCCTCCACTTACGAGCTATTAACGATACTATATTGTTCTGTATTTCTATATGATGGGAACACACCTGTCGCGTAGTCTCATCATCATCATCATTGGCCGTCGACGTCGACGGCTTCCGATCATCATCATCGGCGGTCGATGTCGACGGCTTCGGTGAAGTTATGGTGCGTTGGTCAGGGATGTGTTTGTACCCTCCGTCTGGCGACAGGACGATGGTTGAGTTGGGTAGTACGTAGAGTGTAGGTGCTGTTGATGTTGTTGTTGTTGTTGTTGTTGTCGGTGGTGGAGATGGTGGTGGTGACGCGGGACTGCACTCGAAGTCCTTGTCGTCATCGTCTTTCTCGGGTGCTGGGGATGAGGTGATAGCATCCTGTGGTGGTGACGCGGGACTGAACTCGAAGTCCTTGTCGTCATCGTCTTTCTCGGGTGCTGGGGATGAGGCGATAGCATCCTCATCAACATCATCATAGTAATGAGGGGGGGTCTTGATGATCCAAGGATCATCCTCCTCCTCATTCTCAGTGTCCGATAAATTCTCTACAGGACCCCACGGTAACTGCTGCGTCGCCGTCACCACCACCCCTCCTCCTCTGGTGTTGTCATCTGTCGCCTCTTCATCCGACTCAGTCTCCGACGAGGACCCCCACGGTATTTCCTGTGTTTCTGGGTATTCATCTACCAGGCCTGTCTTCTGCCGTTTCCCCGATGGCGTCACCTCGTCCTCGTCATCTGCATCATAAAGATCGTCCAACTGGCGCTTGTATGCTGTCTCCAGCTGCGTTAGACCCGTCTGTTGAATAGAAAGAATCGGTTACATTCGACATATTTTCATCCACGTCGCCCTGTATATCGTTGTATTGGGCGTACATACTCTTTCTAACCATATCTGTCACTTGCTGACGCCATTTCATGTTCCCACACGTTGCGATGACATCTATCGATAGCCACCGCAACACGTGCATGACCATGCTGACCGATGGTACGTAACGTTCCGTATCATCATCATTTAAATTCATTATGCGTTGCACCTCGTCACAGGCAAATTGCACGCTGGCGACCTCTAGTGCCTTATAGAAGGTTTGTTCGTTCGTCATGGCTTCGGCTCGATCACGTAGCCTATCTAAACCACTCACCGTAGCCTCCATATCATCGCTACTGCTTATGGATATGACGTCACGCTGTGACGCACTATCGTCCGAGTCATCTGATATTCTAATTAATGGTGGCGGTGAACAGCTGTCCGCAGAGGAGGTGAATAGTATCTCCG